>JAKSZT010054304.1:4067064-4232169 GCA_026826555.1 Tolypeutes matacus
TGAAGAGGGGCGTTTTCTACCTGCATGGTCAGAGTCAGTGGGGCAGGACTCTTGCAGATCAGTAGACCCAGGAGAGGCCACCAATTCGTTTCCAGAGATCACTCCTCAGTAGCTCCAAAGTTCTCTTGTGTTTTATTCCTCGATGGCCAGACCATTGTTTCTGCAACCAGTGGGCAGTGCTGAGGCTGGATTACTGAGGCTAGATCAGGGTTCCTCGCCCTTTGGGGGTGGTGCTGTGCTGCTGTCTTCTCCTTTGCAGAGCAAATCTGTCACCTACAGCAGCCCTGAGAGGCAGCCCAGCAGGACATGGACTCTGAAGCCAGACTATCTGGGTTCAAATCCTTGGCTGTGCCATTTTTTGGCTGTGGTAATCAAACAAGTTGCTCCACCTCTCCAATGCCTCAGTTTCTCATCTATGGAAGTACTATGATAATGACAATAGTACCTACACATAGGGTTTCTATGCTCATGAAATAAGTTGATATTGCCAAAGTGCTCAAAACGGTATATAGCTGGCACTTAGTGTCACCCGTGTTTGTTATATGAAACGAGAGGAGCCCTCTCTCTCCCTCATCTCCTTCTCACCCTGAGGATTACTGCACAATTGGATGGGGGGATTACAGGCTTTGTTTTGTCATCTTCTTAGAGGCAGCAACTGTCTCATCCCAGGAAAACAAATCTCTTACTGAGCAGCTGGCACACCCAGGACTTGGCAGAGAAGGAGAAGAGAAAGTTCTCTTGTCAACGTGGATGTACGGCAGGGCCCGGGGCTGGGAGAGTGAGTGCCTTTGCAGGGCCACTGCTCCCTGGGGTAGCCACCAATCCGACGGGTCTCTTGTTCATTGGAATGATGGTTTGCCGTATGGCAAGCACAGCCTCAGACACAAATCCCAGGTGTTATATCCAAATGGTGACGTTGAGTCCCTGGGATTCTCACACCAATCACAGGAGCCCTCTGTGGTTTCATGTGCGAGTATATAAAAGGGCAGGGGGTTACACAACAAATCATTTACTAGGTGCAGTGCAATTTGCCTCGTTAGGGCAAAGGCGGCTGGAGGCTGCAGGTGAAGTCCACTGGGGCTCTCCGGTTTTCCCTGTGCCTGTGGAGGCATCCTCCTGCTTCCCTCGCTCCCTCCCACTGCGAGTTCCCCTGCAGATGGGGGCAGAGTTCTGGGCCTCCGTGATTCAGCCTCCTCTTAACTGGAGCATGCAAACAAAATGGAAAGCATCAACAGCACTGAACAAAGTAATTGTTTTCCTCGCTCGGGAACACCAGGGAAAGTAGCATTAGAGGGAGACTTTTAAGCAATCTGGATGATGCTTTCCCCTCCGGTTCCCCACATTAAATCGCCCTATTTTCGCCCAGGGATGTGCTGGCTGCACTGTAGGCTTCTGTCTGAAACCTAATTATGCTAAATACCAGAGCCCCTACAGTTGTAGAAATCTAAGCCAGCAAAACATGGTTTTTGGAGGATTTAATTTTCTTTTCCCAGATTCCTAATTCATTATTCTCAGTAATGTCTCCTTTTTTAATTAATTTGCATGTTAGTATCTGAGGAACACAGAGGGGGTAGAAAATATTAATTTTTATTAAGTAACAAATATATGGATAACACTATATTAGCTACTTTTTCATGTGCTAGCTCATTTAATTCTCACAACAATACTCTGAGGATGGGTTTATAAACTCCATTTTAGAGATAAAGAAACTGAGGCTTAACCTAAAGTCACGTAGCTGGTATATGAAAAGCTGGGAACCAAACTCACCTCACTTACTCCATCTCTCTCTCTCTCTCTCTCTGTCATGCTCTTTTCACTATATTATATTAAAATAATATTTTCATAAATCTGAGTTGGGACTTCTTTGGAGGGCTCTGCCATTCAACTCACATGACCTTGAACTAGTCACTGCGTTCCTTTAGCCCTTGGTTTACACATGTGTAATATGAGAGGTCTATGGAGCTCTTTAAGGTCCCTTAGGGAGCTGACAGTCCAAGAAAGACTCCAGCAGGCAGCTCCCTTGGAATTTTACTCTAGACTCTCTTTCTTCAACCTCTACCTGAGCTCTCTACCTAAACCTTTCCACCGTCAACCCTTTAATTGACCCCACTTGTCTGAAAGGTTCTCCTCTGCATTAAGGAAGTCATACCCTCCCAGAGCTTTGGGAGTCCTGAGAATCTGGCTTAGGATAAGCATCTTCCTCAGGCAACTGCACTCAGAGGGAAAGGAACAAACGAGTCTCAGCTCCATGAATGGGACAGAGATGGAGTGGAGAAGGCTTTTCACACCCAGGGCCTAACTATGAACTGAAGATCCAGCGTCCAGGTCACACCACTGGCCACCACCCTCTCTCGGTCATGTCACCAGATTGGCTCAAAGAACTTAAACCTTCCCTCTTCCAGGAAACTTTCCAGGAGGCCTCTCCCCTGTGTGCAAGCAGCTCCCTCCTTCCTTGTGCCCCCCATGTAGCACATACCAGGCAGGATTCTAATGTGTCTAATGTGTTAAACAGCAAGCCTGTCCCAGTCCACAAAGGCAGGGACTGCTTCTCATTCATATTCGTCTTCCAAGTACCTACCACGGTGCTTGGCTCATAAAAACTCCACAATGAGCCTTGAATGAATGAGCAAACCACCTGGCTTAAAACCTTCTGGGCAGCGACCACATCCACTTGAAGAGTCCCACCTCCCCACAGGGTGTTCTGCCTAGCAGAGGTGGCAAACTGTCCTCCCCAGCCTGCAGCTGACTTGGCTGTCTGTCCACCAAGGCAGTCAGAAGAGCAGGGCTTTTTCAGTTATCAAGACCTTATAAGATTTTCTGCTTTGTCCTGCCTGCCAGCTTCCACACGGCAAAAGCTCTCCTTTGGCTCCCAAGAACACGAGCTACATGCCACCATCTGACAAGTGAGAGGCCAGTTGGTCAGCTGTTAGCTCCATTTACTCAAAGCTGGTGAGTGTTTGTGCTGCTTCTGTCACTGAATTGAGGGATCCTGGGGCATTAAGGCAACCCGTGGACCCCAGCTCCAGAGGCCGCTCTGAAGTGGGCCTGGGCTGCCCTGCCTGGCTTGACAACTTGGATCTTCAGCCTGCAGGTTCTCTGTTATGAGCATGCAGACCCTCCCACACCCCACACCCCAGATCCCGACCCCCAGAGTGGAAGTGGTGACTGCCATCCTTGCCATGGATTTGGGGGCAGCAGCAGGGGAGGGAAAAAGAGTCTATTAGCAAATCAAAAGGGAAGAAAACAGAAGAAAGCAAACAAGGTGGCAAATTAAAGTGCTGGGTTTCCTTGTGAAAAAAAAAAAAAATCCAATTACAGGGAAATCTGCTTTAAAATAAGATAATCATGCCCATATTACAAAATATTCCAGGGACTCTTAATATAGGCAAAAGCTTTAAAACCCACTTTTTCTTATCACAAGTTGGATAATAGTTATATCATCATAATTTCTCTTTAACTCCCCCACTTTTCAAGCCCACACAAACACACTGGGTTATAACAATGCTCTGATTCTATCTTTGTCTCAAGCACATTCTCAAGCATGGTGATCCAGGCACTCTTCTCAGAATATCCCTATATGCTCTCATCTGTTCACTCATTCTGATATGCAAACATTGCCTCACCTATGGGACACACTCACAAGGAAACACACTGTTTACGCTCGCCTTCTAATTCAATACTAATCCAGTTATCCATATTTCCCGCTTGTCTCTCAGTCTCCTCCAGACGGGTCCTCTCTGTAAAGCCCAATTGAGCGACTTACCACCAAAGCCTGTGGGAAACTTCATGAAGTGAGAATAATTTCCATACATGTTTACTCTTCAGTTCATATTTCTCTCGTGTATGTCTTCTGAGTATTACGACCTCTCCCAGCTTCCAGGCAAAGCCGGGCTTTCTTCAACTTGGGCTAACAAGAGTGGTCATCGCTTCCTAGCAGCCCCGGGAGCACAGGCTGGGCCAGCCCTCTGGGATTAGTCAGGAATCCGCCTCTAGCTCTGAGAGTCCACATAGTGCGTTCGAGACGGCTGTGGCAGCAGCAGCTGGTGCCTGTCAGTAATCACGCATAATGCTGATGCCTCCGCCGCCGCCGCCACCGCTGCTACTCTTGCCAGCGCCACCGCTGCTGCTTGAGATCCTGTTGCTAGTTTGATTAACTCAGGGCTGGGCTGCTGCGTGCGACTTCCAGCTCCCGGCTCATCCCCAGAGGTCCCCACCAGTGGCACAATCTATTATCTAGGAAGCCAATCGATGTATGACTGCCCTGTAGGTCAGGAGAGAGGGGGGAGGTGGCAGGGGATGGAAGAGTCTTTAGGTGCCTTTTCCTTGACTTGCACCCACAAAAATCAATGGGGTTTTATTAAAATGCATTTTCTCACTCAGGCTTCTATCTGTCCAATGCACTTGGCATTTGATCTGTGAAAGGAGTTGGGGGTGGGGGCCAAGAAAGAACAGAGCCCTTTCATAAGCACAAGATTGCAAAAGCCTGAGACACCACCACCAGCTATGGAAGACTGAAATAGAGTGACCCTTATATTTGGGTGGGCCTCTCCTAATTTAGTGGCTGTAAGCATTTGCCTGTGCCCTAATAGTGGAAGCCTGAACAAGCTCAGTTGGGAGCTAGAACCTGCTCACTTGGAAAATTTCTAGGTGAGGAGGTGTCAGCCCGACCCTGATGTTCTCTGGAGGGATGCATTCACCTTGTCTACATTGTCATTGTGCCGCCTGCTTAAAAAGCACCCCTGGGTCTTCACAGACACAAAGACTCTCTAGGATAGAACCGATTCACAGATCAAAGAGTCTAACTACCCTTTTGATGTCTGGGTCTGTTATGCAGCTCTGCTGACAAGTCACTAGTCAGCCTATACTTGAACACCTCCAATAATGGGGAGCTCACTACTATCCCATTTCATCCTGCACTGCTCTTACCATGAGACCGTTTTTTAATTGAGAGGAAATCTTTCTCTTCTCTCTACAGCTTCTACTCTCTGGAACCAGACGAGAGAAGCCTGTGGGGTCTTTCACAGAGGGGTCTTCTACAGATCCTAAGATGGCTTTCTCACGCCCACAGGCTTGCCTTCTTCAAGCTCTCTTGGCTCCTTCAATCATTCCATGTGCCATAGAGTATTAAAGTCTATTCACAATCTATGTATTACCTATGAATGTACTTCAATCTACCTAAACACCCACATGGTAAGGGGAGGTCATGGCCAGACTTGGATCAATACCTAGATATGATCCAAATCTGTGGTGTAAGTGTTGGCAGGGTGGCGGGGTATGGGCTGTCAGCACACTCACCCAGGGTCAGTGCCATGGGAGGTTTTCTCTTGACGCAGCACAGGACATAGCAAGCCAGAGAGGCAAGTCATATCAGGGCCCCTGAGGCAAAATCAAGATTTAGATACCAAGGGAACCCAGAACAAAAACTAAGAAAAATGATGCAGAGGCAGGAACAAAGCCAGGATGAAAAGGAGGGGGCCAAGATGAGGGTCAGAACAAGAGCAGGTTAGGAAGGAAGAGGAAAGATCCAGGGCATCTTTCTGAAGAGCCTGGGGCACCCGGCTCTCTTGGTTGGTTGCTGGGCTCTCAGAGCACTGGTCAAGAGCCAGGGCAGTTATGACTAGTGCAGGACACAAGTGCACCATTTACTCACTTGCTTTGGCTTTTGGGCAGCCCCCCATGTTAATTCATGAGAAATTAACTTGACAATTCCTCCCAAGTTGGGTTCTTTTTAATACACATTCCTCATTCCATTTTGGGGCAATTGGTTTGGGGGGCATGTAGGCAACATCTTCTTATATTCCCCTGAAATGAAAACTTTTTGGGTTCATTCATCATTCCAGATCTTTGGGGATCCTGCTCTGTCATCCATTTCATGACTTCTGAAAATCTGTTGAACTGCTTTCCACATTTCATATAAGTCATTGATAAAATTATTGGAAAAGGCCTAGCAAGGATGGCGTCTTATAGCACACGCTGGAAAGTCCATTCATTAGTGCCTTTGACACTTGCTAATTATATGGCTTGGAGAGGCCATGTCTATAAAGGAAACACCAACTCAGAAGCCAACCTTGCTCACAGCCTTGTGATATTGACAAGTTACTGAATCTCTCTGAGCCTCAGTTGCTTCATAGGTTTGTTGTAAGGATTAAATCAGACAATATATATTAATTACTTAGACCATGCCATATACATAGTAAATATTCAATATGTAAGATATATTTCTGATGATGATGTTACTTTTAGCAAGTCACTTAGCCTTTTGATTTCCTTTTTTCTCATTGTTAAAATGATGGAGCTGAGCAATGTAAGTTTGAATATGCCCTTCAACTTTAAAATTCAATGTAAACTAATCTACCATCCATTTCCTCCACAGAGATATCTGAAGCAAGTGTCTTACTAAAGCACAAACTACATTTTTTTCACTGAGAAAAAAATCTTCCATCAGAGAAGGAAGAGAGTTATCCCGACACAACTGGCTTGTTGGTGAACTCATGCTGGCAAGGGTTCTTGTAAGTAGTCAAAAGCCATCCTTTAAAATACCCATTGTATTAGTCAGTCAAAGGGGTGCTGATGCAAAGTACCAGAAATCTGTTGGCTTTTATAAAGGATATTTATTTGGGGTAAAAACTTAGAGTTACAAGGCCCTAAAGAGTCCAACTCAAGGCTGCTTTCTCACCAAGGTCTGTTGCCATGTGTTGAAGCAAGATGGTAACTGATCTCTGTGAGGGTTCTGCCTTCCTCTCTCTCAGCTACAGGCTGGCATAGGGCTTGTTTCTTTCCAGGCCTTCTCAGCTGTTCAGCTACAAACTATCAGGTGAGTGGCTCATCTCTCTTCCCAGGGCCTCAGGATCAAAATTCTCTCCTCTTTTGTGTCTATGGAGCTCACTCTTCCTGTGTATCTTTTTGAATGAGTGCCCATTTATATCAGCCCACCAAGGGGGAGGGGACTTACCCTGAGTCACACCTTATTGATCTGGTCAAATCAAAGGCCCTAAATTGATTTAATCAAATAAACTTAAAACCTTTGAATTTAATACAATCAAAGGGTATCACACCCAGAGGAACAGACCAGTTTACAAACATAATCCTTCTTTTTTTTTAGGGTTCATAAATAATCTTAAACCACCACACCCATTCTAGAAGTCCAAGGCCAATGTGCCGATGATCTGTGGGTTTGTGGTACTCTGTTTTCTTCCCCCTTTGCTAAGTACATTGTCTACTTCTTTTGCTCACAGAATAAAGTCCAAATTCCTTAGCCTGGCCTGGAAAGTCATCATCACCATCATGTCTCAACCCACTTCCCAAGCACTCTGGGAGAGTCACAACCAGACCCAGCTGACATACGGCTCTGCTGCTCTCCAGTCAGGTGAACTTGGGCAAGCTTGTTTAACCCTGGGGAGAAATGCCCACACTGCCTCCTTCACTGCAGCTTCTCTTTATTTCTTTGTGTATTGCGGATCATTTGTGATGAGAGTTTGGCATGCTAAAGTTCTTTACAAGTACAAGGGATTGTTTTCTTCTTTTTCTTTCCTCCCTTTCTCTGAATTTCCCCCTCTGGACTGGTTGTTTTCTTCACCATGAGAGCATGGTGTATTCATACCAACTTCTGGTTTATCATTTATACCCGTTTACCTTTCCCACCTCTCAATTTTTTATCTTGCATTCAAGTTCCAGCTCAGTTTCCACTGTGACCATGCTTATCCACAGAGAGTTCCCTTAGCCAAAGTCTGACAAAGCTTGTTGTCCAGTGTGTTCAGGTGACAATCAACATGTGTGGTCTTGTGGCATCCCCAGTGCAATGGAGCTGAACTGGTACTTACCTTCCCTTTGAGTATGTCTTCTCTTCATAACATGATTGCTAACTCTTCAAAGATGTGATCATGTATTACATGTCTTTGTTTTCCCACGTAAAAGCTAGAACACATAGCAGATGCTCAATAAATTTTTTGCATTAAAAATTATTGATATGCTTATAATATACCCAAAACACCCCAGTCTGCTTTCCTTGTGATACCTTCCATGTGATTTAACCTCTCATAATAAACCACAAACTTTGCCTAAAGTTCAAGAAAAATGAATATTGCTTTTCTTTTTAATCCACATTTTTTGCTTGGCACCACTGTGTCTTGTCTAAGAGCACTACTGATATAACAACACTATGGAAACCGTCTGGTATTTCTGACTAAGCCCTTCTCAGACAACGCCACTGACTTCAGGCCTTCCAGTGTCTCCAGCTGTTACTGAATTCTCATTAGGATGTCAAGTGAAAGACCAAATGCTCACTGTCTATAGTGGGAATTAGCTAATTCGTTCATAAGGATTCTGGGCTTACTCTTGTCAAGGCTAATTACTATTACTCTTAAATATGTTCTGCTTTTATTAAAGGCATTAGTGCCTTTGAGTAAATGAAAAGGGCATGAGTTTCCACTAGTATGTTTGCCATAGACTCAGAAAATATCTTATATTCACCCTGGTAATCAAGATAAGGCTTTATTTTTCATCTTATTTTTTTTTCTTTTTCTTTTCTTTTGACCAATGGCCATAGCAAATAATTATCCTTTGCAACAGATACAGAATGAAAAACCAAATTCATTCATCTGAAAGTCACTAACAGACATTAGCGATAGAATTCAGATGCAAATGTCCCTAAAACTGCTGCTATGGATTAATGTTTTTATATTTGTGTAGTGTTTTACCTGCATAACAGTATATTAAGGCTCATTGTGCTGTCCCACATATTAGAGTTAGGGTAGGTTTGATGATCTCTGTTTTATAAATGAGGAATTTGAGACCAAGGCTATAAAGTCAGAGAAAGAAAGGCAATTACTCTAACAAACTGGATTTTAGATGTGGTCCCACATCTAGGTAGTGGCAGAAATGAGTATAAAACCCAGAACCCTGGCTCTGACTTGCAGCCAAGGTATCTTTCACCAGATCATGATTTTTCATCATTAATGGTATATTTCTATTATAAGTGCATGTATATTCCTGTATGCTGTTTTTCCTCTTTACTGTCCCTCCTGCATTAATTTATATCTTGGCCAACGTGAATTGAGAGTTTATTATCTGCCCCTCACTGGAGCTACACTAAGGAGAAAGACAGAGTCCCTGACCTCATGGGGTATGTGCAGTCCAATGAA
The DNA here is from genome assembly GCA_026826555.1 of Tolypeutes matacus. Classification (NCBI taxonomy): domain Eukaryota; kingdom Metazoa; phylum Chordata; class Mammalia; order Cingulata; family Chlamyphoridae; genus Tolypeutes; species Tolypeutes matacus. Next base: position 4,076,205 of record JAKSZT010054304.1, read on the forward strand.
GACAGATATTAAACAGAGTCACAGATGTAAATATGTCATTATTAACTGTGATAAGTGCTGTGAAGGGAAATAATTGGATCTATGAAGGACTACAGCTGGAGAATCTAATTTAAATCGAAAGGTCAGGACAGACCTCTTTTGAGGAATTGACAGCCTCAGGTCTAAAGGATGAGTAGGCTTTAGCCTGGAGAAGGAAGGAGGAGGTTGGGGAAGGGTGGACCAGGCAGAGGGAACAGTGGGTCTAATTGGTACTGAGGAGGGAATGCGCTTGGCACACTCAAGAGGCTGGGGGTAAAAATGTTCGGGTCTCCCATGAGAGATGGTATGGCCCTCAAGAGTTCCACTGTTCCATTGTCTCACCCAGGATTCTGTGTTTGACCTGCCAAGTCACCTTCAGACTCTGAACTACTGGAAAACCTCTGTTCCTGGCTTTGTCTCCCCTTCCCAAGCTGGTCACATGCAGATGACTCACCTTTTCCAATGGCACCCTCCAGTAATCCACCTTCATGGACATATTCACTCTGCTCCTCTGCTCAGAATAGTCCCCCCACTTCTTCTGCACTCAGTCCAAATACTATGTTGCTCAAGGCAATCTCCTGGGGCCCTCTAAGTGGTCCTGGGGCTGAGCTATTCTCTCCCTCCTGTAGACCCCCATAGTCTGTGGTTGGGACCTCTCATATCATGAAACATGTTCCTCCTTGTATTAGTATCATGAATGCATCTGAAAAAAAATCTCTTCCTAGACAGCAAATCCTAAATTTCTGGCAACTGAGTCTAATTCATTTGTGTAGCCCCTACAGTCGTTATAACAAATCTAGCACATAGCAGGAACTCAGTAAATATGTGATAGATGGATAAAAGTTTGTTGATAGCGCTGAGAACTCCTGAGGTCAACTGCAGGACATTGTGTATGAGGAGGAAAGTGTACCCATTCCTAGGTTCTGATAGTTTTTAACAACCCAAATTTCATTTTCAATAGCTACTCATGTATGGACAATCTCGATTTTGGCTGCAGTACACTGAATCATTCCACCACAAAGACATGCTCAGATCCTAATCCTGGCCCTGTGGGTGTGGACTCATTTGTGAACAGGATCTTCAAAGGTCCTATTTAGGTGAGGCCAAATTGAATCAAGGTGGGGCTTAATTCATATGACTGGCATTCTAATAAGCAGAGGAAATGCAGACAGAGAAGTCAGTAGAAGCAAGAGAAGAAGGTGGATATTGTCATGTGATAGAGGCAGAGATGAATCTACAAACTAAGGAATGCTGAGGATTTCCTGCAAGCTACCACTGAAATGCTATAGACTTGGGAGACAAAGTCTGGCCTGCTGATATCTTGAATTTGGACTTCTAGTCTCCAAAACTGTGCGATAATACATTTCTGTTGCTTAAGCCAACCAGTGAATGAAATTTGTCATAGCAGCTGTGACAAACGAAGACACTAGCCTCAGGGTATCAGTCTTGGTGACAGAGATCCTCTCAGGACAGAAATGAGGCACCTAAATCAGAAAAAGCACTGATGAGCCTCCAATTAGAATTGCCTCAGCTATCATCAAAAACTGGTACATTTCCAAAAGGCCTGGTCCAAAGGCACAACTAATATCTACAAGGCTTAACAACCAACCATAAAACTGGAGCTAACTGCTCCAGTCCTTGGTTAAATCAGCTGGCTGAGTTAAGCTTAGTTTAAGGCAGTGGTTCCCCAACTAGTCTGCACATTAGAATCACCTTCAAGGAAGCTTAAAAAGTTACTAATGCCTGTGTCCACCCCCAGAGATTATTTATTTGGTCTAGGGTTGTGTTCTGTGTTCTGGAAGCGTTAAAGGAACACCAGGTGATTCTAATCTGCAGACAAGTTTGGGAACCACTGACTTAAGGGAAGAGAACCTTCATCCTATAACTAGAAGCCAAGAAGGACCCATCGGCATAAAATGAGAAACAGCTTCCTAAGATAATTCCAAGAAACCATTAAGAACCACTTTGCCCACTCGCTAGTACACACAATCGGGGCTTGCACATCCAAGAAGCTCTTGCTTAGCAGGATGTGGTGGCCAGGGCCCTCTTCTGTGTGGATCTGGGATATATTGGCATGAGATTTTTTCACACTGTGCTCCCAGGGTGGCATGCTCAAACTCTGCCCCCTCCATTGTCAAAATCTTACTTATTAAAGATCCCACTTAGGGGGACAGATGTGGCTCAAATGGTTGGGCGTCCGTCTCCCATATGGAGGGACCCAGGTTCCATCCCCGGGACCTCCCGGTAAAAAAAAAAAAAAAAAGATCCCACTTAAAGGCCATCTCCTCTGTCAATTCTTCCCTTATATATAGTCAATACTTCCACTGCTCTCCCAAACCCTTTCTTAAATCTCTATTACAGCATTACTTTAAATTTTCTTTGCATCATAATTATTTGAACTGTTATCTTGAGCGCAAGGACAATCTCTTATGCACCTTTGTATTACCAAAGCATTTTACTTTGTACACAGTAAGTGCCTGATAAATGCTTGATGAATAGAGGACGCTATCCTTCATTCATGTATTCAACCTAGGCTGGGTTACTGAGATTATAACAATGAATAGAGCAGACTTTATTCCTGCCCTCATGGAGCTATAAACCATGCGTTTATGGGTAACTTACAAATGCCCTTAACTCCAAGCTAAGTAACATGGTCATAAAATTTTCAAGGTGGAAGAAGGAACAGTGGCATAGAAACCATTTCTTGGCTCGCCACCAAATGTGTTTTTCACAACATCGTGTTGAAGCTCATAAAACTCTCCCTGTCATAAGCAATTCAACCACAGCTGCAAAGCACATGGGTACTCTCAGGATACAGAGCCACAGAGATCACGTTGAGAAAAGAATGGGGCTGAGACCAGGGGAAAACATCTGGTCCCCTCCAGGGAGGGGCCAGAAGTGCAAACATGGGACACTCTGATCCAGACTGGGTCCGGATCCAAGGAGTCCCAGCCAAAGGGATGGATGTCGACATTAGAGCTCAGGGAAGCCCTGAGAGGGAAGAAGAAATGCTGGAGTAGAGTCCAGATTCCAAGACCAAGCCACTGCCATTTGGATTCTATTGAACAGACATTTGTTGAGAACCACTCTATAGGCTGCCTACTGGCTACATGTGTACAGGTGTAGCTTTGGAGGCTGCAACTCATTCGCACACCAGCAAAGCAGTCTATTTTCAGATCCCACTCACACAAGAGGCTCTAAATAAACCGTACAGTGACCACAGGAGGCAGATTATCATCGCTGGCAGCTGACCAGGGTGGGACAGCTCTCACCATTAACTCAGCACAACTCAAAGGCCCCCACCATTTTGTAGAGCTATATTTACATAAGGGCAAGTGTATGTTAAATTTGACTTGGTTTTCGTTTATAAACTCCTGAGGATGGGTTTTATATGGCGATGAAAGCTGTTACATATTGGCCTTCTGAAGACCCACTGAGCAAAGCTTAAGCACGTAGATGTCACAAAGGAGGACTTAGCCAAAACTGATCTTGGTCTGTTCTGGGGCATTTACATCCTAAGCAGGTCTTGCTTTGATACAAAATGATAGTAAAGAAATTTTCCATGTATATAGCACCTGACATATAGTCTATGACATGATTTTGTATCGCATTCATATGTGGGTATGAAATATTGTTAAAAGCAGTCAGAAAGGATGTTAAGTATTAGGACAAGAGTGCTTATCTTGCCATAATGATTTTCTCTGTAACAGGAAAGGCCTTTGGAGTTAGTGTTCAGCCAAGACATAGTTCTCTTACTGCTGAAAGCCAAACGCTGTATAACCCCTGCTGTCACCATACCCATTTCCAGGCAGCTAATCCCACAAGACCAAAAGGTATAGCTGCAGAAGTAATTGAAGGAGACTCACATATGGGTAATCGTCTAGTAGCAAAAAACAAACAAAAATAGCACTAGGCAGATTAGTAGCTGATTTGGGAGAGGGGGAGAACCCTTAAAGTCTGGATGTTTAGCAATATCAGACCATGTCTGAGAAATCTCTGTATTTAGTGCATTGTATTAGCCTTAGAGGAAGGAATACCAGTATCAACCATGGGACCCCAAAGAGAATAAGCAGCATCCATGGGCAATGGAAGGTGCCGGGATCTGTAGCATCTCCCCCTGCGGCAGGTTTCTCAAAGGGCCCAGGCATCACCTGCATCAGGGTAGCCTGGGAGGCTTGTTAAACAAGCACATTTCTGGACTCTATCCCCTCTCCTTGAGTCAGAATCTTTGGGGATTGGGATGCCTAGACCTGTGTACCTTTAACAAACTCCAGAGGGGATGTCTACGAGCAGTGAAATATGAGAACAATGGCCTCAGAGAATGGTATATGTACAAGGCCAGCTCCTAGCTGGGCACGACTGGCCAGGTCCTCCTGATCACTCTGTAAGGCCAGCATCTGTGCCGTGTCCAGCCTGACTGATTTCCTAAAGTCACAGTCATTAAGTAGTGGAGCCAATTCTTTCAACTCCAAGTTCTGTGCTCTTTCTACTCCACTTTCCCTAGGAGATGCAAGCAGGAGGCCCTGGCTCCAGTCAGATGAGGGTTCTGGGAAATGGGTTGGGTGTGGAGCAGAAGAGGGTGTGAGATGGTGCTCACTGGAGGCTACAGGTCTTGAGAGAACGTGGTGGGGAGAAAGTGGGTCCAAAAGACAATAGTTCAAGGTATGTAGCATACAGATGACTATGCAAAGATGCCCAGCTCCGGGAGACCAGAGGGTGTGCAGCTCCAGTCAGAGCAGACCAGAAGCTGTGGCATGCAGAGGGAGGCTTTTCTGGCTGCCTGTGACTCCACCCATGGGCAGCTGTTAAGGATGCTGTGCTATTTCAGAAATAACCCAAACATCAGTGGCTCTCTCATGGTGGAAATTAGACACATCAGCAGGCTGGGGTACAGATATTTAGGGACTGGAGACTTTTTGACGCCAAATCAAAGCCTATATATGAGGCCAATATCGACCCCTCCCCCTTCCAAGAGGTCACTTGGTCCTACGCAGATGCTGTTTGTCTAGATCAGGGGTTCTTAACCTTTTTTGTCCCATGGACCCCTTTGCCAGTCAGGTGAAAACCACAGACCCCTTACTAAGTCCACACTCTACTGTGTATTATTTAATAAATAAATCACACCCACACCAACACGTCCCCGCAAGAATAATGTTTTTTGAATTTCAATTCAAGCTCAGGGACCCCTGGTTAAGAACCCCTGGTCTAGATCCTTTGCAAGCCTCGCCCACCCAAGACTGGAAGGGCTGTGAAAGAAAGATGGAGATGGCAGAGGTGACAGAAAGGACTTCCCTTTGACATGTTGGCTGATGAAAATAGCTTCCAAGGACTTCAGGTCCCCAAAGCAAAGGCAGAGAGGGAGAAAATTCAATTAATTCCACAAGCAGTTCTTGAACATCCACTATTTCCTCAGTTGTTTGAGGGACACAGATATACCCTCTCTGTTCTTCGTGTTCACTCTGTGGCCCCAGTGTGGCATGCTCAAAGGCTGCCCCCTCCGTTGGGTGAGGGATCAATCATGCCTGGTAATTAAGAAAAGCAATATCATGATTAGTGCTAAAAATTAATCACCCTTTTCCCACTGGGGGGTGGACAGAGGGCACTGTTTAAAAACTACCATTTACTGATCAGCTTACAGCTGTGGAAGCCAGACCAGGAAGGCGCTATGAGTGAGGTGGGAGTGCAGCAATGGAATGAGGGGAGAATGCTGCCCCTCCTCCCTCTCCCATTCACCCTACACACCCCTGACAAGTGATTCCTCCTAATGCACATCTCTGATGTGACTCCTTGCACTGAATACTTTAAGTGGTTCCCCCTTAGCCCACAGAGGTATCTACACTGGGTCCCAACCCACCTCTCCAAGCCCTTTAGCCCCTTATTTGACTAAGCACATTCCAGTTCCCAGAAAAGTGCACAGTGTTCTCTCTCCCCAAATACACCTTGCACACTCCTTGCACCCTGCTTTTGCTCAAACTGCACACACACACACACACACACACACATTCTGGAACATCTTCCTCACCACCCATTCTCATTATCTGAACCCCAGCATCCTTCTCTGGGCATCCTAAATGCCATGTCTTCCTGATCCTAAAGCAAGGTGGCCTCTCTGTTCCTCTCTGTCCCGCTCCCCCACCTCCCTCTCTTCTCCACTTTTGTCTCTATCTCCCTGAGTCTGTCTGTGTCTCCCTGAAACAGGCCCCTGTCCCCAGCATTGTATACCTCTCTGTTTCTGATCTGTAACTAGCTTAGCTATATGACCTTTGGGTTTTCTTCATGTAGAAGCAAACCAAGGGCAGGGAGCTCGGTTTCCTTTTGGGTGGGGGCATGTTACTTCCCCTCTTTGAACCAGTCTCTTTCTTAGGAAGATTTCCCTACCCCATCCCCCATCTTTCCATCCAGGACGACGTCAGAACCTTCATTTCTACTTATTGCACATCTATTCTTTCTCTCAAGGATTGATCACAGTTAAATGAAATAATTGCTGTATAACTGTGAGTTTAGTGCCGGCCTTTCTCCACAGATAGAAGCCTCCCTGAGGTCAAGGCCCATATCTCTTTTATTCCTCACTGAATCCCAGAGCCAGGTACATAGCTGGTGAGCAATAAATAGTTGGTAAGTGCAGAAGGGCATTTCTTGCACTATTTGTTGGATTGTGGCTGTAAGCACACAGCACGTGCTTTATCCACCCTTTCCTTCTTGAAGAATGTTGGTGGTGTAGAACTCTGCTCCCCCCTCCCCCCCAACACTTCCAACAGTGCCTTGCCTGTATAGCATGTGCTCAAAAACTTTGTTGAATTGAATGTATTCTTCTACTAGGACAATAAGTCAAAGCTCGCTGATCATGGGTCAGTAGCATCACATGAAACTCAAAAGCAGGCACTGTATTCCAATAAATCAATAAATAATTATTGAGCACCCACATTGCAAAATTATCTATTTACCTGGTTATCTGTGTGCCTGGCTATCTGTCTCTCTACCTGTCTATGATGAGAGATGCAGTTGTAGAGAGAGCGGGGTCTGGTTTTGAGTCCTAGCTTTGCTCCAGAGTGACCTTGAGCAAGTCACAGACCTCCAAATGTCAATTTCCACAGTTTCCTCAGCCTTTCAAATGAGCGCAAAATTCTTAGTTCAAGAATATTGTGAGCATTTAAAGAAAGTATGTATTTGAAAGCTTTTTTTTTTTTTTTACAATGTGACAGGTGTTAACATGCATAATTGTTATGAGAGCATGACAAAAAGAAACAAGGCAAGGAAATGAAATATGGGTGTGGGTGTCTCAGTCACTAGGTAGTGAGGTCCAGCCCAGGAGCAGGGCCTGAGGTCCAAGCTCTCTGCGCCCATCTATCCCAAGCCCCCGACAGATGGCTGAGCCTCCTGGGACACAGGTTCATCATCTTGTCAAACTGGCTCTGAGAAGCCTGGCTTGCTGGGAGGAGCAGGCTTACTAATAAAGAGATTGTCTTAATAATGCAAAGTGCCCGGGTGCTATGGTAACGGCCATTACATGATCTAGAGAAGAGGCGCAGCCTCTGATAAGAATGGGAAGCCCTTCTATGGGAGAAAGGACGGGGAGGTGCATGCAGAAGTGGAGGAGAGGCGAGGGGGAGGAAACCGCAAACGGTGATAGGCACAGAGTAAGCACCAACGGGACTGAACAAATGGTACCTCTGGTTCTCGCCTCTCAGGGAGGCCTCTCCTGGCTCAGCCCTATCAGCTGGAATGTATCTTGAGCATCAGCAGATTTCCGGTTGCTATTACAATTTAGGATCCTGTGTGTGCTTAAGCTGGTAGTCCCAATGGCTTTTAAGCACATGCAAAATGTGGATAAAGCCAGGTGGTGGTTTTACCAAAAAATCAGAAGCACAGATTTTCTTGTGTTCACTGATAGATGAGTTTGGCAAGTTCTCTCCTGTAACTCCACTTGGCACAGCCTCTTGATCAGGGATGGTCTTCATGATTCCCAGCAACATGGAGAACCAGAAAGCGTTCACCCTGAAGGTCAATGTCATTGCTGATTTCTATACCAGCAAACTTCATTGCCCTATCCAATGCTACCCATCTGTTTGAGGACATGCTACACAGCACAAAAGGCCACTGATGCAACAGAAAGCAGATTAGATGGGGCAATTCGTGGACTTCATGAATTGAATTCATGAATTCAGAAGGGAAGTCATGCCTAGTGTGTCCATCTATGTACCAGACACTGACTGGGTACTTTATGCACATAAGCTTCTGCCAGGACTCTGATAGCTTGGGTTCTAGACCAATCTCTGCCACTAGCCAGCTGTGAGACATTTGGATTTTCTTAGAGAAGCAGCTCTATAGGCAGATATTTTTTTATGGTTTTGTAATTAAAAGGGTATCCTCTTCTGTGGTCCCTAAATATCTCCTTTGTTTTCTTCTTTGAGCTTCTGCTATTTCTTTAGTTACAGAATGACCACCACCACCATCATCATAAAGAAGAAAGCTTGGTTCCTTCTTGGTTTTACCCTATCTTTTTGGCTTGGGCTCTTTTGGTAAAATATTAGTTGCCTCAAAGGCAAGTTGATTGTAGCTATTTTTATGTTTATTGAATAATATAGATGTTTCTACTGCTGCCAAGTCAAGAAGAGAGAAGTGTAAAGAGAGGAAGGCTTAGGTTAGGAAACTGAGAGAAACTCCTGGCTCCCAGGTCAAGAGGGCCTCTGGAATATGGTAATGTGCGTAACTCGGAATATTCCTTTTCTATGGATTTTTAAGAAAAGACTAGCTTCCTCCCTTCCTCCATTAGTGCAAGATCAAGCATGCCTGCAGGGAAAAGAAGGAACTGCCACTGATTCCTTTAAATATTTTATGTGAACTTAAAGTAGCTTTGGATTTTTTTCAAAAATATTCTTTAGACTAGAAAGAAATACATCAGAATTCGAACAAAGATTAGCTCTTCTGCAGACCTCTCAATATTTTACAAATATTTTAAAAATCTTGAACAAAAATATTCCATAGTCTTTTTCTGAATTGTTTGTTTCTGCCATTGGTTTTTCACAAATTACAACCCTTTTCCTCCATACATTTCATTTCATAAGGCCAGTAGCTGAGAAACAACAACAGAAACAAACAAAAGTGTAGAATTCTTACCTTCCAGGAAAAGCCATAAGGCTGGAAGCAAAAACCAAAGTTTATGAGCATCCCTTGTGCTCAGTACTTCTAGGGTCCATGCACTTGAATTATATTAGACTATCTCATCCCATTAAACAATCAATCTTGTCAGCTGCCCTGACCCCAACCCACCCTTCCACTCCATCTCACCCTGATAATTTAATTAACATCTGCTTTTCCGGTCTCTTGAAAGTCACTGAAAAGACACACCATCAAGATTCCTCTTCTTCCTCTTCTAACCCGCTGCTTCTCCATATGCTTCAATAAAGTGCATGTCCGATAGAATCAGACCTGGATTCAAATCCTGACTCTGCTATTTACAACACATATGACTTTGGGAAATATACATACCCTATCTGAGTTTTCATGAGATGTAGATGACAGTTGTGAAAATAAGATGAGAAAACAAACATGCAAAAACAACTAGCACAATGTTTCATATATAGTACCAGCATGTTCACTGGCTCCTTTTAATCTTCCCCTGGCAGAACCTTCAGCCACTTAACTCCCATGGCCCAAATTGACAACAACTACTCACACAAGCCACAGCTTGTCAACAGCTGCCAACTGTCTGTGGGGATCAATCTCAGCAACAGCACTGGAGACTAAGCCCTGAATCAGCTCTACCTGTCCTGGAGCTGTAGAACAGTCCTTTCTGCTAAGGCTTTGATCATCCCAAGAGATTCAATAAACATTTATGGATCAATTCTCATATGCCAAGACCTGTGCTCTCATATGCCAGTGGACAGAAAGAGGTAGAAGAAATGTTCCTGCCCGTCAGCAGCTCCCAGTCTAATGAGTAATTTCAATATGGAAACCTCCTTTGAGCTGCTGCCTTCTCTTCCTGTTCATAACCACACTTCTTGAAGGGGTTGTCTAAGCCTCTGTCCTTTTGCTTTACCTTTCACTTGCCTCTCCACCCACATAATCTGGCCTCCACATCCACTACTCTAATAAGATCACTCTTTCCAAGGTCATCAAAAAGCTCTTTGTTTCAAATTTGCTTGAATATGCCTTGGTTATTGTTTTATTTGGCAGTGTGACAGCCATGACACTGCTGACAGCTCCCTTCCCTCCTTGAAGCTGTTCCTTTGGCTTCCCTGACATAATTCTCTCCAGATCCAAGTATCCAGTGGCCTACAGGAATCTATACTTAGATGTCTCACAAACATCTCATACTTAACATGTCAAAACTAAACTCATAAACATCCCTCCAAATTTGCTTCTCTTCCAGGCTCCTTAATACCCAATTGATATCTTCATCCACTAAGTGGCTCACACCAGAAAGCTAAGAGACATCCATGAAACCTTGTTCTGCCTCTTTCCTTCTGTCTTATCCATCATCAAATCCTGTTACTTCTTCTCTACATCTATAATCTACCCACCTTTCTATACCATCTTCATTTGCCTGGACTACTGCAAAAACCTACTAAATTCTTTGACTGCTTCCACTCTATCCCCACCAGTCCACTAGCCACACAATAGCCAGAACGATTTTTTAAAACATAAATCTGATCATATTACTCCCATGCTTAAAATCCTTTATTTATCATTGCACCGAAAATAAACTCTCTGCTAGTAACTTGATCTTTGAGGTACCCATGACCTGGCTCCTGGTTGTTTCTTTACCTAATCTTATGTACTCTTGCCCTTGATTACTCTGCCACAGCTTCACAGGCCTCCTTTCAGTACCTAAAACAAGCCAGGTCCTTTCCTTTATACATGCCATTTCCTCTGTGTGGAAGGCTTCTACACCCATTCTGCCAGAAACTCCAACCCACATTTCAAGACGAGTATAAATGTCACTTCCTCAGAGAAGCCATTCCTAAAACTTCAGTCTAAATAAGGTCTTCCAGTAATATTCTCTCATAAAGCCACATTATTTATGTTCATAATTCTATCATAACTTTATATTTATTTTATTTTATACTTATATTTATTTATCTCATTATGCATATGATGTTTACATCCTTAAGACTCTTAGCAGCATGAGGACATGGACCATGTCTATGACCTTAGCTGTCTTCCATTTAAGGAAAACAGGACGATACATCCACAAAGGAAATGTCTGCTGGCTTCAGAAATTAAGCAACTCATTCCTTCATTTGAAAATATGTGTGAACTTCCAAGGATCACTAGATATTTGAGAAAAATCCCCACAAAAAGAATATAAATAAAACACTGATCCCAGAGGAAACAAAATAGAAGAGAATTTTAAAAATAATTCTAATTAGTATGCTCAGAGAGATTCAAGGAAATATCACATTCCTAAAACAAAAACAATTGCTACAAAAATAAAACATTCAGAGATCAAGAAAGAGTTATTGGAATTTGAAGACACAATTGCCAAAGGGAAAAGGTCAATAAAGCAACAGGAAGAAAAATTCAAAGAAATCCTCCAGGTCATAGATCAAAACAACAAAGAAATGAAAAATATCAAAGAAAAACTAAGAGACATAGAGAATCAATCTAGGAAGTTGCCCATCCATTTAATGAAAGTTCCAGAAAATGAGTACAAAAATGAAAAGGACAAAAATATAGAAGAAAGGAATTCCTAGGGCTTATGAAAAAACTTAATTGGGTCTACATGCAAATATATCGCAATTAAAATTTAGAAACACTATGAATAAGAAAAGATCCCACAAGCTTCCAAGAGAGGAAAAAATAAAAGATTACCTACTGTGGTGGTTTGGAGCTGTATGTACCCCCAAAAAATCATGTTCTTAAACGTAATCATTTCTTCTGTGTGTGAACCCATTGCAAGTAGGACTTTTTGATGAGGTTACCTCAGTTAAGGTTTGGTCTTACCTCAATCAGGATGGGTCTTAATCCTATTACTGGTATCGTTTATAAGTGAAATGAAACTCAGACACAGAGAGAAAGCCACAGGGGGAGTGGCCAGAAGCTGAACATCAACAGAACCCATAAAAGAAGGGAAAGATAAAGAGATGCTCCCATGTGACTTGCCATGTGACAAGTTAAGGACCAAGGATCACCAGCAGCCAGCCCCAAAATGGCATAGTCTTCGAGGAGAAAGCATCACCTCACTGATGCCTTGATTTGGACTTTTCCTAACCTCAAATATGTGAGCCACTAAATTCCCATTGTTCAAACCAGCCCATTGCATGTTATTTGCTTGAGCAGCCAAGGAAACTAAAACACCTACAAAGCAAAAAGAATCAGACTGGTATCCTTAAACCTATATGCTGGAAGACAAAGTTAAGAGGAAAATCATTTAAGCCTAGAATTCCAGCCAAAACAAACAAGTGGGTGGGGGGTAGGAGGGATTTTCAGACATGCAAAGACCAGAAAATTTCCTTCCAATGCACCCTTTCTATAAAATCATTTGAAAGCTAAACAGAATATAAATCTAGACTGAGAGAAACATAGCATCCAAGAAGAGCGGAATTAACCACAGGTGAAATGAAATGAAATTCTCCAGTGACAGCTCTGCAGACAGCCAAGAAAGTAACCAATCAAACCAGAAAAGGACAAAGCTCTTTGAATAAAATGTCTTCAGGAGTCAAGTAAATTTCCTGCAACAAGTAATACAAAGAAAAAGCTGGATGATCTTATTGATAAGGAGAAAGGAGAACATTGTTGTGAACAAGAAGAAAGAAAGGCAGTTAGAGCAGGAAGAAAAATAAAATTGACAAAGAACCATTGAAAGAAGCTATGGTCCAAATATACATAAATGAAAATGCATCATGATTCTGAGCATGGATAGATTGTGTGAAAATAGAATCCACTTGACATCGACTCTTGGAACATTCTCTTTTTTTTTTTAGTTTTAAAAAAAAATATTTGAATGTTTCAGTTTAAAAATCATTTGGTGGAGCCAAGAGACAGGCATCTGTGTGAGGTGGTGGTATGAGGGGCTTAGCTGCATAGACAGCCGAGTTACATATGGACAGGATTGATGAAATAAATAAATGCACTGAGAGTAATAGGACTCAGGTTCCTCACTACTGGAACATTCTCTTTTGAATAGCGTTTCAGCAAATTAGAATTGCATCTTTTATATGGGTGTGATCACTCTACTTGGTTCTAAAGAGAATAATAATTACATAATGTTAACGCTCATTGGTTTTCAGTTTATAAAGTCAACATATAAACAAAACACAGAGGACTTAATGATAGTTACAGAACAGAATATTAATTTTATAAATCTAATCAATGTACTAGAGATGGAACAGCTCACAGAAGTTAGAATGCGAAAGAGGGTAAATCTTATAGAGTGGAATCAGGAGACACTATCTGAAGTTGAGAGCTCAAGAAATATTCTTAACATAAATTTAAATATGTTATTTAAAATTATATAGGTAAACAGCAGAAAAAGAAAGCAAAATTAGGAGAAGGGGTGTAGTAAATGAGCTATAATCTTCCTCTTTTATTGTGAGAATCCAAACAACACTGCTTAAAATTGAAAAATCAAGAAAAAGGCATATAAGCATTTAGAAAATTCAAGTTTAGTATTAATAGCCAGAAGAGCTAGAACCAGAACTGGTTAAATGTAGGGAGTTGAGGGAGGGGGAAGGGACATTTTTATTTTTCATTTCATATTGTTCTAAATTGCTTGAATATTTATTACTCTGTACATGTATTATTTTAATTAAATAGCGAGTGAAGAACACACAAAACTAAATAGAACTTCTGAGCTAAGACAGTCAACCACAGCACTCTGTACAGGTGGCACATTTGAATGACCTATCAGAGGGGTTCCAGAGTTCTCCCATCACAAGCAATTCTCCAGGCCAAAATACAAAAGTCCCACATATCTGAGATCAGTGGCTGGTGTTGTAGGAAAATAAGACCTAAGGGTTTTAGTTGGCCACAAGTTCAAGAGGAGCAATCATTTTAAATGACTCTAAACTGGAGAGCCTAAAGCAATGGCAGGCTGGGTGAAGGTCATATGACCTTCAAAATGGTAGACTCTAGAACAAAAGGCCTTATCTGATCTGGACTGTCACTTAGGCTAGTAAGGAAACATAATTATGCCCATCCCCTAAGGTTGTTGTGTGTTAAGCTCATTTGTATTAAGCACTTAGAAGAATGCACAAGCTTGTTGTTAGCTATTATTATTAGAAAGAGATGCAGATCCCAGCATAAGTGGGAGCCTAATGACAATAATGAATGTCTTCCAGATTGTTAGGTGATAATCCCATACAGCAATTTAGAATGATTCAACATAAGAGGTGAGTAGCTCAAGCCAGTTAGCAGCAGAGCCAGGTTTCAAGTCTAAGTCTGTCTTGCTGCAATGCCTGAGTCCGTGATGTATTTCATATGATGAGAACATTCTTACAGTGATGTCCAAGGAGGGAATACAAATGATGAACTCAGTCATGCAAGGAGAAAAGAAGATGTGGGAAACACATAGAAAGTGACTTGGACTTTCTCATTTTATATGAGTCATTAAAATTATTCTAAATTATTCTAAGGCAGAGCTACAGGGCTGAATCCAGGTTTATAGGACCTAGCAATTATTCAATTTGGAGACCCTCTGAAAAAAAGAAGAAAAGTATTTACAAATACAAAATTGAATATTTTTCTTATCTTCTCTTGTTCTAATTCATCTCTTCCTATGATTTCATACATCCTTAGTCATTCTTGTAGGTTGAATTGTGTCCCCCAAACAGGTAAGTTGAAGTCCTAGTCTCCAATACCTCCCAATATGACCTGCAAATAGGATCATTACAGAGAGAATTAGGCAAGTTAAAATGAAGGCATACTGGTGTCAGGTGGACCCTTAATCCAATATAACTGATGTCCTTATTAGAAGGAGAAAGGAAACACAGAGAAAAGATGGCCATCTGAAGAGGAAGGTAGAGTGGGTTACACCACAAGTCAAGGATTCCAGTGACTGCCAGCTACCACCAGAGGCCAATGAAAAGGCATGGAGCAGATCCTTCCCCAGAGGCTCCAGAAGGAGCATGATATTTCTGACACCTTGAATTTGGACTTCTATCTCCTACAACCATGAGACAATAAATTGTGGCTGGTTTAGACCCTCCACTTTGTGGTCCTTCATTACAGCAGCCTTGGGCAACTGAGAGGGTCGCCATGGGTGCCCTCAGGACTCGCGTGTATATAAAAGTCAAATGGGTGGCCAAGGCTGTAGACAGCATTGCATGTGTGTTTTCATCAGCATGAAATATATGGGGAGGCAGAAGAGTGGAGGGACTTGACCTGTCAGAGACATTCAAAGTATGCGCAGTCTTCACGCATTGCCCTGATGCAGAAACAGGTGCAGAATCCCTCCATCCCTGTCCTGCTACAGCTGAGAGTGGCCTCAGTAGACACTGTTTTCTATGCGCATCTCCTTTGTAAAGTGAGTGCATGCTGAGAGGACCCTTTACACATCAGTGTGTGCAATCAGTGTGGTGTACCCTAAGCCCCACCTCAGCCGCCTGGCCTCACACTCCCGACACCCTCCCTCTTCTGTCATCACCACTCAATACATCTCTGTTCCCTGAGCACTTCAGCATAGACTCAGGCTTCCTCTTCTTATAACTTTCAGAAGATTCTGTAGGTGGAAAGAAATTTAGTAGGTAATAATAATGCTTTCTATTTTTAGAGCTTCTGCCTTCTGAGCAACTGAAGAAAGCCACAGCTGTAACAGAATCGGTTGACAGGTTGAAAGGGTCTTTCAGAGGTCTTCTAGGAAAGTCCCCCACGGTGAGGAAAAACTTCCCTGAAACCTGCCTTGGGCAGGTGGTGACTGCTCCCAATCTGATTCTGGAGTGAAATTCAGCTCCATGTCTGGAATCTCAACCTCCAGACCCTCTCTCCATTCCTATCCTGGCTCCTTGCCATTCCCTGCTCTAGTTCCTCTCTCCCTGGAACTACTGCATCAGACTTCTAATGTTCTCCTATCCTTTAGCCTCTTGTCCCACCAACCTCTCCACCATCAGTACAACAATGGTCTTTCTAGAAACAGCTCTGATCTTACTTGAAATGCAAGGTCAGATGTGCAAAGTGTTACAGGAACACAAGTGGGGATGGGGATCAAGGGCAAGTGTCACAAGGTGGGTCTCACAAGATCCTCAGAAGTCACTGAAAAGAGTGGGGAGAAAAGATATGTCAGGCAAAGGGCATAGCAGGTACAAAAGCAAATGAATGCTTGAGGAACAGTATGTAATACAGAGTGGCATGAGCAAAGAGGTAGGAAGAGACATTACTGAAAGAGAGAAGAGAGAGGTGGACTGAGGCTAAATTGGGAGCCAGCACTTTTTCCTTGTGGCAGTGGGGTAGATGAGTGGTGGGAACCTTGGCAGAGGACTTGGGCAGCCAGAGTTAGGTTGAAATACCCTAATTCCAAGGAGGAGAGGAGACATGTATCAAAGAAGAGGGTGCTAAAGACAAATGCAACTAACATCATCTAACCAATTCCCAGAGCTCCAAAATACTTAAAATGCTCACACACACATACATACACATACACATACACATACACATACACATACACATACACATACACATACAGAGACAGAGAGACAGAGAGAGACAGAGAGACAGAGAGACCTTCCCTTCTTTAAACTAAACAAACCGATTTAGCTCCCCTTTCTAAGCCATTTGGGGTGGTGAAGATCGTCCTAGACTCAGAATGAAAAGGCCTGGTCTCAATCTACCAGTGTTGAACTTAAGTGTTTGACCTAACCTCTTGTCCTCAGCTTCTTTACTGTTAAAATACAATAACTCCTTCCTGCAAGGGTTGAGTGTGTCATAGGAGATAATGTATGTGAACCACCTAAGGCAGTTCCTGGCACATAGGTAGTGTTCAATATATGTAATTTTAACACGAAGTCTTTTGTTTTCTTTGGGACCTTGTCTTTCTTCCCCGATCATCTATCTAGGGATGAAGATGTCTTTGACCAGCAAAAATGTCTGTAGAATCTAGCTAAAGGTCATTTTTTGGTGCTATTCTAGAGGTGCTTTCCTTGGATTTTCTGGCCTGGGGTTGGGATGGGTGGACACTGAGAAGGTCAGGTTAATGGGGGAGGGACAGTGTGTGTCCACGCAGGTGTGTCTGTGTGTGTAAGTACTGCTGACAGTGAATGAGGGGATCAAAAAGGCAAATGAGTGCAAAGAAGTGGGTCACAATCTAGCTATGAAAGGAGAGGGTTAAAATAGTTAAGAGGGCAGAGGTTTGAGCAGGGGAGACCAGGGTCCAGCTTGCTCAGTGCTCCATTGACTGCCTGGGTGGGTGTGCAGGGAAAGCACAGAAGATGACAGAATGCCCCACTCAGGCCGGCAGAGTTCTTCCCCCAGTGCACTACCTCCTGGGCAAGGGGCTGGGGTGAGGGTGGGGAGCAGGAAGGGGGATGGGTAATTCCACCAGATTTCATGGATCACCAACAGTTTCCAGTGCTCCTTTCAAGGACAGGCTCTCTGACCACATGCTTTTCCATGACATCACTGTCGGTGACCTTTGGGGGCCAGTAGGGTGGAGTCTGAGGGGAAGTGTACAGGCCACGATTCTTTAGTTATCACAAAGGTTGGGATTGTAAGCTGCAGAGGGCTGGAGAGAGGCCTCAATGAGGACAATGTCTCTTGCTGGACTGGCAACAGCTTCCCTGTCCTAGGATATCTCAGGACTATAGTGGACCTGTTGTTTTTGCTCCTTTGCTACTTTAAAAAGCACATTGTTGAGCTCAGAGGCTGAGTGTGTGCATGTGTGTGTGTGCATGTCTGTGTGTACAGAAGTGTAAAGAGTCTCGGAAAATTGCATTTTACTTTCAGAACAATTGATGATATGGAGCAGAAAACTCACAGCCCAGTCAGTGGGGAGAAGTGCATTTTTGATTTTCAGAGGCCTGGGGAACGAAGAGAAGGAGGGGAGGGTGGAGGACTGGAGGAGGGGAAGCTGTTTCAAGGAGAACACCAAATAGCACTGGAAGAGATCAATATGCCCAATGACTCCAAAGCTGATTTCAGCAGAGCAAATGCAACCAATTGCCCTGAGTTCACTTAAAGTAATAGCCTCGAACACTTGAAGGAAATAACTCAATTACCTTATTGATTTGGGATTTCAGCTACCTGCCCCCAACACATAGGCACCACCACAGACCCATATATATTATCTATTTTATTGTTTTGCTTCCTTTTAAAAACAAATATAACTGGCATGACCTGCTCCATCAGCTTGGAAAATAAACTTGTACCTGTTTTTTTATGTGCACATTAATCACTCAAGTCCCCAACTGCCCAAATTGAAGGATGGTCAATATTATCTCTCTTGGACTTCCTCCCCAAAAACCAAAGAGCCCCAAGTGCTTGTTGGGTCCAAATTGGTGAGGGTAAAGAGATAATTGAGAAATCTGATCAGTTCACCAGCACCCTCCCCTCCTCACCCTCATTTCCTGCTGTTGTCATTTCTAGTCCCTGCCACTTCTAGTGGTCCCACATGGCTTGCTATAGTTCCACTGTTGTGTGGGTGATTGGCTAGTTCAGCCCCTACTTAGGCATCAGGGTTTCTTGCAGGAGGACAATTCTACAGATTCAGTTTTTGCCCACTCACCCTCTCATTTTTTGTTTAAAGATTTATTTCACTTAGTTATCCCCCCCCCATTGTTTTCATTTGCTTTCTGCTCTCTGTATCCATTTGTTGTGTGCTCTGTTGGCTCATCTTCTCTTTAGGAGGCACTGGGAACCGAACCTGGGACCTCTCATGTGGGAGAGAGGCGCTCAACCACTTGAGCCACCTCAGCTCCTTGGTTTGTTGTGTCTCTCATTGTCTTTCCTCTTTGTGTCTCTTTGTTGTGTCATCTTGTTGTGTCAGCTCGCCACACCTACCCATCGTGCCAGCTTGCTATCTTGCTCGTCTTTCCCAGGAGGCACCAGGAACCAAAACTGGGACCTCTCATATGGTAGGCAGGAGCCCAATCACTTGAGCCACATCTGCTTCCATGCTTACTCTTGGTCCCAAAGCCATGTCCTCGAAAACAGTGAAGGCCAGAACTAGCTCTACCCAAAGATTTCCTCTTGGAGGCCCTGATGCTTTCTCCTGCTAACAGACCTCAGGGCCATTAAAAAAACAACAAACAAACAAACAAAAACACACCATATCATAAACAACTAACAGCATTGATTGTCAAAAACTCAACTGGGACTAGAAAGTACCTGAGAGATCATCCAGCCCAATGCCTTTATTTAACAAATGAGGCCTAGCAAGATTAAGTAATTGGTCCAGGATCATACTCCTAGCCTGGAGAATTCTACTTTTGTGGGAGTGGAGGGGAGGTGGGGGTGTGGGGGCTGCTTAATGCCCAGTCTCCATGCTCCCCAAGAGAAAGAACTGCTGTCCCCGTGGTTTTCATACCACCCCCATTCCACCTCCTGCCACAGGCTCCAACTCCCAGGCACTCTCCACATTCATGGAAGACATGACATGAGGTTTGCCACCTATTCCTCCCTAAATATTCTCATCATCCTAGGTTACTTCAACCCCCAGTGCCCCGCTCTTAGTTCCTCGACCTTCTCGTCTCCACTCCTCAGCCGTTCTTCCTACGACCACACTCGACACTATGGTCACCCAGAGCTGTTCCTCCTTGGAAATAATACGAAATCCAAACTTCTCTCTAAAGACAACCTCCTCTCCTCCCAGCTCTCTCCTGGTTGCTCCCACTACACTGGTCCCTTGACACCAGAGGAGACTCTAGGCCCCTGGGCCCTCTGTATTTTCTCTCTGTAATAGCTGCATCCTGTCTTTACCTCTCTCCCCATCCAGCTTAGGCTTCAAGGTCTTTCAACCTTCACCCCCCACTATACTTCCATTGCATCTGCCTTGCCAAGCCCCAGGTATGGATGCACCCAAACTTCACCCTACATCCAGGTTGCTGAGTGCTGCTAGAGAACAGTCACACACCCCACAGACCTGTGCCTGCTTAGAAGTCTCCAGCCACACTGGACCCCCAGAGGTGCCCCCTGTCCTGGTTAGTCTGTCCTCCTATTCATCATGGCTCTCACTTCAAACACTGCCCAGACCACTGACCACACCACCTCCTCCCTCATTCTCATCTCCTATCTCACAAAGAAAATCAAAATGACAGGACCTCCCTGAGTTTCCTGTTACCAAAAGAGCAAGCTTACCCGCATCTGTACCCAGCCTTTCCTCCTTTCCCCTGGTTACAGCTTAATACAGGAAATTGATTCCTAAGTAATGGAGATGCTGAGAAGCCAATAGGGGAAGATGAAGCATCCCAGAGACTAGAGTCAGCAGGAAGCCACTGCCACCACTAGGCCAGAGACAAAAAGGGAAGGAGTGTCATTATCAGAGCCCAGGGGCTGAGGTCCTCCAACAGAAAGCAGATCAGGGGGTGCCATCTAATGGGAGTTTGAAGTTCTTTTATGAATCCCCAAAAGAAAAAGATTATGTCTTTGAGCTTATCCATTCCTGTCGGTGTGGGACCTTTGGGGGCATGAGCTAGCTTGGGTCTCTGCCCTCTTGTTGGGTCTGATATAAACAGAGACACAAAGAGAAAGACACACACACAGAGAAAGGAGGCTGCCATATTTGATCTGGCCATGTGCAAGAAAGGACTCCAGGGTCATTCACAGCTGAGCTCAAGTAGAGAAGCCCCGAGAAGCTCAAGGAACCAAGGTCCAGAGAGAGATGACTGATTGGCCACAGGCTGAGTTCAAATTAGAAAGAATGGCAGGCCTACGGTCTTGCCTGATTGCCATGTGGCAGGATGCTAGGATTACCAATAGGTGATTTTGGTGAGAAAGCATTTCTGATGGTGCCTTGATCTGGACATTTCACAGCCTTGGAACTGAAAACTTTTACCCTAAATAAAATCCCCATTATAAAAGCCAACCCATTTCTGGTACTTTGCATCAGCAGCCTTGTGGCAAACTAAGAGAGCCCAGTTTGCCTGGAACTATCCTGGTTTTAGCACTGAAAGTCCCACATCATAAGATCTCAGCCTCAGGCAAACCAGGCAAATTAGACTCTAATTACGAGCCTTTTTTATACTGCATTTTCAAACTCTCTCTCTCAACTCGCTCCTTCCCACCAACATTTAAATATGCTCAATCTTTTCCCAGATTAAAACATGTTAAATCCCTTGACCCAAAATCTCTCTCCACCCTCCCTCCTCTCCCTGCCTCTCTTCCCCTTTCCTCTGCCTTTTCCTTTCCCTCTCTTTGTCCTTTTCCATTTCTCTAATGGAATTTCTCTAAAGAATGGATACCCTCCACTTCCATAGCACACACACATTCATGTGCATCTTCTTAGTGCAGTGGCCTGGGTAAGAAAACTCAGCAGATTTAATAGCCTGCTCCATAGCCACAAGGCCAGAGACTGGACTGTGACCAAGACAGGCTCCAGGTGTGGAAAAGCCTGCACGAATGAAGCACTGGAAAGGCAAAGGCTGGACAGCCAGAAGGCAGGCAAGGCCAGCTTATCGTTGTGAGGTCAGCCCATGTCAGGCAAGCAGAGCCCAGACTTGTGCCCATGGCCTGAGGGATTCCAGGTGCCCAGCTGCTGAGGCAGGGGCTACCCCAAAACCAGGCTCCTTAGGTAGAAAGGGGCATTTGTTCTGCTGCCTCAGATTAAAAACTCACTAGGACCTGCCCCTCTCCCCACCCTGCTCCCACTGATCCTCCTCTTTCTGTAGGAAAGTTTTTTATGTTTTAAGGGCCCCTTCTTGATATATGTACAGGCATACCTCAGAGATAGTGTGGGTTTGGTTCCATAACACTGCAATAAAGCAAATGTCACAATAAAGCAAGTCACACAAACTTTTTGTTTTCCCAGTGCATATAAAAGTTATGCTTATACCACACTGTAGTCTAGTAAAATACACAAGAACATCATGTCTATAAAAAAAACAGTGCATATACCTTAATTAAAATGTGACACAGAGACACAAAGTGAGCACATCTGTTGGAAAAATGGCACCAATAGATTTGCTAGACACAAGATTGCCACAAACCTTCAATTTGTAAAAAAACACAGTATCTGTGACACGCAATAAAGTGAAACGCAATAAAACAAGGTATGCTTGTTTGCTCCAACTTTCATGTCATCTCAGGAGCTTTCCCGGTGGTTTACACGAGGGCCTCTGTCTTCCTGAGACTGAACCTCAGTCTACTTACTGAGAAAAGGGAACCAAAATGTATGAAACGCCAACTATGCACCAGGCCTTGTTCTGGGAGTCAGGGGAAGGGGAATAGACAATATATGTATACACAAATAAAATAATAGATTGTAAGAAGTACTCAGAAGCAAATTAACAGGGTGCTATGGCATGTGACACAGTAAAGGGGACGTTTAAGATGTGAGCTGAACAATGGCAGTTGAGGACAGATTAGGATGGAATTGAAAGTCATGCTCACTGCAACCCTCTAACGCCTGTGTTGTCATCATCCACAATTTA
This sequence comes from Tolypeutes matacus, assembly GCA_026826555.1. Classification (NCBI taxonomy): domain Eukaryota; kingdom Metazoa; phylum Chordata; class Mammalia; order Cingulata; family Chlamyphoridae; genus Tolypeutes; species Tolypeutes matacus. The sequence goes on from JAKSZT010054304.1 coordinate 4,098,740, forward strand.
CATGTGAAGAAATCATGGCTCTGGGAGATGAATTAACTTGCCCCAATAGCAGAGCAGGGGTTCAAACAGATATGACTGGTACCAATGTCACACTTCTTCATTATCTTCCTGAGCTGGAGGTACATAGATCTTCATTTGGAATAATAAAAAGCACCCAGGATTCACTTAGCAAATAAATATTGAGCTCCCTTAGAGAAGAAAAAGACTTTACTCCTCCATGCTTCACAGTTTGGGGGCACCAAACAAGTAAAAAAAAAAAAAAAAAAAAAAAATTACAGTTCAATATGGCAAGAGTTTCATTAGAATAAATACAAATCCTTTGTGGTTAAGGCCAGTTTGGAAGTTGGACTGCTAGTGCCATCTAAATTCTGGTTCCACCACTTTTAAGCCATATGCCCTTAGCCAAGTCATTTAATCCTTCTGTGCCTCAGTTTCTTCATCTGTAAAATAAAAATAATATTAATGTTCTTTACCTTACAAGCTTGCAGTGAAGAATAAATTATTTAAAGCAAGTTTAAAAAAAATAAATAAGAAGCATCAGGAAGCTTTCGAATCTGAATACTGTATGTAAATTTGACCCTTCTTGGAAATCAAGGTCTAGTTCAGTCCTGATAAAGTGTAAGTCATGCTCTCTTTTCTCAAGGTTCTAGGAAGACAAACCAGGGCAAAATCAAGTGCCCCAAAATGGTGGATGGTGCACATAAGGGATGCCAAGAAGGAAAGACCACTGAGGTCAGAGACCTCTCACAAGAAGCTCTGCTCTGGGCTTGCCCTGCAAGGACAGAGATGTTTGGCCAGAGGTTTTGCAAGGACAGTGTGAGTTCAGGCAGAAAGCTGCCTCTTCCAGAAGAGTGCTGGGGGCTGCAGCAGACTGACTGGAAAAGCTGCCAGACCTTCCACAACCTGCCACAACCATGAGAAAAATGGAGGAATGGATCCAGTTCCTTGGATAAGTCCATCAGTCAACAGGTTCTGAGTGTTTTGCTTGTGGATAGTAAGGGCTGTATGAGGCACTCTAATGAAATTCAAAGAGCAGAGAACGATGATCTTAACCCTGCAGGACCTGAAAAGCCTTGAAGTGAGCAGGTTTATGAAAGAACCGAAGAGTCCTTGCACAGTCACGCAGCATGTGGAAACTGCACACCACATGTCAGGACCGGCCGAGGTTGTGAGATCGGAGAGTGCAGCTGGGAAGACTGGAGGGAGCTTGACGGAGGACTTCTTAGAGGAGGTGGGCTGTGTATGCATCAGGGTTTAAAGGGGGGAGATCCAGACTGGCAGGGAGATGGTGGGGGGGCACTCTTCAGGTAAAGGAAGTATCGTTTGCAAGAGCACAAATAAGACCTGGTTGGAGCAGGGACAGTGAGAACATAATGCACGGGAAGGTCTCAGCAGATTCTGGGTTTGGGAGGCCAAAATCTCCACTGGGTCTGGGAAGAGTGAATCACTGAACGTTCCGAAGAAAGGGGTGTCAGGATGAAAGCAAACTTTGGAAATGATCATAGTTATTTTCTGCTTGTCTGTAAATTTGCAATTTTCAGATTAACTTCACATACATGATCTCACTGGATTCTCCCAACCACCCAATGAGAGACGAAATTATCATTCGCTTTTGTAGCTGAGGAAACAGTCGGGAAAAGTTAAATGACTCACCTAAAATAGCACATAGATGAGGAGGCAAAGGGAAGCGGCTGTGGCTCAATCAGTAGGGCTCCCGTTTACCATATGGGAGGCCCCGGGTTCGGTTCCTGGGGCCTCCTGGTGAAGGCAAGCCCGCCCGCACGGTCGTGGTTAGCTGACCCAGCGAGCACAAGCAGCAAGCGGGGGATAAATGAATAAATAAATAAAATCTTTAAAAAATAAAAATAAAAAAAATAAAAAAATAAAAAAGATGAGGAGGCAAAACTAGAACCCAGTCCATTGTCCCCTGGGAGGGGGAGCAAGCCCAATAGCATGGAGAGGGCATGGATATAGGAGCCAGACAGGTCTGAGTTCCAGTGCCAGTTCTCCCAATTACTGGTAAGCTGTGTGGCCTTCCTTGGACAGGTGACTTAACCTCTCTGAGCCTCTGTTTTCTCATTTTTAAAATAGAAATAATAATACCTCAGAGAGATGCCAGTTTGTTGTGAGGCTTAAAGTAATGATGGCTCCTGACACAGCAAAGATATCTTACAAATATTAGTTCCCTTCCCCTTTTCCTCCTGCTTACCATCCAGGTCTTGAACAAACCTAGTTATTGACCACTGTCCACCAAAACCTCCATGGTACCACTGAGGCCCTAGAGGCAAATGACTTCACCCTGGTCACCAAACAGCATTGACAGGGCTTTCGGCAAGACCATGGCCCTATCCCATGCCTCGGGCCTTGCAAGGGGTCAGGCCAGCTCCGGGTGGGGGGCCCTTGGTCAGTTAATATATTCCTATCTGAGAACAAGCTGCTGTGGGTGACAAAGGCTGGGCTGCAGTGAGATGGGTTATTTGTGAAGCTGCACATTACACGTCTGCTCTTTCTTGATACAGCAGGCCCAGATTTTTTTTTTTTTTTTTTAACAAACAAAACAGGATTGAAAATAACAGCCTACACAAATGACTTCTCAGAAATTTCACCCTTGTCTCATCATTTGAAATAAAAGCAATTTCTTACCCTGGCGAGCTCTTTATTCTTTTCAGAACATTTTCATATACATTATTTCACTTGATCCTCGGAGCTCTGGAAGTGAGACGGGACAGGCTTTACTGTTCCCTTCAAAGAGATGAAAAATCCATGGCTTAGAGGGTGGGTGGGACTCGGAGCTCCCAACTCTCTGCCCATGGCGCTTTCCCTCTCCCTTCAGAGTTCAGAATCGATCGGCAAGCTTGGCTCTAAACATTTGAAGTCCTGCCCCAGCCAATTCAGCTGCTGAATCAGCAGACTTGTCCACAAGCAGCCTTTGCTCCTGGGAGGGCTGGGGTGGGTGGGGACAGCAGTTTTCAAAAGAGACAAGGACCACCCTGGGCGCACCCCGTGGGTATTCTAAGCTCCCCGCTCAGTACTGAAGGGTCCCTAAGCCACCACCCTGCCTGGGAGCCCTTCCCTGCTGCTCCAACCACCACCTCCAACCCTTTCTCAAATCAGTAAAGCAAAAGACTCATTTGCGGTCCGCTCACCTGAGGTTGGTGCTGAGCTGAGCCTCAACGTCAGCTTGAGAATTCATGTGAGTCATTTCACTCCTGGAACCTAACTTCACAATCCTACGGGAGCCTGGGGCTGGAACCCAGGCCACTGGCTGATGACTATGTAGACCTGGCCCACCCACCAGCCCAGACAGTCTAAGGACCAAACAGCAACGAACATTTAACAGTGCTCTAAGCGCTTAGGATACGTCAGTGGGTAAAACGAAGCCCCCTGCCTTCATTTAGCCTATATTCTAGGGAGGGAAGACAGGAAAACAAAAAAACTAAGAGGCCCACCATTAGGTGATAAGTGCTATGTGAGGTAAAAAAAAGTGTTACTGGCTAATGGAGATGGACTGTGCTGGGGGTTACTATTTTAAGTAGGATTGTTACAAGCTCCATTAAGAAGTTGACGTTTGAACAAAGATTTGAAGTAATGAGGGAGTTAGCATATGGATATCTGGAGGAAAGGCTTTCCAAACAGAGGGGACAGCCAGAGCAAGAGCCCTAAGGAACAGCAGGAAGGCCAGTGTGGGTAGAGCAGAGGGCACGAGGGGGAAAGTAGCAGGAGATGAGGCAGGGTAGTCAGAGAGGGAACAGAACCCAGGTCCTTAACTTTTTCTCTGCATAAAACCCATGCAGGACTTTAAGCAAAGGACTACAATGATCTAACTTAGGTTTTAGCAGGATTTTGACCTGAGCAAGTGGAAAAATGGAGTTCGGTGTTGGACATGTTGAGTTTAGGCTGTCCACACAGAAAGGTCGAGGTAGGAAGCCACTTGAGCTGTCAGCTGCTGTCTCCTGCCTGAAAACAGGCCACAGAGGCAATGCCCACTTCCATTTCCCTGTCCTGAGTGGATGGCCCATGAGAAGGCTTACCCACCAGCCTCATTCTATAATCACTGGCACCCAGCTGTCCAGGCCTTGCCAGCCTGAAAGTCCCCGTGGACCCCTTTGCCATCCCCAAGGTGGCTCTGAAGTTTCCCAGGCCCATGACACAAACAGTAGCCTCAGGGAATGGTCAGCCCAAGGCTAATGGTGTCTTGGACATCTCCGGGGGGAATCAAGTTCCTATCCACACCTGGTCTCCACTTCCCTGCTGAATGAAACCCAGTCCAGGCCTTATGGCAATAAATACTTCAGACTCAGCACCTGCTCTGTGTCAGGTACTCTGCGGAGCACTGTCACTTACATTTCCATTTGATTCTCATCACAACTACAGAAATTATTACCACCCCCTTTTTTTAAAGATTTATTTTATTTATTTATCTCTCCCCACCCCCTTGTTGTTTGCACTTGCTGTGTCTGTTCGTCTTCCTTGTTTCTTTTAGGAGGCACCAGGAACCGAACCCGGGACCTCCGATGTGGGAGGGAGGCGCCTAATCAGTTAAGCCATCTCCGTTCCCTGCTTTGTTGTGTCTCTTGTTATGTTTTTCCTCTTGAGTCTTTTGTTGCGTCATCTTCTCGTGTCAGGTTGCCGCACCTGCCCATCGTGCCAGCTCGCTGTCCTCGTCCTCTTTAGGAGGCCCTGGGAACGTCTGCTCTCCGCTTTGTTGAGTCTCTCATTATCTTTTTCTTCTTATGTCTCTTGTTGCATCATCTTCTTGTGTCAGCTTGCTGTGCCTGCCTGTCGCGCCAGCTTGCTGTCTTCTTTAGGAGGCACCAGGAACTGAATCACGGACCTCCCATGGGGTAGGCAGGAGCCCAGTTTCTTGAGCCACATATCCGCTTTCTTATTATCCACTTTTGAAGAAGAAGCAACTAAGGTTCATCCAGAAAGGTTCAAACTTGCCCGAGTTCACAGAACTAGTGAGGGTGAACACTAGTATTCAAACCAGTCTTTGAACTCCAAATCTACTCCGTCACGCAGTAATATTTTATAATTACTCATGCTGCAAGGGCCAGTTCAAATCATTGCTCCTCTGTGGAATCTCTGTCAACTCCTCAGGTCACATCTTCCCTGTCATGGCATGTTGATTATACTTCTCCCGTGAAAAGTGTGACCATACTGGAACTGTTGTAATCTGTGTGTCTTCTAGTCCTTCCCACTGGATTACAGCTTTCTTGAAAGCAGAAACTATACCTTTGCATCCTGACTCCCATATCCTCTAATAATCCCCTGGCCTCATAAAGTAATGAGTTCCAGATGTTCATAGAATGTGTAACATTTTACATTTTTTACTCTCACATAGAACAATTAAGTTGGGTGTCACCCAGCTTGGCAAGTTACAGGCCACTCAAGTTTCTGGTTAGCCTCATTTTATTGCTTGAGAATATTTTGACCCAGAGAGGGTAGAGGACTTGTCCTGAGCCATACAGCTGTGTAATGGAGTGGGAAATAGACCCCAAGATAGCGGCACCCAATTCAGTGCCCATTGCATGGTCAGGGTGGTTAGGACTAGCCTAGAGCCTCCTAAAGCCTCTTGGGCATATCCTAAACCTAGGGCAGGGCCCTAGAAGTGTGTTATCTCCTCCTTTTCCTCTCTCTCTGGCTTCTCTTGCTTAATCTCCATCACCGTGTTCCTCAGGTTGCCCTTTCCCTGCCCAGAGCTTCTAGCACCAAGCAAGGGGGGGCAAGCTCTGACCCAGAAAGCAGCTCTGGGAAGACAGACCTCTGTAACACTCCTGGGATGCAGGGTGAGAGGTGAGGTCCTTCACCAGGCTATCTTTAATTTCTTAATAAATTTTTAATTTTAAGAATAATTTTTTATTTACAGGTACATTGCAAAGATAATACAGAGAGTTCCTGTTTACCCTTTGCTCAGCTTTCCCTAATGTTAACATTGTACAGAGCCATGGCTACATTTTTCAAAACTAAGAAATTAACAGACCTCATTTGGAATTCATGTTTTCCCACTACTGTCCTTTGGCATTTAGCCATCATGTCTCCTTAGTCTTCTCTGGTCTCCCCAGTTTTTGTTGTTGCTGTTTTTGAACAATTTATTGAAGTCTATCATTCATACATGAACATACATAAACTATTAGTGTTCAGTAAACATTGTGATCTTACAGAACAAACATGCATAACATCATACAGGGCTCCCACACATCACCCCCCCAAACACCCCACATTGTTGTAAAACATCTGTTTACAAATCACGAAAGAGCATTGTCAAAGTATTACACTACTAACTATAGTCCAAATCTTCCTCCCCTATACATTTTTTTAAGGATTTATTTATTTACTTACTTACTTTTATCCATTTTTACCCCCACCCCCACCCTCCACACCCCTACTCCCCTCCCGTTTTTGCTGTTTCTGCATCCATTAGCTGGGCAACTCTATGTGTCTGTTTCCTGCCCTCTCTTCTCATCCTGTCTTCACAGGGACTCAATCCTTGGAACCTCCAATGTGGGAGAGAGGCATCCTACTTCCGCCTGCGCCACCTTAGTTCCTGTTTTTTTGGTGCGTCTCGTCTTGGCTCTCCCTTGTGTCATTCTCCTGTTATGTCATCATCTTGCTGCATGGCTTGCAGGGCCTGACGGCTCACCTGCTAGCGGGGCCTGGCGGTGCACCCGCGCACAGGTCCTGGGGTCTCACCCACAGATGGGGCCTGATGGCTCACCCACTTGCGGGGCCTGACAGTGCACCCATGCATAGGGCCCGGTGGCCCACATGCCTTCTATATTTTTCTTTTTTTTATTTTTACCGGGAGGTCCCAGGGGTTGAACCCAGGTCTCTCCATATGGGAGACGGAAGTCCAACCACCCGAGCCACATCCATCCCCCTGCTATATCTCTTAAGATTGACCAAAGATATCCAAAGTTACAGTCTTTTCCCATACAGGATGGTCATATAATAAATCAGGCTTAGTTTATCACCAGCATTCTAAAAACCAGACCTAGGGAGAAAAACTAGGTCTGGGGACACATGCATGGTTTCTAATATAGCGAATGTTTAGCCTACCCTGATTATCACAAAATCAGGACAGCGAGAATAGTCGCATTCCCCAGTTTTTCAGTCTTTCCTTGTTTCTCATAATGTTAACACTTTTGAGGAGTACTGGTTAGATGTTTTGTAGAATGTCTCCCACTGCGGGTCTGTCTGATAGGTTTTCATGCTTAACCTAGGGTTATGGGCTTTTGGAAAGAATGCCACAGAGGTGTGGTGCCCTTATCATATTGGGGGTCAGATGATATCCACATGATATCACTGGTGATGTCACCCTTCATCACTTGGTTAAGGTGGTATCTGCCAGATTTCTCTATGCAATTACTATTTGTCCCTTTCCAGATTCTATTCTTTGGAAGTAAACCACTAGGTCCAGCCTAAAAACTCAGGGGGAGCAGAATTAAACTTTACCTCCTAAAGGGGAGAGTGTTTGCTTATATTATTTGGAATTATTTGGTAAGGAATACTTGTCTCTTCTCCCCATTTATTTATTCAATCATTTCTTTAGATCAGCAGGGACTCATGGTTATTTATTTTGTCCTTCGGATTATAATCCAATATAATCATTATTCGTTTTGTTGTTAAAATTGTTCCAGCTTTGGCCATAGGGAGCTCTTTGAGGTTGGCTCCTCCATCTTTTGACACACCCCCACTTTTTTCCCCTTAGCACTTCTTTGCTTTTTAGAAGTACAAGATACTCCCAGCTTATCTTGTATTTTCCCATGCTCATCTTAGAGTTTCCCATTTTTCTCCAAGTAGTCCTAGTTCTTTTTGTTGGAGAATGGTAATTAGAAATCAAAATCTGCCTGCTGAGTATGCTTGTTGTTATTGGAGTGTCACTGCATCTAGGCCCTCTCAACAGACAAAGTTAGGAAATACATTTATGTATACTAACCCATATACACACACATATCAGTAATTAATTCTATATCTGTCTGCAGATATAGATATAGATAAAATAAAATAAATATAAGCTGCTATCTTTGACTCTAATCCAGCCACCACAGGGCTCTTTCTAGCTTTCTCCTGTTATTTGTAACTTCTTACAGACTACCATGCTTTGCCTTCTTTTTCTCAGCAATCTTCCATTAATGTTCAATTTAACCTGATTTCAAATGTAAAAATACTTTGAGATAAAGCAGTGGTTCCCAAACTTCAACATGCATTAGAATCGATCAGAGGGCTTGTTAAAATACAAATTGCTTGATCTACCCCCAGAGCATGGATTCAGTAGGTCTGGGTTAGGTTCTAGTAATTTATAATTCTTACAGGTTCCCTTGTGGTGCTGCTAGTCTGGGTACCACACTTTGAGAACCCCTGGTCTACAGAGGCCCTGAACTCTACAGTGAACAGACCTTTACATTTAGAAGCAAAGTAGCTTGAATCTTCACTGTGATTGCTGGAAAAGAGAAAGCTACCTTATGTTGGCAAATCAACATGGGGCAGATATATGTATTGTGGTTTACCCTCTGGAATCATAGACATGGCTATTTATCACCCTGAAACTATTTGGGGTAAAGAGTACAAGTTCTGGAGCAGGAAGACCCAGTGTCCAGTCCTTATTCCACTACATACAAGCTGTGGGGTCTGCGCAAGTTACTTAATGTCTCTGAGTCTTCATTTTCTCGTCTATTAAATGGGGGGAAATAATATCTACCTCATAGGTTTTGTGTTGAGGCTTAGATATATGCTTACATTTTAAAACCCTTTAAGGGAAGGTCTTCCTTCCTTTTAAAATATTGCTACAAAATTCTTCTAGGGGAAAGTAAGTTATCCTTTAAACAGGGCAGCCTATAAAGCTGCAAGTTCTTCAAAGGTCACCTTCAGCTACTAAGAGAATTTGTTAGGCTACTGTGCAGAAACTTCCCAGAATGTCCAACAAACTTGCTATCATCCATCACACTTGTTGAGAGGAAGAATAATTTTCTATTTTTTAAATAAAGTCCAAAATTAATCTCTCTGATTACTAGATTCTCACTTTTCCCCCAAAGAAGACATGGCTTTTCATGCCCTAGAGCTTTGGATCATCTCTGTGCTATAGAATGTTCTGCAGTGATGGAAATGTTCTGTACCTATGTTGTCCAGTGTGATAGCCACTAGCCACATATGGCTGTTGAAATGTGCCTGGAGCAACTGTGACACTAAATATTTTATTTTATTTTAATTAATTTAAATCTAAATAGTTACATGTCGCTAGTGGGTACAATATTGGACAGCATAGTTCTAGAATGTCCTTATCCCTCTTCCCCACCTAGCAAAGCTCTATCTCTACTCATTCAAGCCCTAGTTTCAATGTCTCTAACCTTCCTGTCTCCATGCTAAGAGGCAGATCCTTCCTCAGTATTCCCATAGCCCTTTACACAATTTCCAATTTCTCAGGTATGAGAATGATTTGATTACATTTCTTCTCCCCCAATAGACTGTGAGCTTCTCACAATCAAGGATTGTGAGTTTCTTATCTCTCAGGTGCTTGCACATGGCACATAGTGGGTGCTTAATAAACACTTGTTGAATGAATGAGAACAAATTTCATACTTGTACCCTCTTTATTTCCTATATCTACTGAGTGGAGAGAAGTTTAAGAAAGGTCAGGGATGGAAAACTGAGACCTGTTGTATCTTCTTCCCCTCTTCTAGGTCTGCTGAGAGAGAGATTAGAACAAGGGTCCTAGTCCACTGCCCGCATCTGTTTAAGAAATTTTGAAGGCTTTAACATCAATGAAACTTCAGGGCTTTCAATACCAGGGCAGGTACTTGAGAGTTTCTAACTTCAAAACCACAGAGGGAAGTTTGAAAGAAAATTTTGGTTAATAAGGCACTGCATTTTACCTAGGCATTTGTCTATGAAAACTACTTAATACGATTATCTGCTTTACAGCATAATGTTAAAAGAAGCCATAATTGTGGGTTTAAAAAACCCTACACCTATTGCTAAGCTTGGTGGTTCAAATTCCATCACCAAAGTAACTAACAGCACTCACACTTGTAGAACACACCAACTCCAGTTTTGGGTTACTGATGGGCTTACCAAGTTTCTTTAAAGCTAACTGTAGGCCTAAACTTCTCAGAGGGAGTCATATTATTCTTAAAGTTTAGTTACGTTCTTCAAAAAGTTTTTGAGCATTTTTATGTATAAGGCATTGTACTAAGGGCTATGGAGGGTACAATATGGTCCCTGTTCACAAGAAGCTAATACTCTAGATAAGAATTATAAGGAAAATGATCGTGCCTTAAGAAAGAAATGCAGTACTCAGAGAACATAAAAGAGAGCTTTAATATAATTGTTAGTTTGGTAATTACTGATTTTACAATAGGTCAGACATTGACTGAGAAAGACCCAATGTTGCAGGATACCCAAATTAAGCCCTGAGAGTGATGAGAATGGTAAGGGAAAGGAAAAAGAAAAAGAGATGACTGGGAAATGAGCAATAAAAATGAAAGAGAAAGATAAAAAGGGGCGTTTGTGGCCAAGATGCCTCTGGCTGTGGTTATTTCTTGTGCTCCAAGACTGGTGTGTGGTGCTTTGGTGATTCACCATGTAGGAGGGGTGTTGAGGGAAGAAGGGAGAAAACCACCAAGGAGAGAAACCTCCTTAATTACTTTTGGGTGTGACCCTGGCACATTGTCTCATGGCCTCACATAGGCTGGCTAATAGTATGGTGTTTTTTGCTCAGAAACCATTTTATGAGGTGGTTGGGAGAGCCCCCAAAATGCCCAGGGGCTCACTCAGGAACCCAGTGACTTAAGCTTCCTTGTTTATAAACCTGAGCAACTATGGCTGAAGAACTTCTGTAAAGAAAAGAGGTATTCACTTGTCAAAATGGAGGTGTTAGCTTAAGTCTTCCTCCCAGGAAGAAGGAAGGGAGGGGAGGAAGGAGGACATGGCTGGAGCCTGAAATTTCATGTTATTATACAGGACTGGATCACCAAGACCCATGTTATTGTGCGATTTGAACTCCTCATGCAAGCTCAGTGAGTTCCTGAGGAAAGAGCTCTTTACATGGTCTGAATGAGGAGTCCTAGGCAGCTTCTTGGCTGTGGCACAACTCTTTTATGTCACTTCTGTTTTGTTCTGAGATCAGTCTCAAATCCAGACTGTCATTACAAGCAACTAACATTTATTGACTTTTTCCCCACATGCTAGGCTTCTTTTCCATATAGTATCACATTTAGTCATTAATGCAACCTCAAGACTCAAAGGAAGTTCATTGGTTTCCCCATGGCTACCCAGTTAGGACACTCTGGATTCAGGATGGAAGCCCAGGCTCTCTGATTCCAGGTCCATAGTTTCCTCTGCAACACCCCAGTGGGCTCTGTGGGAGTTTTCAAAGATCAGGGGTGTTAGAGACTCCACTCCATATTCACTTTCAAAAGTCAGCTCCATCCTCCCAGAAACACGGTCTCCCTAACCCTTCACTGGTGTTTGTGTTTAAGTCCTATGACATAGAAAGGAAAAATTTGTATTAAGTCTTAATTCCACATTTCCCTCAGTGGGTAGAGACCCACACAATAACCAAAAGAATATGAATTCCCTCCTGGAGAGTCCTGCTACATTATCTAATAGAGTGGCAAGAATCCCTAGAGTACATGGGAAGTGCCTAGAGAAGGAGGACAGATCAATATGCCAGGCCCTGGATATTGATGCTTGTACTTATGAACCTCATTATTGTGAAGTTGAAACTTAGCCTAGTATTATATGTTGCCTAAGAGTTAACACCTGAAAGCCTCCCTGTTGCTCAAATGTGGCCTCTCTCTAAGCCAAACTCAGCATATAAACTCACTACCTTTCCCCCAACATGGGACATGACTACCGGAGATAAGCCTCCCTGGCATCAAGGGATTATTATCAAGCACCAACTAGTGATGCTTTTTTTTTTTTTTTTTTAAAAAAAAGACTTTGACCAAAAGGGGGAAATATTAAATACAAATTAGTGTTCATGGCTAAGAGATTTCAAAGTGAGTGGGAGGTCATTCTAAAGGTTATGCTTATGCAGGTCTTAGGAGGATCTCACTGACTGCCACAGTAAACCATGTCTCAAGCAGGTGGTTCCTGAGGGCTCTATAGAAGTCTGCACACTATAGGCAGGGCAGACAACCCCAGGAATTCAGCACCTTGTCAGTGGACCTTAGCTTGGAATATATGATAATCTATCTCCCCAATGTAGTGGACATGGACTTATTTATAATTTTCCTACACATGGTTATTATGTGTCTTTTATTTGAACCTATAATTAGCACTATACCTGTTAAATATGTGTCCCAGAGACTGAAATCTTCCAGCTGTTCATATGCCGTTTGAGCCCTGAATCTCAGCAGAGTTGCAGCCAACACCTACTCTCCTGTTCATCGGACTAGCCCAGGACAACTAACAAAAGAATGGTGATGGACAATGCCCATCCCAAAAAACAGAGACTATCTACAACTGCAAGCAAGACAATTCCATCCATCTGCCCCATGGTATCTAAATCAGAAGCAGAGTGGGCATCACCATCCTAAAATCCTCAAGACTGAGGAATGAACAAACATAAGGAGGGAATGCAACTGTGGACTAAAGTAGACTTATTATTATTTTAGTAATGGAAGAACTTGTAACATTGATATAAAGGCAGTGGTCACCAGAGGCTCTGAGGAGAGGGAGAGGGAATAGGTGTAATGTGGGGCATTTTTGGGACATAAAAATTGTTATGCATGACTGCAATGACAGATACAGGCCATTATACATTTTGTCAAAACCTATAAAGTTGTGTGATGCAAAATGTAAACCATAATGTAAACTTGGTCATGGTTAATAGCAATGCTTCAAGATGTATTTACCAATTGTAACAAAATGTACCACACTAATGAAATATGTCGTTAATGGGGAAAATTGTGGGAGAGGGAGGAGGTGAGGTATATGGGAATCCCCTATATTTTTTTTTTTTTTTTTTTAAAGATTTTATTTATTTATTCATTTATCCCCCCCTTGCTGCTTGTGCTCTCTGGGTCAGCTAACCACGCCGTGTGGGCGGGCTTGCCTTCACCAGGAGGCCCTGGGAACTGAACCCAGGGCCTCCCATATGGTAAACGGGAGCCCTACTGATTGAGCCACAGCCGCTTCCCTCCCCTATATTTTTATGTAACATTTATGTAATCTAAAACTACTTTAAAAATAAAATTTTAGGGAGTAGATGTAGCTCAAGCAGTTGAGCACCTGTTTCCCACATGGGAGGTCCCGGGTTCAGTCCCTGGTACCTCCTAAAAACAACAACAAAAATAAACAACAAGCAAACAAATGAAAAAACCAACTCAGAGGAGCCAATGCAGCTCAGTGATTGAGTGCTGGTTTCCCACATACGAGGTCCCTGGTGCAATCCCAAACCCCTGTACCTCAATAAAATAAATTTTAAAAAAGAAAATCTTTTAAAAATTTAAAAAATAAATACATATATATTTGTAAAATACTACCCTAGAAATTATAGTAATATCAAAGTTCAATAAGAACAGCAGTTAAATGACAGCAAAAAAAAAAAAAAATTCTACATTTCCAGAACTTTCCAATCCAATTCCTTCTCTGATCAACCAATACTATTTAGTAACTCTTCAAGGGAAATATACAACCCTAAATATATTACTGAGGAATGATTTAAGATAGTATCATTGCCTTCTCAAAAATAGGCTACTTTGTTCTCAGAAGTTGTTTACTGAGTACAACTCAGTGTGGAGCTCCTTGTCAATATCTATTTTTATTGGGGTATATTTATAATTGGATGTATTTATAACCTCCTCATGGGCACTTGTTTTCTTTCTGGCATCACAGAGCCATTTTGATAGACTGATTAGGGCAGCAGAGAAGTGACTAGAAAAATGTTGGGCCTGGTTGTCTATGGAACCTTAGAATCCTGACTATTCTTATTCCGAGTTCCTGCTTCACTTTATGAAGCAGACCATTTGGCCACTGTGCTCTGGTTTCAATTTCTACGAAAAAGATATATATTACTCCTGGGAGGGACAAAGGGTGTCGGGTGATTAAAAGTTTCAGTGAATGCCGAGAGAAACCTTCAATGCCAATCCCCATGAGTTTAATTCAGTTTGACAAATATTTATTGTGTATCCATTATGTGCTAAACACAGATTCATTGTTTGAAACATGGTGTCTTTAGCAAAATTATTGAACTCAATCGTCAGAGCTGGAAGAAATCCTGGAGAGCACATCATCTGATTCTCTCACTTTATAGATGAGGAACATGAGGCACAGGCAGGGGGAAGGAACTGGTCCAAAGTCAAAGTACTTGTTCCTGTCAGACAGGGATGAGGATCTTCATCTTCCAGACTCCTGGTCCAGCGGTTCCGATTTACCCTGCAGCACTCAGATCCTTATTAGAGGATCCTGTCCAACTTGGTTCATCACATTGTGAAAACCAAGTGCAGATCTGGAAAGGATCCAGAAAAAAATAACCAAAACTGACAAGGAAAATAGATTTTTAAGTTAAATAACAAAGATTCCCCAGGACCTGAGGAAGCACTTTCTGGCTGCCAGGGTGATGAAATGTCAAAATGAGCAAGCCAAAGGAAAGCACCGCCAGAGGTTCTCAAGAAGACAAGAGATAAGCACCTGTCTTCGGTCACTGGTAGATCACTTGTCCCAATAAAGGGAGCTGGAGAAAATAATTTCTTTCAGCTCTATTAGAATTCAGTTCTGATTCCAAATCCTTCTATAAGTCTCCAGCCAAATGAGCTGCTGTTACAAAATCCTTCTGCATCCTTGCTCCTGTAATTTGTTTGAAATTTCTGCTTAAAAACACTTCTTTGCCCTCTTGTTTTTTCATTTATAAAAGACCTTCTATTAAAAAAAAAAAAAATCTTTGTAAGGACCAGAGCAGAACCTAACATGTCTGAATCTTGAGGGTGTTTTGTTTTGTTTTGTTTTGGGCAAGAGGTGACATGCAGAGAGATAGTAGAGTCCTGACAGTAACCACAGATCCAGGTGAGCAAGAGGTCAAGTGCAGAAGAGGGGCCAGTTGACAGACACCATAGATCTAGACAAGGCAAGGTCTTGGAGGGCAAAGCAGCATAATCAGCCACAGCTGAACTCTGACCTTAGAGCAAAGGATCATTTGCTTTCTATTCTTTTTCCCTAGCCTCCTAAATATAGTTGACCTGAAGTTTAAGATATAAATCAGAAGCAGAATGAGGTCAGGGGCTTGACAACAGTAAGGGCAGCAATGCTGGGATTACCTTGCAAGAGGTCTCCACCGTGCATCTCTTCTTGCCCATGATGCCTGAAGTTCCCCCAGCACATTTGGAAAGAAAATTTGAAGCACTTAAGAGGCTTCCAACCACTGTAATTATGTACCCTTGTGTATGTAGGAAATAAGATAACAACATAAACCCCAGGTATATAGATACATCTGTACCTACTCCTTCCCAACATCTTTCAAAATATTCCTTTAGAAGGCAACTCTGCAAAATCCCTAAACAAATGTCAACAACTGCCTCTGCCCCTCACTCAGACCATCCTCAGTCCCTATTCCCGGCTCCTTCTGGGGCCCATCTTTGTTCTCCGGTCACCCTGAGGTTGAGCAAGGACAAAATATTACTGAAGCGTCTGCCTCCCATGGTTTTACTTTCCTCTCACAAAAACTAGAATTAGCCAACTAACCTGCCCCTTGAACCAGTAACTGTTACTCTGTTCAGAATGAATTTCCACGGCTGTCAAATGTAAGAGCAACATCTCAGCTAAAGGTCACTTGCTAAAAGTCAAGACCAAAAGGATATACATTATTGACAGAGACAAAGTGGAGCATATTAACCTTTTAGGCTTCCATATGTGGCTGGACACTTGCCTCCTCCTGGGCAAGTTTAACTTTCTGTGTTCAAAGAGTTTAGCAAAAGTACCGGATGTTTGCACAGCGAGGCTAATCCAGCAAGAAAGGCCAGGTGCTAAACTCATTTGTTTCAAACCCTTCCCCAAAAGATGTTGGGAAACATGCAAAAACAGGTCCCCTCTGTTCCAAGGAGTCATGAGGTTTAATTAATTTCACTGGACTCTGGGATGTCCTGAAGCCCCGCATCCTGCTGATGCCCATTCGTTTTGAGCCAGAAGAGAGCAGATAGTTTAGACTTGATTAATTTTCCTTTCCCCACAATCTGCAATGTGCTGGTTTCTGCTTATATTTGCACCAGAAAAATGTTAAGGAAAAAGCTATTGGTTCTCCCCCCTTTCTTCCCGTCCTATCCCAGGAGAGAATTCTTTCTATATGAGGAATGGGTATGCAGGCATGCCCATGTGTGTGTATGCATGTGTGTGTGTACACACAAGCACACAGACTCATAATTCACAGATATTCAGGGTAGAATCTGGCAGGTGGCCAGGTCTTTTTCTGTAAAACAACTGAGGTCTTTGCAAGAGATTCCAAAAGAGTGATTCCCTAACCTCCAGGTACACGATGCCACCATTTATCAAGCAATATGTGCTCACTTGCATCTCCATGAAACCACAGCCTCCTTGAGGACAGACATTCTGTCATTATTTTTGGATTCTTGTACCTAGCCCTGGTGAGAGTCACCTGATTAATGTATTTTTAACTGAATGAAAATTTCTCCCTTACTCTGGAGACCAGTCCCAGCTATAAGAAAGGTATCTTTTCTCTTCTAAATGTCTTCAGTAGCATTTTTCCCCTTGGTGCCCAAGTCACATCTCTACATCTAGGAAAATGAAAACGGAAATTTCCAAATACCATTGGGAAGCTCTGTGGCTAGTTAGCATCAAAACCATGTTCTCACTGGTGCTGTTATGGCACACTCTATTATGGTTTTACCATCAATTAGAAGAGTACTTCAAAATAAAAGTTTACAACGCACCTTTAAGAAGTGGGTATATCATTTTAAGGCAAACAGTGATCTCGACACCAATGCACTCTTGGTTTTGGTGGCAACTGAGATACTGTCTCCTTTGCTGCTTCTCCACTGCTGATCTAGTCCCTTTTGGAAGGAAAAACCAGCTTCTAACATACTAGAACAGTGTCTGGCACTTGTAGCCACTCATTAGGTATTTCTTGGTTTAATCGAGTATTTAAATGAATGAATAAATAAATGAGATACAGACATTTTCTACGCTGCTGCAAGGTGCTCCAGTTCTGGTCGGCTGATAGTCTGAATCCCAGAGATGGAGACAATAGTTAAGCCAAATGCTTCACTAGGTTGGTTAAACTATTGGCTTGCCAGCTTTCCAAGCCTAGGTTGGTACCTTCTCATGTCTTCCTACCTCCATTTATCCAGTCCCAAAATGTAGGCTTTGTCACTTGTATCACCTTACCCTACTATCAGTTTCTGTATTTCTTAGGGCTCCCCACCCCAGTCACATGAAGCAGGAACTAAACTAGAATTATCTCATGCAAAAAGAGAGATGGGGGTAATATAAGAATCCTGGGGACCATAAAAAATCAAATAATAACAATTCAAGTGGGTTCCGCGGACAATTGGCACCAGAGAGGCTAATGCTCTTAGGATTTCTTTCCGTCTCTCATGTCTACTCCTTTCTCTGGATCTGTTTCATTCTCTCTGAATGACATTTCTCCTTCTAAGGTCCATATAGGAAACATGACTATGGAAAGTTCATGAGTTTTTGGTACAAAAAGAGAAAGTTTCCTGATTGAATTCCAAATCCAAGGAAAGGCCCCATTGACCACTTTGTACTTCTCTGAACCAATCAACTGGGGTAAAGGGGGGAAATCACATTATAAAATGGGCCATGTGGAAAAAGAGCAAGTTTGAGACAAATTTTATGAAAAAGGTACTGGTTAGATAATCTCATGAGTCCACTCTATTGGGATCATTTGTGCGTGGCCCATTGTGCTGAGCCGTGGTGTAGGACAATGTATGTGTGAGAATTGTACATTATTGGTTGATGCAAATCAAATCATAGTCACCATTGTTTCATTCTCTGTCAAAACCTAAATTTCTCGGAGGCAGAGGTAGGTATTTCTCCAAAACTTTGAGCAACTACCCTCTGTGGTTGTATGTCTGCTGCTTCTCCTCTCACATGAGACCAGGAGCCTCTTAAGGGTCAGGGCAGGGTCTTCTCCATCTCTCATCCCCGGGTAGCACTGTGCCCAGCACATGACAGGGTCTGCCTCTGTGCCAAGCAGTTGTCCTTGGTAGGCTGCCTCTATGGGCTCCTTGGCCCCTGGCTTCTGGTCAGGCACAGACAACAGAATATGCTGTCAGGAGATGGCCAGGTACAACTGTGAGCTCAGGGGATACCTTTCCCAACTCCTTCCTTGCGAACCCTCTGCGTCTTTCTGAAGGTCATTGCTTCTGGCAGGTAGCCCTCTCAATACAGCTACTCTGCCCAGTTCCACTCCTGTCCCTCGGACCTAGGAATGCTAATGTTCTGAACCAGCCCTAAGATACAGCACCATTCCTTGTTGGTTTCCCTAATCCCTGCCCATGTTGTTAGAAACAGCCCCTTTACAAAATACTCCTCAGTTATCCAGTCTGAATGTGCCATTTCTTTCCTGCTAGGACCCAGACTGATATATCCATCCCGGACTCCTTCTTTCTCACCTAAAGTAAAAAAAAAAGAGTTCCCAGTTTTCATCACAATTTCCTTGCATATAGTAGGTGCTCAATAAATATTTATTAGATTAAATCATAAAATCATATTGTCAATAATAAAATTAGCCTCCATCTCTTCCAAATATAGGTAAGTAGATAATTTCCCCTTACTTTGGGTTAGAACATGCAAGATTTTAAGAAATAAGAATACTCATTTTAAGTTGACAAGTCATCCCTTTCTCACCAGATTCATGGTTCTCAACCTTGGCTGCATCATTAAAAAGTATTATGCTGGGCTACTTTTGTAGTGATCCTTGGGAGCATCGCCAAAGATTCTGATTTAATTAGTCTGGAGTGGATCCCAGGCACCAGCAATTTTTTAAAGCTCTCCAGGTGATTCTAAAGGGCATCTGGGGTTGCAAATCACTTTTTTTGACCGTACCCACCTCCTCCACCCCAGGGGTGATAAAGCTCTGGCTTAGCCATAATGAGGTTGCAAGGGTGAAAAAAAAAAAGTACATGGATTGTTGGGAGAAAAGATACATAAGGAAGTACTTCAAAAATATTTTCCCTCTTAAATATAAATTTGTTGCATAAATAAAACGAAATTGCTATAGCTCTAAGGTCACAGTGAAAAGTTCAGAGTTCAGAGCCCTGTTTTATAGTCAGGTCCTGTGGTTCTCAACCTGGCTGCACAGGAGAGTCCGCTGAGGAGCTTTTGAAAATGGTAATGGTCTGGCCCCACCCCAGACCAATTAAATCAGAATCTCTGGGGTGGAGCCCAGGCAGCAGTAGTTTTAAAATCCCTCCAGGTGAGTCTAATGTGGCAAGACGATTAGTCCACATGAGGCCATTCCTCTAAATGCCTTAAAGCAGGGGTTCTTAACTTTTTTTGTTCCACGATCCCTTTGCTAGGCAGGTGAAAACCACGGACCCCTTCCTAAGTCCACACTATATGTGTACTATTTAATAAATAGATCGCACCTGTACCAAGATGGCCCCACCAGAATGATGTTATTTTGAATTTCAATTCAAGCTCATAGAACTCTTGTTAAGAACCCCTGCCTTAAAGTCTAGGTTATAGACTGTTTAATTTTTTAATGCAAGAGGAAGTTCAAAGTTTTTCATGGGTAGACCTGAACACCTTGAAATCTTGTATGTGAAATGTGATTACATGGGATTGTTGGTAAGCCCAGCTGTGAATCCCAGTTGCAATGTGGCAAATGTGGCAGGCTGGACAAAAAAAAAAAAAAAAAAAAAAAAAAAACCGTTTCCATGGTGGGTTGCTGCTGTCCAAGGCTGTCATTTAGTTGGTAACCAATGTCTTGTAGGGAGAATGCTGGTGCATGTGTCTGGATGTGCCCTTTGCCTAAAGTGACAGCTTTCCTGGACACACAGTCCCCAGATAAAGTGAGTTCTGTGGAAAATGTTTCTCTGCTAGAAGCGTATCACCAGATAGAGGTTTGTGGAGCATGTTTTCCATTAACAAAGTGACTCAAAGAAGTGTGCAAGGTTTCCAGAGGAGAAACAGAATGCTGGGAAGTTAGACCAGCAATAGAGAAGGAGCAAAGGAGCCCGTGGCTGATGAGCTGCCCCCAAAACAACAAACGTCCACACCTGCCAGAAGAGCACAGACAAAAGCAGACAAAACCATTTCTTAAAGGGACTTTGTAAACTTATACTTCAAAATAGGCTTTTGATTTATGGTAAAACTACAGTAAAGAGAAATAACTTGATGTGACATTATAGTACTAAATAATAATCTGATTTTGACACTAACTAGCTACATGACTTGGACAAGATAGGTCATCTCTCAGGGTGTCAATTTCCTCATACGTAAAATTAGTCTAGTTTGATTTCATGAGTGCTTCTCAATCTTGGTTACACAGCAGAATGTCTAGGGAGGTGATAAAAAATACCAATGCCTGAGCATCTCCCCCAGATATTCTGATTAAATTGGTCTGGAATGGGGCCCAAGTATTAGTATTTTCTAAAATATCCCCAAGTGATTCCAATGTATGGCCAAGGTTGACAACCACTGGACTGGATGGTTTCAGGGCTCCCTATCAGCTGTAGATTTCTCCTGTGCTTAGGAGGCCTAACTTTGGGGGAGCTATCTGAGCTATGAGAAGAGGTGAGTAATCAATGATTGATAGAGCCTAGAAGTATGCTCAAAGCTAGCCACTTTGCCTCATTAAAGGGTCACCATTTCTTTAAAAAATATATATATATATATATTTATAAAAATAAATAAATAAATAAATAAATATCAGTCAAGCAAAAAATCTAAAACAGCTTTGAAAACAGATTTCCAAACATGCTGTGCCTCTGACATTTTTAATTGCTCCAAGAAGATGTTCAACAACCCTTCCCATAGTCCAACCTTAGTGCTCCTAAAGAATTACCAGGTTGGACAAATGGCATTTTCAGTGTGTAACTAAAAGTTTTCTTGATTCCATTTCAATCTTTCCTAATGTCTTTTAGGCATTTGGGCTGTGGGCCCATGTACATTTTCAGGGTTGGCCTTAAAGGGCTGATTTCTATTTCAGTTTGGATTTGTTGCCAGGTCATCCAGCCCCAGTCCAATTTCCCATGTGCTGGCTGAACCTCCAGTGTAAAACAGCAAAATACAATTCCAGAGTTGGAACTTCTCCAGCCACATTGTATCAGGAGAATTGATTCCATCTTGGCATCACTGGGTCACTGTGTTCTCACAGCCAGAGAGCCAGCCCAGAAGCACATGGATAGGTGGCTCCAGCATTTCATTTCAACCCTGTCCAGTCCCTTTTTCCAGCTGTGGACAGCATAGCAAGGACTGGGGGGAAAAATTCAAAGAAGCACTAATTCGAGTTCCTAAAAGCAAGTAGTTAAATAAAAGTTCTGAACCATACCAAACTTCTGGACACTTAAAAAATTACAAAATGTAAAACCAGGATAAAGGTAATTAGGTCAAGACACTGGTCAGGAAACCTCTGGGTTTGTTGCTTGAATTGTCCATTTAATTGCTTAAATCTGCACTTCCTTTTGGCTATTAAGACACAGTTTCTCTATATTAAAATTTATAAACAGTTGTTTTCCCACCTGAATGTTGAAATTACAACATAAAACCACATCTGGAAAAAAGTTTGCTCTTTGGCTTAAGGGATTAGATTAGTTTTAAGGGAGTAAATTTTATAGCCTAGAGAATGATTTTCAAGTTGCTCCAGCTTTGTAAAACTGTCATCTCCAACAAGATTTTCTGTGTGTGAAAGAGTTAAGAGGGCCACACACGTCTTTATTATATGGGATTCACCAGGAGCTTCTGATTAGCCATGATACTCCAAATTTTCAAGATAAAAATCATATTTCATAAGAGCATTTCTTGAGTTTGGTCATTATTCATCATTAAATTGGTCTAGATCCTACATACCAGATATATAAACAAGATAAGATGGAAGCAGAGTGGCTGGGGAAAGGTCAGGGACAGATTTAAACATGTCCCACTAAGCAAGGGAGCCAGTGTCTGTGCTATCAGGCTACTATGCCAGCTGTCATCCACTACATACTTAGCCTGGTCCCACCCCTCCCCAGGCCCCAGGAAAACATCCAAAGGAATCCTACTCACAGAAAAGAGAGAAAGTATCCAGTTACCTCCAAGACAGGCCCACCCTGGTAACACAGGATATGGAGCAACCCCCTAGAAATACTGAGGTGAGAAATGGATAGTAGGTCACATTTGGAGACCACAATCTGTTGACTTTACAAACAGATGAGAATGTTGGATGCCTACAGATGTTGTGCTATGGGTACCATAAGGCCATGTGGCCTACAGGTGAAGAGTAGGGGATTTAATGTGGAACTAACCTTGGTTCAGTTACCAAATCCTTTGCGCAACTCACAGGGAGACCTGGGGCAAGTTACATAAATTTCTGAGCCTCAGTTTCTTCCTCTGTAAATTGGGAAAAGTTCACCTACTAAGGCTATGTGAATGCTGAAACATAAGAGATTCTCAAGAAATTAGAGTTATTTTTATTATCACATACAGACACCTAAAATGGTGCAGAAGCTTGCATTAGTGAAAAGGCATAGTGGTCTTAGAGGTGTGATGTTGAGTTCGGGATTTCTGGAGCAAAGGTCATCCCAGCAAGTGTCAGAGAAGGGACTGGAAAAATAGTTAGGGTCAGATTGTGAAAGATCTTGAAGAGCAAGTCAAGGAGTTTGGAACTGATCCCATGACCTCAGAAACCAAGAGCTTTAAGTGAGAAAGTTATGTGAAGCAATTTATTTTTTTTGAAGATAAGTCTGGTGCCAATGGGGGAGGAGAGGCCCCAGGAGTAGAGCCAGGAAATGCCATTCACTAGCTGGTGGGAGTAACAACCCCACTTACCTTCATTTCTCTCTTTGTAATGGCTGTGATCAGAGCAGGTTAGGGGCCACCTGGGCCTCATGGCCCCTGCAGGCCCATCTGAAGAGGAGAAGGCTTAGGGGAAGGGGGAGGGGAGTGAGAAACAGGCCTCCGGTTTGCTCCTCAGCACACACACTAAGCTGAAGAGAGCTACAGTGGTGAAGGAATTTAAGGATGATGCCAGAAATCAGAAGCAATTCTTTTCACCAGTAAGAAATAGCCTTGATGTATCCAAGAAATCCCCAGAAAGAGGGCATTTTGATGGATAAGAACAGAAGATGGTGCCTGAGGACTCTCAGGGTTATGACACAATTGTATGCTGTTTACAAAAGACTCATCTTACATTCCAGTCTATCACCCTAGTTCATGCTTTTTGATTTTCACCTCTGAAATCCTGGGTAATTATGTTTGGAAGATGAGCTTCAAAAGATGAGCTCCATTCACAATAAAGAACAGGATGATTATCTGTCTCAGTTTGCCCAAGACTGTCCTAGATTTAGCACTGAAAGTCCTCCATCCTGGAAAACCCCTCAGTCCTGGGCAAACCAGGGTGGCTGGTCATCCTGAAAAGCTATTATAAAATACTGCAAAAAGTCTGTGACTCAGCTTTTATGAAATTTCATATCAGAAAGATATGATTTTTACTTGGTGAAAATGAGGTGATGCTTTCTTTCTATGTAATTTTATGTTGCCATGCAGAAGAAAATAGTGCACATTTCTTTTAATAAAGCCCAGCATGTTGAAATATGAAAGATCAGAGGCCAGAAACTAGCAATAACAATAATAACTAACTTCTTGAGTACTTACTATATGCTAGGCACTGTTCTAAGTGCTTTATATAAATTAAGTCCTTTAATTCTCACAACAGCCTTATTAGAACCATCCCCATTTTACAAATGAAAAAATGGAGGCACAGAAGTCATGTATAGAATAAATGGTGAAACTGGGATCTAACCCCAGGCCCTCTGGGTCCAAAGTCCAGGCATGCAAATACTTCCTCTATAAAATATATAATAACTCATATTTATGGAGCACTTACTTTGTGCTAGTCATTGTTCTAACTTTGCTTTCCATATAATATGTCATTTAACCTTCCCAATGGTCTGTCTGGGACAAGATAAGTCATTCCATTTATTTTCTCAAAAAATAAGTGCTAAACTTATGCTTGAGCAAGAATTATAATATTGAATTTTTACAGGTGAAGGAGAATGAGAGCTTGAGCCAAAGCAGCACTGAAAAATTGAAATGAGAGGGAGGATTCAAGAAAAACTTCTGAAGTGAAAAAACTCTAGAACATGGTGATTCACTGAACATGGGTAATGAGGAGAAAGAAATAGTCAGGGATAACTCTGAGATTTTTTTACCTGAGAGACAGAATGGATGGTGATTCCATCAATCAAAATCAAGATTACAGTGATTTCTGGTTGACCAAAATGGTGGCAAAAGACACTCCAGGGTGCTGTTCCCCCACGGTATCTTTGAACAACCAGCAGAACTATCTTCCTCAAAACCATAAAATGTCCAAATCAAAGCACCATCAGAGATGCTTTCTCACCAAAGCCAGCCACTGGTGATCCTGGTGTTCTGCCATGTGGCAAATATGGTGGTCAATATCTGCCAAGGTTCCTGCCTTCCCCTCCAGGATCTACCATCTCCTGGAGCTCAGCTGTGGGCAACCAGGCATAAGGTTGTCTCTTTCCAGGTTCTCTCTCTCGGTCTTGGCTGCTCCACTTTCTTCCCAAGTTCAGCTGTGGGCTATCAGGCACATAGCTTGTCTCTTCAGCCTTGAGCTGCTCCATGGGCCCAGCCTCTTGGGGGCTTTGGCTCCTAATGATCCTCAAATCCTCTCTCACATGGCAGGATCAAAAATTGCAGCTTCCTTTTTTCTGTATGTGTCTTTCTCTGTGAGACACAGTGTGGCAGTTTGAGATTATTTTATAACTCCCAAAAAGAGAAAGATTATGTTTGTAAACTAATCTATTCTTCTGGGTGTGATACCCTCTGATTGTATTAAATCCAGTTGAGGGGACTTTGATTAGATTACATGTTAAGATTGATTCAGGGCTTTTGATTCAACAACTTCAGTGGACATGACTTGGGTTGAATGCCCACCCCCTTGCTGGGTCTGATCTAAATGGACACTCACAGAGACAGACACAAGAAGAGAGAGCTCTGTCATTTTTTATCCTGCCATGTGACAGAAAGGAGAAGGCTCAAACAGCTGAGGCCCCAGGGAGAAATGAGCCATTTGCCTGATAGCGTACAGCTAAGATTGGGAAGAGAGCAGAACAGCTGAGACTGATATAGAAGACCCAGAAAGAAACAAGTCTTATGCCAGAAGAGAGGATTACAGGATCACTTAAGCACAAAGCCTCAAGAGGCTGCGCCCACAGAGCTCAAGAGGAAGGGGTGAGCCTGGAGGGGAAGGCAGAGACCAGCCAGAGACTGGCAGTCATCTTGCTTCAACACATGACAAATGACTTTAGTGAGAAAGCACCTCTTATGGTGCCTTGAGTTGGACTTTTTATGGCCCTGGAATCGTAAGCTTTTACCCCAAATAAACACCCTTTATAAAAGCCAACAGATGGGGGGCGGATGTGGCTCAAATGGTTGGGTGTCCATCTGCCATATGGAGAGACCTGAGTTCAATCCCCGGGACCTCCCAGTAAAATTAAAAAAAAAAATTAAAAAAAAAAAAAAAAATATATATATATATATAGAAGGCACATAGGCTGCCAGGCTCTATGTGCCAGTGAGCCACCAGGCCCCAGGAGCCATGCAGCAAGATGATGACGTAACAGGAGAGAGACGCAGGGGAGAGACAAGACGAGATGCTCCAAAACCTCCAAAAGCTCCGAAAATCAGGAACCGAGGTGGTGCAGGTGGCAGAACACCTCTCTCCTACATCGGAGGTCTCCAGGATCGAATCCTGGTGAAGACTGGAAGAGGAGGATGAGAAGAGATGGCAAGAAACAGATACAGAGAATTGCCCAGCAAATGGACACAAAACAGCAAATGGGGAAGGGCAGGTTAAAATGGATAAAGTAAATAAATAAACTTAAAAAAAAAAAAAAAAAAAGCCAACAGATCTCTTGTACTTTGCATCAGCACTCCTTTGGCAGACTAAGATACCCAGCAAGAGGGTGGAGACTCAACCTGAGTCAAGCCTCACTGATGTAGTCCAATCAAAAGGGTCTCACACCCACAGGAATGGATTAGTTCAAAAACATAATCTTGATGCCAGATATATGTAGAATGTTTAATAAGGTCAAATGTAAATATGTGGTAGTGGATGGATTTGATGGTAGCATATTATAATGAATGTAACAAACACTTGATTTATGGATGCAATTGTGGTTGAAATGAGTAGTCTAAGGATATTAATGTTATTTGGAAGTCAGCTGGAGGATAATATAAGAAATGTTTAACAATGATTTTGGTGGTAGAGAAAGATTATGGTTAATAATATAAATACAGGAATGTTCTACAGGGTGTAAAGAATGTGGTAATACCTTGGAAAATATAACTAATGTAATTTATAGACTAAGTTAACAACAACATTGTAATGTTTTGTAGCAAAAGCAAAGAAGACACTATATTAATGCTAAAAGTCAAAAGAATATGGGGTTTGGTTTTGTGAGATATAAATACGAGTAAGCATTTTTTTCTCTTCTTCATTTTTTTTCATTAATAAGGAGAACTTGACTATGTCATTTAACTAATCAGTGTTATCTGTGTATCCTTCTGAACACTAGAGGAACAACTGAGTTAGTAGTTGGAATTAGATGAGATAAAAGTGCATGGACAGAACTTTTTAGGAATAATGCTTCCATAATTTGTTGAGCTGCTCTTTTCTGTTATTTTATTTTTTTGAATTTGAAATAAAGTTTGAATTTTTAAAATAATCTTTTTTCTTTTTGGGGTTCATAAATGAACTTCAAACTATCACAATCAATGATCAAAATCCTCCCACAAAAGAAAAACCCAAGACCAGATGGTTTCGCTCGTGACTTTTACCCAACATACAAAGACAAATTAATGCCAATGCTGCTCAAACTCTTCCAAAAAATTGAAGAGGAAGGAACACTTCCTAATTCATTCTATGAGACCAATATCACCTTAATATAGAAGCCAGATAAAAGTACCATAAGAAAATAAAATTACAGACCAATACTCTCATAAATACAGATGTAAAAATCCTCAAGAAAATGCTAGCAAACAGAATACAAGAGCACATTAAAAGAATTACACGCCATTATCAAGTGAGATTTATCCAAGTATGCAAGGGTGGTTCAACATAAGAATATCAATTAATGTAATACACCACATTAGCAGAACAAAGGAAAAAAAAAAAAACCACATGACATAATCCAGCACTCCTTGATAAAAACACTTAGAAAACTTGGAGTAGAAAGAAATTTCCTCAACATGATGGAGAGCATATTTGAAAAACGCACGGCTAACAACATATACAATGGTGAAAGAATGAAAGCTTTTCTTCTAAGATTGGAACAAGACAAAGCTGTCCACTCCTCACTGTTATTCAATATGTTACTGGAAGTTCTAGCTAGAGAAATTAGGCAAGAAAATGAAATAAAAGTCATTCAAATTGAAAAGGAAGGAGCAAAATTTTTTCTATTTGCAGATGTCATGATCCTATATATAGAAAATCCTGAAAAAATACACAATAAAGCTACCAGAACTAATAAACAAATTCAGCAAAGTACAAGATCAACACACAAAAGTCAGCAGTGTTTCTATACACTAGTAATGAACAATCTGAAGAGGAGATCAAAGGAAAATTCCATTGACAATAGCAACTAAAAGAATAGAATATCTAGGAATAAATTTAACCAAGGATGTAAAGGACTTATACATGCAAAACTACAAAAGATTGTTGAAAGTAATCAAAGAAGACCTAAATAAATCTAAGGACATTCTGTGTTCATGAATTGGAAGACTAAATATTGTTAAGATGCCAGTTCTACCCAAAGCGATTTACAGGTTAAATACAATCCCAATCAGCATTCCTACAGCCTTCTTTGCAGACATTGATAAACCAATCATCAAATTTATGTGGAAGGGTAAGGAGCCCCTAATAGCCAAATCCATCTTGAAAATAAGAACAAAGTTGGAGGACTCACACTTTGAAATTTTAAAGGTATTGCAAAGCTACTGTAATCAATACAGCATAATACTGGCACAAGGACAGACATATATAAACCAATGGAATCCATGACATTTTGAATCTGGGTGGATCCCAGAAAAACTGTTCTTAAAGTTAACCCACTCCTGTGCATGTAAAACTATTGTAGATCGGACCTTATTATTAGATTCAGTTAAGGGAACTTCATTTTTATTAGATCACTTCTGTAGGGGATGACTCGGGGGTGAGGGAGCTTAATCCTCTTACAGAATGCCTTTATAAAACGGAGGAATAAAAAGCTGCAGACACAGAAAGAAGGCCACAGAGACAGAGAGAAGCCTCCAGAAGTTGAAATCAACAAACCCTGGAGAGAGAAAAACCACAGATAGAGCAGCCCGAAGCAGAACTAGAACAACGCCAGGAGGAGAGGGGAGAGCCAAGAGGCCTGGCATTGTGCCCTGCCATGGGCCTGGTAGCCCACAGGCACAGCTCGGTAAGAAAGCATCTCTGATGATGCCTTGATTTGTACACTTTCATGGCCTCATAGATGTCAGCTTTTAACATAATAAATCCCATTGTAAAAGACAACTCATTTCTGGTACATTGCATTGGCAGTCTTTAGCAAACTAAAACAGAATCCCAAATTCAGAGTTCAGAAACAAACCCTCACGCTTATGACCAATTGATTTTTGATGTGGTGCCAAGTCCACTCCATGGGGAAAAATAGTCTCTTCAACAAATGGTGCTGGGAAACTGGATATCCACATGCAAAAGAATGAGGGTGGAATCCTCCCACACACCGTACACAAAAATTAACTAAAAATGGATTACAGGCCTAAATATAAATATCAAAACTATAAAACTCCTAGAAGCAACATAGAGAAGCATCTTCAGGACCTCATGTTAGGCAATGGTTTCTTAGAGTTTATACCAAAAGCATGTGTGCAACAAAAGAAAAAATAGATGAATGGGCTTCATCAAAGTTAAAATATTTTGTGAATCAAAGGACTTTATCACGAAAGTAATAAGACAACATACAGAATAGGATAAAATATTTAGACACATATCCAATATGTGTTTAATATCCAGAATATATAAAGAAATCCTACAACTCAAGAAAAAAGAGACAAACAACCCAATTTAAAACTGGACATAAGATTTGAGTAGAGGGGGAGGATGTGGCTCAAATGGTTGGGCGTCTGTCTTCCATATGGAGGGACCTGGGTTCTATCCCCGGGACCTCCTGGTAAAATAAAGAAAAAATATAGAAGGTTCATGGATCATCAGGCCCTGTCGAGACACGCAGCAAAATGATGACATAACAGGAGAGTGACACAAGGGAGAGCCCAGACGAGATGCACTGAAAAACCAGGAAACTGAGGTGGCACAGGTGGTAGGATGCCTCTTTCCCACATTGGAGGTTCCCAGGATTGAATCCTGGTGAAGACAGGAGAAGGATGAGAAGAGAGGGCAGGGAACAGACCCAGAGAATTGCCCAGTGAATGGACACAAAAAAAACCCCAGCAAAAACGGGAGTGGGAGGGGTTAAAAATGGATAAAAAGTAAATAAATAAATAAATCTTTTTTAAAAAAGACTTGAGTAGACATTTCTCCATGGTCAAAAATCATATGAAAAGACATTCAACATCATTAGCCATTAGGAAAATGCAAATAAAAACCATTTTGCACCCATTAGAATGGATAGTATTTAAAAAACAGAAAATTACAAGTGTCAGAGAAGATGGGAGAAATAAGGACACTCATTCATTGCTGGTGGGAATGTAAAATGATTCAGCTGCTATGGAAACCAGTTTGGCAGTTCCTCAGAAAGTATGGAATTACCATGTGGCCTAACAATCCTGCTTCCAAGTATTTACACAAAAGAATAGAAAGCAAGGACTTACACAGATATTTGCACACCAGTGTTCATAGTAGCATTATTCACAATTGCCAAAAGATGGAAGCAACCAAGTATCCATGAACCAATAAATGGATAAACCAAATGTGGTTTTCCATACAATGGAATATTATTCAGCTGTAAAAAGGAATGAAGTTCTGATACATGCATCAACATGGACATTATGTCGAGCAAAATAATCCAGACACTAAAGGATGAATATTGTATGCTCTCACTGATATGAAATAATTAGAACAAGCAAATTCATAGCGTCAGAAAGTACAATACAAGTTATCAGGGGCATGGGTAGGGACAGGGAATGGGGAGTTAATACTTAGTGGTACAGAGATTCTGCTGGAATGATGGAAAAGTTTTGGCAATGGATGATAGTGATGGTATCACAACATTGTGAATATAACTGATAGCACTGAATTATATATTTGAATGTGGTAAAAAGGGGATATTTTAGGTTGTATATGTTACTAAAGCAAAGGTTTTTAAAACCATGTTACTGTACAACACAATCAATGAAACCTAATGTAAACTATGGACTATGGTTAGTAGTAAAATTATAATAATTTTATTAATTTGTATATTAATACAAAAGTACCACACTAATGCAATGTGTTGATAATAGGAAAAACTGTGTGTGTGAGAGAGGGTACCTGGGAACTCTATTATCTACATGATTTTTCTGTTAATCTACAACTTCTCTAATTAAAAAAATGAAGATTGCAAGAAGATCATCTGTGAGAGGGATGATAATGACTTCGTATTGGAGTGTGTTAAGCTTGAGCTACTAAGGAACATACAATTAGAAATGGCTGGAAAGCTCTGGAAACTTATGCCTGGATCTTGGTAGAGGCATAAATAAGATTACTCAGAGACAAGTGATAGAGCCCTGGGTAATGTTAATATTTTAGGGGTGAGCAGAGAAGGAGAGACTGCCAAGGAGACCGTGAAGACTTGAGAAGAGGTGGAAAGAGAACCAGAAAACAAGTGGTCGCCTGGAAACCAAGAGAAGAGCAGGTGATGGTCAATAGGGCCGGCACACAGAAGGGACAAACAGGAAGAGAACTGAACAGGAATCATTAGGCCCATCGCCCAGTTTGGGACTAAGGAGCCCATCAGAACGTGACCAGAGAGCAGCAAGGGTAACTGGATTCCAAGTCACCCTACTCCTGCCCTTGGTGCCTTTTACATTGCCCTGGCCAGGAACAACATCAACCCCAAAGCCCAGGGCAAGGCTAGGTCTGCCACCGGGGAATTAGGGCTCCAGCTGCTGAGTTTGAAAATGAACGGAGTAGGGTGGAGACCCGGGCAGACAGCCATTGCTGTTTACACATTCATTTCCAGGCACTCCTTCAGGCCCAAAGACCAGCTCTAAAAAGCCACAAAAACAAAACAGAAGCAAAAGCAAATGATTAAAACAATAGCAACAAAACCCTTTCCTTCTGTAGTAAGAGGAAAAGGAAAAAGAGTTCCTCCCTAATGAAATTCTCTGCTCAGGTTTATGGCTGCCTGACCTCTGACCCCAGGCTGGAAAAAGACTGAGTTTTATGAAACATCAGCAATATGAGTGAAGAGACGGACAAACTTGCCAAGGGTCTCTCTTCATTTCCAAACCCAAATAGCTCACAAGTGACCTTGAAACGATGGAAGATATTTTTTCCCTTCAAGATGATAGAGAAAAGACAAAGTTGTGACAAGGTTCTGAATGGGAACCATCACAGTCATGTGAATCAGGTCTGTTTTTAATACACTCCTGGGAGAAAGCATGGAAAGTTATGAGCTGATCTAAGGGAAGACATGTGAATGCAAATCTGACCCTCATTCAACTCCAAGCAATTCAGCTCAGGAAGAAAACATGTTATTTAAAGTCAGATATTCGACCTTTTTTTGTGAGTTGCCCATTATTTATCTCCACACCCTTAAAGTGGTATTGCCGAGGTATTTCTTATGCTCTGAAATCAGGCTCCATATCCCAGGCTGTGTGATTGTCCAAGCATTACGAGGTCTCCCCATAGTCCATGCACACTTCATTTTTCATGCAGCAAAGGGATCAAGCAGAGCATTCCTGTGGGGAGAGACCTGCCCAGGCCTCCCCCTGACAGCCTTTTTCAGTCTGATAAACCCCCATCATATATTATGCCATGACCAGAGGCTTCAACCTGTTGCCCTCAGTGTGGTTTTCTCTTGGTGAGACAACAGCACTGTCTCCTGAGATAAATCCATTATATTCAGAGTCCTAGAAGATTCCAAGGGCAGGTGAAAGAGCAAGAGAAGCCTTTGCATCCCAGGGCAAATCATCCTACATTGCTGTTTCCTATCCTCAAGCTCAAATCTCATTCTGGCTGTGTGTTTCTGGATCTCATCAGCAATTCTACCACAGAATAATGTGGTATTTTCCAGTCCTCCTCTTCACCATCCCCCACAACCTCTTCCCAAGTGTTGTCAAAGCAACAGGCTAATTCTCTTGGAAGTTCAGTGAGGAGAGATGGTGCGGTGGGAGGGATGGGATAGGAGAAAAATGTGCTGTGATAAGAAAAGCAGTTGGTAGTCACAGAGCAAATTACTAGAATGGTGAGCTACATCACACTATAGGCTTTCATTCTGTCTGCTGGGCCTAGGACTGAGCTTTAGAACTCATTCTCCTCAGCCTAAAAAGATTTTCAGGCCTGCAGCATGAGAAGGAAAGGGAAGCAGAAGGATTTGGGGGAGGTCTCCAGGAGACCTGTTTGTGCCTTGTAGCCTTTATCTCCACATTCAGTCCAAAGATACAAATGGACTCCAAAGACATTGGCCCAAGCTGGTCTGGTTGTGTCATCATCCATGTAGTGACCCCACTAAGAGTAGGAAAAGAGGCTGCCTCAATCCTTAGCCTGCTAAGGTGGGGCACAGAACCTCTTAACCTTAATTGAAGCTCTAAGTCCAACCATTTTCCCAACAAATCACTTTTTCTAGTCATGTCAGCAACTACTTTTATGTGATTGAGTGGACCGGGCATACAGATAAGCCAGCTTGCTGTTGGGGCTGCCAAGAGGAAAACCCCAAGTGATCTGGTGTTTTTCATCTTATTGACAACAGTTTAATTCAGCTAAGCTGCATTTCATCTTGGGAAGATTTCAAGCATCAGAAGAAGGAGAATCGCAATGTTGCCTATCTCAACTGGAAAATTGGGTCCTGAGGCTGTGCAGATGAGTGTGGCTATGGCAACTTTGGGGATAATAATCCATTAAATGTTGCCATAGTGATCCCTAAACTTTGGAGAAGGGTTACAATATCAGCAGCCATTGGGTCCTGTCTCTACCTCCAAACATGCCAGTTAGGAAAGTCCAGTGAAGCTAGAATATCTTTTAAAATATTTGATGTTAACTTTAAATAATTTTATCTTGAGTTTTGGTGTGAATTCCACAATACCCTTGAGTCCCCTTAGACACTTTCAGTTTCTCTCTAAGTAGCTTCTCCTCAGAGAAAGAACATTAGGGAGGTTTGTTGGGTTCTTATGGAAAGAGGAAGGATAGAGAGAGAAGTTCCTCAAATCTTCCAAGACATTAAGTCTTCCAATAAATAACGGCTAACATATATTACGTCTTTACTATGCACCAGGTACTGTTCTAAGTGTATTCATTAATTTAGTCCTTGATGAAGGAGGTACTATAATGATCTCCATTTAACAGATGGAGAAACTAAAGTACAGAGAGCTTAAGCAACTTGTCCAGGCTCACACAGCTAATACGTGGTAGAGCCAGGATTCTAGCAAAGGAAGTCTGGCTCCAGGGTCTATGCTCTTGACCTCTATTCCAGGAGCTTTCAAATTTGAGCAAGCAGAATCATCTGGAAGGCTTATTAAAATAGATTTCTGGGCCCCACCCTCAGTAGATCTGGAAGGGGGCTGAAATTTTGCACTTCTAACACATTCCCAGGTGATGCTGATGCTGTTGAACCACATTTGAGAAACACTGCTCCATGCTATTTGGGCTCTAAAGAAAACTCTTGATAGAGCTCTTTTGCTACCCCACTAACTCCTCAATCCAGAAACAATGCTCAATAAAAGCTTTAATTATACCAAGAATTCTGAGCAACAATTTTCAGCATCATGAGATCAATCAAGAGCCTCAACAATGTCTCAGCCAGCATTGTGCCTGTGGGGCTTCCCAGGTATATAACCTCTGCCTTCTCAGTGAAGGCTCTCTGGGCCACTGGCTGGAAAAGCAGCCTGTGGGAAATTGTAGGCCAGGCCTGTATCCTGTTCTTTCTTCCATTTATAGGTACTCCTTAGTTGATAACACATTGTTTCTAAGCAAACATGTGTTACCAAAAAAAATGAATTTTATATACATAAAACTTTCTTTGTAGATGTTTACAAAGTTATTATATCTTTCCAAGTTACTTTATAAGCTCATTCATTCATCTATTCACTTTGCAATCATTTATGTAGAATCATTTTTGCTAAATAATTTTCCCATAAACAAGACATAGACATAGGAACTAAGTAGCATTCCTCATTCATTCATTCATTCATTCATTCATTTTATATCCCTTTCTATAAAAAGATGTGGTCCAATTCAGAAATATGTATGACACAGCAGAATGCACATATATAGGCGAGGAAAATCAGAGCAAAGATAAAATAAAAACCAATAAACCCCATAAGATAAAGCAAGGGTAGAGTTAGTACACAAAAATGTAAACCATAAGACAGGCTCATAGAAGGAAACACAAAAGGCTATGCAATTTGCAGGTTTTTTTTTTTTTTTCAAAGCTTTTCTACATATGAGACCCAAAAGATATTTCTATCATTAAAACAGGATACTGTATGACGTGGTTGACAATGTCCTCTACAACATCCCCATATTAAGTGCAAATCTGTTTTGAATAGTGTATTTATTGGGGTAGCCCTCACCTCAAAGCATATTTCAGGCTACAATATTCTACAAAATATGGACCCTATTGGGATCAACACATCAAGACAAATGCTGTACCGAGAGGGAGTCTGCAATAAATAATGAAGAATAAAATAACTCTTAGCAGTTTAGCTCTACACTTAGAGTACTAAAACTGCACTTCTTTCCAAATACAATGTAATTCTGGTACTTTGCAACTCTGCCCTTCTACCCAAATTAACTTGTTACTTTGAATTAAACTTTCTAATGCTTGAAGACTATTGTTAGATCATTATGGTGAATGTTGCTGCTCATTTTCTTTTATTAAAAATAAAAAGTCTAGGTTTTGCCCTGATCAAGGTGGCAGAGTGAGATGCTTCAGGGCTCTGTCCCCCAACAGGAGGTTTGAACAGCCAGCAAGAACTGGCAGAAACACCTTTCTCAAAGATTCAGAAAAGAGTTAAAGGACTGCTGTAACAGGATGAATTCAAGAAAAAGGCTACTTTACCAGCTCAGTGTGCAGCCAGCCCATGTTCCCAGTGTGGATCCTGGTCTAGGTGCTGGAGGAAGCAGAGTACCCATGTGTACATACTGGAAGCTTGTATGCCTGGCCCAATCTATCTCGTGATGGCCTGAGGGACTCGCCTCTCAGAACTTGCCCTGCATGTAGAAGGCAGTTTACAAAGTTCTCCTATAGAACAAAGTAGGAGAGCAGTCAAGTCGTGCTGCCTGGAGCAAAGGATTGCTGGCTGTAGGATATACAGTGCAGTGCCCAGATCCTGGGGAAGTCACAGGCTCACATTCAGCAGCCATCTCCCAGCCCTAGACTTAGCTCCCCACACACATACCTCCTTTTCTATTGTGCAGATTTTTCAGTCTGTTTCCATTTCTGCAGCCTACACAAGATGCTAGGTCTAATAAAAAAGGCCCAACTATACCTTAAACCCAGACTATGGGACCAAGCATCCTCAGATGCTTGCCAGCACAGAAATTCTCAGTGGTAGGGCCCCCTCCTCCTTGGCAGCACAGATTGGTCTCTCCTCTCTGACACAAAGTGGGGCATGCAAAACTGCCATCCGCCAACCCTGACCAGAGCAGTTAGACTCCCTGGGAGAGCAGCCATGATGAGATCTCTTCCAATGCTCTTTTGAATGCTTTGTGCTATGTAAATAATACAACAGTCATTTGCTGAAGGTTTATGCCTGAGCCTGTGAGTCCCGCAATACACCTATAGCAACTCGCTCTCCATGAGGAAACTGTTTCCTAGGGAAGAGGGAATATTTGTATCTGTGTAAATGCAAGCAAGAGTTCCTAAGACACATGTACATGCCCAAGTCAAGACACATGCACAAAAAGGGTCATGGAGGCCTGAAGCTAATCTCTGAACTCATTGTATGGGTAAGCCCTGAAGGAGAGCACTTGCACAGGTCATTCTGCAAAGACTAGGAAAGGTGTTTGCTTTTTTTTTTGTTTTTCTTTTTGTTTTTGTTTTTGTTAGCTCCTAGCATTTAAGGAAAGTTATATCATAGCACTAGCTGTATACAAGTGTAAGGAACAGATGCCTCAGAGTCTAAATTTCAGCTATAATACACTAAGATATCAAAATGACAAAAAGATTTTTTTAAAAATACAAAGAAACAGGAAGTGATTGCCCAGGCAAAGGAGAATATTAAAGCATTAAAAACCATCAACAAGAAGGACCAGACCTGGGACATACCAGACAAAGACTTTAAAAGGGCCGAAGTATGTTTAAAGAACTAAAGGAAAACATGGACAAAGAACCAAAGAAATCAGGAAAATGATAGATGAACACAAAAAGAATATCAATAGAGAGATGAAAATTATGAAAAGAAACCAAAGAGAACTGAAGACCATCATAACAGAAATTAAAAATTCCCTAGAGGGATTCAACAGCAGATTGGAACTGGCAGAAGAAAGAATCAGAGAACTTGAAAAAAAAGACCATTGAAATCATTCAGTCTGAGGAGCAGAAAGAATGAAGAAAAGTGAACAGAGCCTGAGGAACCTGTGAGACACTATCAAACTACCAATATATGCATTGTGGGAGTCCCAGAAGGAGAAGAAAGAACAAAAGGGGCAGAGAGAATAAGCAAGGAAATAATGGCTGTAAACTTCCCAAATTCAATGAAAAACATAATTTTACACTTTCAATATGCTCAACAAACATCAAACAGGATAAATCCAGATAGACTCACACAGCAGCATATATATTTTTTCACTTTATTTTGTACATTTAATAACTGAAAATATAAACAATTAAAAACTAAAAAGTAAACACAGATGAATAAATACATACATTTCTCAATTAAATGTGCTGGATACATATAAAAATTTTTTTGAATCAAACAATATGTTACACAATATATTTGGTTCATAGTAATGCATTCATACAGTATTTGTCCTTTTGAGTCTGGCTTGCTTCACTCAAATAATGTCCTCCAGGCTCATCCATGTTGTCATATGCTTTACAACTTCATATCTTCTTACAGCTGCATAATATTCCATCATATGATTAGACCATAGTTTGTTTATCCATTCGTCTGCTGATGGACACCTGAGTTGTTTCCAACTTTTGGCAATGATGAATAATATTTCCATGAACATCGGTGTGCAGATGTCTGTTCGTGTCACTGCTCTCAGTTCTTCTGGATATATACCCAGTAGTGGTATTGCCGGGTCACGTGGCAAGTCTATATTAAACTTCTTTAGGAACTGACAAACAGTCCTCCACAGTGGCTGTACCATTCTGCATTCCCACCAACAGTGAAGAACTGTTCCTATCTCTCCACATCCTCTCCAACACTTGTAGTTCTCTGTCTTTTTAATAGTGGCCATTCTGATAGTTGTGAAATGATATCTCATTGTAGTTTTGATTTGCATTTCCCTAATCATGAGTGATGTCGAGCATTTCTTCGTGTGTTTTTTTTGCCATTTGTATTTCTTCTTTGGACAAATGTCTATTCAAGTCTTTTGCCCATTTTTAAATTGGGTCATTTGTCTTTTTATTGTTGAGTTGTAACATCTCTTTATATATCCTGGACATTAAACCCTTATCTGACATGTGATTTCCAAATATTTTTTCCCATTGAGTTGGCTGCCTTCTCACCCTTTTGACAAAGTCCTGTGAGGTGCAAAAGTGTTTAATTTTGAGAACGTCCCATTTATCTATTTTTTCTTTTGTTGTATGTGCTTTGGGTGTAAGGTCCAAGAACCCACCTACTACAAGGTCTTGAAGATGTTTCCCTACATGTTCTTCCAGTAGTTTTATGGTCCTGGCTTTTATATTTAGAACTTTGATCCATTTTTAGTTGATTCTTGTATAGGGGGTGAGATAGGGGTCCTCTTTCATTCTTTTGGTTATAGATATCCAGTTCTCCCAACAACATTTGTTGAAGAGACTGTTTTTTTCCCGTTAGCATGGACTTGGTAGGTTTATCAAAAACCAGTTGACTGTATAGGTGAGGGTTTATTTCTGGGTTCTCACTTCTATTCCACTGATCGATGTGTCTGTCTTTATTCCAGTACCGTGCTGGTTTGACCACTGTAGCATTGTACTATGTTTCAAGGTCAGGCAGTGAAATTCCTCCCACGTCACTCTTCTTTTTTAGAATGCTTTTGGCAATTCGGGTGCACTTACCCTTCCAGATTAATTTGGTAATTGCCTTCTCTAATTCTGTAAAGTAAGCTGTTGGGATTTTGATTGGTATTGCATTGAATCTATAAATCAGTTTGGGGTAAGATTGATGTCTTCACTATATTTATTCTCCCAATCCATGAACACGGAATGTCTTTCTTTTTGTTTAGGTCTTTTTTCATTTCTTTTAGCATTGTTTTTGTAGTTTTCTGCATATAGGTCCTGTACATCTTTGGTTAAATTAACTCCTAGGTACTTGAATCTTTTTGTTGCTATTGAAAATGGAATTTTCTCCCTGACTTCCTCTTCAGGTTGTTCAGTACTAGTGTACAAAAACATTACTAATTTTTGCATGTTGATCTTCTATCCTGCCACTTTGCTGAACTCATTTATTAGCTCAAGTAGCTTTGTCATGGATACTTCAGGATTTTCTAAGTACAGGACCATGTCACCTGCAAACAGTGAGAGTTTTACTTCCTCTTTTCCTATTTGGATGCATTTAATTTTTTTTTTCCTTGTCTAATTGTCCTAGCTAGAACTTCTAGTACAATATTGAATAACAATGGTGACAATGGGCATCCTTGTCTTGTTACCGATCTTAGAGGGAAAGCTTTCAACCTTTCCCCATTGAGTATGATAGTGGCTGTGGGTTTTTCATATATGCCTTTTATCATACTGAGGAATTTTCCTTCTATTCCTTTCTTTTGAAGTGTTTTTATCAAAACAGGATGCTGGATTTTGTCAAATGCCTTTTCTGCATCGATTGAGATGATCATGAGGTTTTTTCCTTCAATTTGTTAATGAGGTGTATTACATTGATTGATTTTCTTATGTTGAACCAGCCTTGCATACCAGGAATAAATCCCACTTGTTCGTATTTATAAGTCTTCTGATATGCTGTTGGATTTGATTTGCAAGTATTTTGTTCAGAATTTTTGCATCTATGTTCATTAGAGAGATTGATCTGTAATTTTCTTTTCTTATAGAATCTTTTTCTGGCTTTGGTATTAGGGTGATGCTGGCTTCATAAAATGTGTTGGGTAATTTTCCCTCCTCTTCAATTTTTTGGAAGAGTTTAAACAGGATTGGTGCTAATTATTTTCTAAATGCTTGGTAGAATTCACCTGTGAAACCATCTGGTCCTGGACTTTTCTTTGCTGGGAGATTTTTTATGACAGATTCAATCTCCTTAAATGTGAGATTGAATTGTTAAGTTCTTGTATTTCTTGTAGTGTCAGTGTAGGTTGGTTGTGCCTTTCTAGAAATTTGTCCATTTCATCTAGGTTGTCTACTTTGTTGTCATATAGTTTCTCATAATATCCTCTTATAATTCTTTTTATTTTTGTGGGGTCATTTGTAATTTCCCCCCTTTCATTTCTGATTGTATTTATTTGCATCTTCTCTCTTTTTGTCTTTGTTAGTCTAGCTAGGGGTTTGTCAATTTTATTGATCTTCTCAAAGAACCAGCTTTTGGTTTTGTTGACTTTCTCTATTGTTTTTCTGTTCTCATTTTCATTTATTTCTGCTCTAATCTTTATTATTTCTTTCCTTCTGCTTGCTTTGGGATTTGTTTGCTGTTCTTTTTCTCGTTTCTCTAGTTGTTCAGTTAAATCTTTGAGTTTAGTTCTTTCTTGTTTTTTAATATAGGCATTTAGGGCTATAAATTTCGCCCCCAAGACTGCCTTTGCTGTATCCCATAAGTTTTGATAGGTTGTGTTCTCATTTTCATTTGTCTCAATATATTTACTGATTTCTCTTGCAATTTCTTCATTGACCCACCGATTATTTAGGAGTGTGTTCTTCA
The DNA here is from genome assembly GCA_026826555.1 of Tolypeutes matacus. Lineage (NCBI taxonomy): Eukaryota > Metazoa > Chordata > Mammalia > Cingulata > Chlamyphoridae > Tolypeutes > Tolypeutes matacus. The sequence goes on from JAKSZT010054304.1 coordinate 4,139,090, forward strand.
GTCTCCACACATTTGTGAATTTACATTTTTCCTGTCTATTATTGATTTCTAGTTTCATTCCATTATGATCTGAGAAAGTGCTCTGTATAATTTCAATCTTTTTATATTTATTAAGGGCTGCATTGTGACCTAACATGTGGTCTATCCTGGAGAAAGATCCATGGGCACTTGAGAAGAATGTATAACCCACTGAGTTTGGATGCAGTGTTCTGTATATGTCTGTTAGGTCTAACTTGTTTATCATATTGTTCAAGTTCTCTGTTTCCTTGTTGATCTTCTGTCTAGTTGTTCTATCTAATGATGTGAATGGGGTGTTGAAGTCTCCAACGATTATTGTAGAAATGTCTATTTCTCCCTTCAGTTTTGCCAGAGTTTGTCTCATATATTTTGGGGCACCCTGGTTAGGTGCATAGATATTTATGACTGTTATATCTTCCGGGTGGATCATTCCTTTTATTAATATATATAATGGCCTTCTCTATCCCTTATATCTTTTTTGCATTTAAAGTCTGTTTGTCTGATATTAGTATAGCTACCCCTGCTATTTTCTGGTTACTGTTCACGTGGAGTATCTTTTTCCAACCTTTCACTTTCAGTTGGTTTGTATCCCTGGGTCTAAGGTGAATTTCTTGTAAGCAGCATATGGATGGCTCATGTTTTTTTATCCATTCTATCAACCTGTATCTTTTGATTGGGGAGTTTAATCCATTCACATTCAATGATATTACTGTAAATGCACTATTTACTTCCTCCATTTTAATCTCTGGTTTTCATATGTTATCTTGTTTTTGTTTGTCTTTTTACTCTTTTGGTTATCCTTTCTGCTTTTCTTTCTTCTATACTCTCCTCCAAGCCTCTCTCTCCTGTCTTTTTCTTTCAGGTTCTAAGGCTTCCTTTAATATTTCCTACAAAGGTGGATTCTTTTTTGCAAACTCTCTTAGTTTCTGTTTGTTTGTGAATATTTTATACTCACCTTCATATTTGAAGGACAGTTTTGCGGGATAAAGAATTCTCAGCTGGCAATTTTTCTCTTTCAGTTTCCTAATTGTATCATACCACTGTCTTCTCGCCTCCATGGTTTCTGAAGAGAAATCTGTGCAAAGTCTTACTGGACAGCCCTTGTACATGATCGTTTGCCTCTCTCTTGCTGCTCTGAGAATTTTCTTTTTATCTTTGACATTTAGCATCCTGAGTAGTATGTGTCTTTGCATAGGTCTATTTGGGTTTATTCTGATTGGGGTATGGTGTGCTTCTTGGACTTGTAAGTTCATTTCTTTCGTGAGAGTTGGGAAATTTTCAGCTTTTATTTCCTCAAATACTCTTTCTGCCTCTTTTCTCTTCTCTTCTCCTTCTGGAACTTGCATGACATGTATGTTTTTGCGTTTCATATTGTCATTCAACTCTCTGAGCCCCTGCTCCATTTTTTCCATTCTTTTCTCTCTGTTCTTTTCTCTTCAATTTTAGCTGTTCTGTCTTCAATATCCCTTATTCTTTCTTCTGTCTTTTCGAGTCTGCTGTTATATGCCTCAAATGTGTTTTTGATCTCACCTATTGTGTCTTTCATTCCCACAAGCTCTGTTACTTTTCAGTTCAGGATTTCAAATTCTTCTTTGCGTTCACTCAATGTCTTCTTGATGTCATTTAACTCTTTCACTATATTGTCTTTCAACTCATTAATTTGATTTTGGAAATTTGTGTTCATTTCGCTGATTAGTTCTCTCAACTTCTGTATCTCTTCTGGGACTTTGATGTATTCCTTTTCTTGGGCCATGTCTTCTATTTTCTTAGTATGGCTCATAATTTTTTGCTGGTGTTTAGGCATTTGGTTAGGATGTAGCTTACTCAGATGCTCAGTCTCTTTTTCTGTTATAGGGATTTAGTGGCAGGAAGCTGTGAGTTACCACAGCTCCTTGATTTTTGGCTCTATCTGGATTGTTAGGATTGTCCTGCTGGTTGTTCAAAACTGGGCACCGCACCCAGTAATTGGTTGTAGAGTTGCTTCCTAGGGCCTTGGGCAGGGAGGCTATAGAGGCCAGAAAAAGCCTCTTTTCTTTATTTTTAATTTTCTTGCGTGCACTTCCTTGGTCTGCCAGGAGATGGTGCTCTTTGGCAGCTCTCAATTCAATACCTGGTTGGAGAGTTTTTGTTGCAACACAGACCAGATCAATGTGATAGAGCTTCCTGTCTGGAGGCTAGGAGTCTTGTAATTCAAACTTTCTCTGAGACAGTTCTCCAGCCTTCTCTGGCAGCCCCCTCCTTTTTCCCAGATAGGAAATATTTCTACTCCCTTCTGAGTCCTCAACAATCAGTCCCTGTTAGTACAGAAGGAGATTCAAAGGGTTGTATATCTTTAGCCCCTTGCAGGCTCCAAGGCAAACAATGGCGCAGCCCCACCTGGCCTGGAAGGGCTCTTGGGACACAGCAGACCAAATTTGTGAGCCAAAAGCTGAGTCAGCCTTAGGCTGTGTCCCTCTCTCTCCTCTTTCCTGTGGAGTCCTCAACAATTAGTCCAGGTTAAAAGAGAGGGAGATTGCAAGGGTCGGATTTCTCCAGTCCTTTGCCAGCTCCCAGAGCAAACCACTATGTGGTCTCACCTGGCCTGGAAGGGCTTGTGAGGCACAGCAGACCAAATTTGGTAAGCTGAGTCAGCCTTAGGTTGTGTCCCTCTCTCTCCCCTTTCCTGGGGTGGTAGATCCCTGGAGCCCCCGTTGTCTGTAGTTATTGGCCCAGAGGCCCGAGAATTCTAAAGAGCCTTTAGTATGGGGGAGGGTGCTGGTAGCAGCAGCAGCAGCCACGCTGGTTCCAATTCATGGTTCTGTCATCACGATTTCCCTCTTTGTCCCTCTCTCCTCTGGGTGGTGTGTAGCCTTCACATGCTGTCCTAAACCCTAGAAGATCTTTTTTGGGGCTGTTTCAGCCTGTCCTTTAGCTATTTTTCTGGAGAAGAGATTCCCATGTCTTACTAGTACATCATCTTCCCGGAAGTCACAGCAGCATATCATAATCAAACTGTCAAATGCCAAAGATAATGAGAAAATTCTGAAAGCCACAAGAGAGAGAGGAGCAATGTGTCATGAACAAGGGAGCCTCAATAAGGTTAATTTATCATTGGAAACCATGGAGGCAAGAAGGCAGTGGGCTGATATATTTAAAGTGCTGAAAATAAACAAAAAATGTCAACCAAGAATTCTATATCTGGCAAAATTGTCTTTCAAAAAATTAGGAAGAGATTAAGACATTCACAGGTAAACAAAAGTTGAGGGAGTTTGTCACCACTAGACCAGCCCTACAGGAGATGCTAAAGAGAATTCTGCAGGTTGAAAGGACAGGACAATAGACAATAGATCAAAACCAAATAAACAAATAAAGATTTCTGGTGAGAGTAACAGCATGGGTAAATATAAATGTCAAAACTATTGTAATTTTGGTTTATAACTCCATTTTTCACTTACTACAGGAGCTAAAAAGCAAGTGCAAAACATGTAATGATAAATTATTGTTTTAGACTCAATTTATAAACATATAATTTGTGACAAGAACTACATAAAGGTGGGGGGATGGGGGAAATAAAGGAACATAGTTTGCCTATACTATTGAAGTTAAGTTTACAGCAAAGCAAATGAGATTTAGGAGGTTAAATTTAGAAGAAGGTTAAATTTAAGCCTAGGAAATAGAGACTATGCAAGCTCATAGAGACATAAATTAGAATATCAGTTGCCAGAGGCAGAGGGTAGGAAGAATGGGGAGTTCATACATAATGGGTGTAGGGTTTCTGTTTGGAGAGATGGGAATGTTTTAGTAGTGGAAGGTGGTGAAGATACCACAATATTGTGAGAGTGATTGATCCCACTGAATGGTATGCTTGGGAGTGGTTGAGATAAGAAAGTTTATATTGTAAATATGTTCCCACAATTAAAAGAAAGAAAAAAAGAGAAACTAAAGAGACAATGACAATTAAATGAAATACATAATCCTGGATGAGATCTAATAAGGAAGGAGAAAAGTTTCAAAGAGACATTTTTCTGATATATGACAATATTGGAACATAGACTATAAACTTTACATCAATGTTACAGTATTTGAACTTGATAACTGCACTTAAGGTGGTTACATGATTATCCTTGTTCTTAGGAATAGGCAGTAATAAGTGTTCAAGCAGCATGATGTATATAACCTACATTCAAATGTTCATAAATGGATTAATAGATAGATAGATAGATAGATAGATAGATAGATAGATAGATAGATAGATAGATGGATGATAGAATGATTATGCAAATGTGGCAAAATGTTAAAATTGGTGGATCTGGATATCTGGGATAGGGGTGGGAGTGGGGGTATGTTGACACTTTGTGTGGAATTTGTATTACTTTTATAATTGCCGTAGCGGTTTGGCAGTTTGATGTAATTATGAATTTCAAAAATATATATTGGATTATGCTTGTAAACTGGTCTGTTAGTCTGGGCATGATTAAGTTATGATTAGAGTGTTGACCAGGCCATGTCAGTAGGGCATTGAGCCCCACCCCTTGGTGGGACAGGAATCAAATATAAAAGGCATGGCAAAAAACAAGAGTTGAAGTAGTTTTGATGTTGGAGTCTTGAGCTGGAGGCCTGGGAAGTAAGAGAGCTTGGTCGTGAGGAAGGAGAGAAGGCCCTGGGATAGAGATGAGCCATTCACCTGAGGGTTCACAGCTGGCCTTGTGGAGAGAAGCAAAGCCTAGAAAGCCTCATAGTCTACAGCTGATCTTGTGGAGGAAACAGAGGAGCTGAGCCCGGAGAGAAACGGAGCCCCAGGAAGAGAGGAACCCAAGAAGCTTGAACCCTGGCAAACGTTGGCAGCTGTCTTGCTCCAACACGTGGCAATAGACTTTGGTGAGGAAAGAAACTTAGGCTTTATGGCCTGGTAACTGTGGACTTCTACCTCAAATAAATACCCTTTATAAAAACCAACCAAATTCTGGTATTTTGCATCAGTACCCCTTTGGCTGACTAAGACAATTGCCCTGTAAGTTTCAAATTATTTCAAGTCTGAAAGTTTTTAAAAATTATAATTTGAAAGGAAAAAAATTAGTCCAATTTTTTACTGAATCATTCTTAAACGTTTTGTCATTAAGCACTTTCATAAAATAATCCACTAAATTTGGTTGTGACACCCTCTAATCTGAAATATATCAGTGCCATTTATAGCATAATGAAAACCACTAGACCAAGTATCAGAATACTGAAGTTCTAATCCTATCCCCACAACCTAGTGCCTGTGTGGCTTAACTTCTCTCAGCCTTGGTTTTCTCATTTGTTAAATGGAGGAGAAGAAAACTTACCATATATATCCTCTCACAAGGAATAAAAAATCTTGAAGAACAAATGTTAACTCTCAGAATTATGATTTAAAATTACAATGATGATCTTAATTAATGGGCCTTGAATTGTTTTCCCCCAAAGTAGAAATGTTTTGTGTGGAATAATCAGTATGTGGTCTGCCACCCTGGCTCTGGCCACTAAGGTTAGGATACAGGGATAGACACACAGTGAGGGGTAGTGGGAGGGTAGTAAGGAATCATCAGAGCCGAGCCAAGATTGTTGAGATCCAGAGGACCAATTCAATAAACACGTCTGTACCCATCATTGGAGAATGGGGACCTGGTAGCTAAAAGGAGCCAAACGCATATAAAACAGGATTGGAGAGCAAGGGAGAGGAGAACAAAAACAGTGAGTTAAAGTGGGAAAATAGGAGACAGTCTGAAAAAATTCTGGAGTCAGCAAACCAATATCCACAGAATTTAAATATTTCTCATGGTCCATTTGCTAGGTGCAGCCAGGTCTGTTTAAATGAACAGGAGCAAATCACACAGATATTCTTAACCAGTTTACTTTAGGATGAGTGGCATATACTTGTAAGTCTATGGCTGTGGAATAGGGAAGAAATAATAGGTCTGCCCAGTTTCAAACTTGGACTCATCAAACTGGCGTCCTTCTTTGAGGCCCTCAACCTCATGGTTCAAACACTAGTGTCTTTCAATGGATTTGTTACTGGTAATAGTTAATAGACTAAAATTTGCAAATGTTTTACTTATTTATATAAATTAGGACAGAGTTGAGTTTATCCCTATGTTTACCCTTTCTCACTCACTAGTGTTCCAAAGTATTTCTTGAATTAAAAAGAAAGGAGTAGAGTACAGCCACTAGGCATTGCACATAATCTGAGGAATGTCCATGGAGTGTGGCACATGACATGGGGGAACTTCATCGATCATATGGAGAAATGGTTGGAAACCACTGCTCAAGCCAGGTGAGCTGAGTAGCCTCATGGAATGATACAATAGATGACATTGGTCCAAGATAAAGGCCTGTAATGTATTTCAGAGAAGCTGGAGGGGATACCAAGACCCCAGGGCTCTATGCTCACAATGCCAAAGTGTAGAACCAAATTAATTATAGATGACCTTTCATAGGCCTGGGCTAATAATCCATCTTGATACTTATCATAAATCTTTCTTCCTAAAGGAGCCTAAGTTCATAATTTGGATTTCACTCATTTGAATGTATTTATAAAAGTAGCTGTTCAGACATTGATTATCAGAACTGAAGATATTTAAGCTAATTCTCTCTTTTTAAATATGACTCTTTTGCAATTTATATACTAATAACTTGGAGTAGGCTGCCTCCAAGATGGCTCCCTTTAACCCCCACCTCCTGTTATTCACACCTTTGTGTGGTCCTTTCCCACATTGTATCAGGGTTGGTCTGTGTGACCAATAAAATATGGCAGAAATTATAGTGTGTGACTTCCAATTTTAGATCATAAAAGACATTGTTGTGTCCACCTTGCTGTCTTGGATCACTTGGTCTAGGAGAAGCTAGAGGCCATGTTGTGAGGACACTCAAGCAGCCCTACAGAGAGTTCCTCCTAGAAAGGAATTGAAGCACCAACTGTACAGCTATCTGAGAGAGCCATCCTGGAAGCAGGTCACTTAGCCCCAGACAAGCCTTCAAATGACTGCAGCCCCAGCCATCCTGACTGCAGTCTCATGGGAGTCCCTGAGCTAATCTATTTTCAGAAACTGTGTAAGATAATAAATGCTTGTTCTTGTTTCAAGGTATTAAGTTTTGGGATAATCTGTTACATAGCCATAGATAACAAGTACATAACTGATATGCTAATTATAAATTACTTTGATCATTTATTCAACCTGGATGCCCAGTGATCATTATTTTCCAAAACTTTTAAAGTATTTTAATAAAAACTTTTTGCTAATTCCCCAACAAGTAGACCAAATGAGTTTCAGATTTTCTTGTTCTTATGTGAGTCTGTTCCTTACTTTGACCAATTGGTAATATTGTTTTGGGGATTACTGTCTGTTGTTCATTGGTGGCCCACAAGAAACAAGTCATCTAAAAGCTAGTCTATTGTATGTTTGTGTATATTTTATGATGATGTCTAGGCTATCATTTGGGGCATGAAATACTTATTGTTGCTGTTTGATTTAAATAGCTTTGGAGTCAGGAAAATGAAAAGATAAACCTCAGACATGGAGAAAGTATTTGCAAAACACATATGTGATAAAGGACTTGTATCTCAAATATACAAAGAACTCTTCAAAACACCTCACCAAAGAAGATATAAAGATGGCAAATAGGCATATGAAAAGATGCTCAAAACCATATGTCATTAGAGAATTGCAACTTTAAACAAGATAAAAATGACACACCTAATAGAATGGCTAAAATCCAAAATGCTGACAACACCAAATGCTAGAGAGAATGTGGAACCACAGGAACTCTCATACCTTGCTGGCGGGAGTTCAAAATAGTACAGCCACTTTGAAATATAGTTTGACAGTTTCTTACAAAGTCTAACATAGGCTTACCATATGATCCAGCAATCATGCTCCTAGGTATTTACCTAAATGAGTTGAGAATTGATGTCCACACAGAAACCTGCACATGAATGTTTAGAGTAGCTTTATTCATAATTGCCAAAATTGGAAGCAACTAAGATGTCCTTCAACAGATGAATGGATAAACAAACACTGGTATTTCATACAATGGACTATTAGTCAGTGATAAAAAAGAAATGAGCTTAAATGAAATAAAGAATAGAAAGAAAAAAATAGGAGCATCAAAACCAAAAGTGGTTCTTTGAAAAGATCAAGGAAATTGACAAACCTTTAAGCAAACTAACAAAGAAAAAAAGAGAAGACACAACTAAAATCAGAAATGAAAGGGGGGTTGACATTACTATTTACAGTGTGGAAGTAAAATGAATTCTAAGAGGATAGTGTGAGCAATTGTATGCCAACAAATTAGATAACCTACATGAAAAAACAAATTCCTAAAAACATACAAATTACCTAAACTGACTCAAGAAAAAATAGAAAATCTCAACAGGGCAATAACAAAATAAAAAGATTGAATCAGTAATCAACCCCCACCCCCCCAAAAAAGTGCGGGACCGGATGGCTTCGCCGGTGAATTCTACCAAACATTCAAAGAAGGATGAACACCAGTACTTCTCAAACTCTTCCAAAAATTAAAGAGGAAAAAACACTTCCTAACTCATTCTATGAAGCCAGCATCACTCTAATACCAGAGACGGATAAATATATCACAAGAAAAGAAAATTACAGATCAGGTACAAAACCGGGATGCCCACTTTCACCACTGCTATTCATCATTGTACTGGAAGTTCTAGACAGAAAAAAGACAGGAAGAAGAAATAGAAGGCATTCAAATTGGAAAGGATTTCCAATTTCACAGATGACATGATCCTTTATGTAGAAGACCCCAAAGAATCTACAAGAAAGTTACTAGAGCTAATTAATGAATTCAGTAAAGTGGTGAGGTATAAGATCAACACCCAAATATCACTTGTGTTTCTATACACCAGCAATGAACAGTCTGAAAATTAAGTCAAGAGAAAAATTCATTATAGCAACTAAAAGAATAAAATATCTAGGACTAAATTTAACCAAGGATATAAAAGACTACACATAGAAAACTACAAAACATTGCTAAGGGAAGTTTAAAAAGACCCAAATAAATAGAAAGACATCCTGTGTTCATGGGTTAGAACACTTAATATTGTTAAAGTGTCAATAGTAGCTAAAGTGTTTTTACATATTCAATGCAATCCTGATCAAAATTCCCATGGTCTTTTTTTTTCAGAAATGGAAAAGGCAATCATCAAATTAACATGGAAGGGCAAGGAGCTCCAAATAGTTAAATTCATCTTCAAAAAGAACAAAGTTGGCGGATTTATACCTCCCAATTTCAAAACTTATTACAAAGCTATAGCAATCAAAGCAGTGTGGTACTAGAATACGGACAGACATATAGACCATGGAATAGAATGGAGAATTCAGAAATAAACCACACATCTATGGCCAATTGATTTTGCCAAGTCTACTCAATGGGGAGAAAATATTCTCATCAACAAACTGTGCTGGGAAAACTGGATGTCTACATGCAAAACAATGAAAGTAGACTGCTACCTCACACCATATATAAAAATGAACTCAAAATGGATCAACAACCTAAATATAAGAACCAAAACTATAAAACTCTTAGAAGAAAACATAGGCCAGTATTTTCAAGACTTTATATTCTTAGATTTTACAACAAAAGCCTGAGCAAGAAAATAAAAAACTGGATAAATTGTTCTTCATCAAAATTCAAAACTTTTGTGCATCAAAAGACATTTTATGCATCAAGAAAGTAAAAAGACAATGAGAGAAAATATATGGAAACTATATATCTGATAAGGGTTTAATATCCAAACTATTTAAAGAACTCCTACAACTCAACAACAAAAAGACAAACAACCCAATTAAAAAGTGGTTAAGGTACCTGAATAGATATTTCTCCAAATAAGATATACAAATGGCCAATAAGCACATGAAAAGATTCAGAACATCATTAGCCATTAGGGAAATGCAAATCAAAACCATAGTGAGATACCACTTCACCCGTTAGGATGGCTATTATTTTTTTTAAAAAAGGAAAATATATGTTGGTGAGGATGCTGAGAAATAGGAACTCTTGTGCATTGTTGGTGGAAACCAGTTTGGTGGTTCCTGAGAAAGTTAAGTATAGAGTGTGATATGACCCAGCAATCCCACTTCTAGCTATATACTCAGAAGACTTGAAAGCAGGGACTCAAAAGGTATTTGTTCACCAATGTTCTTAGGAGCAGTATCACAATAGCCAAAAGGCAGAAGCAACCCAGCATTTAAAGGATGACATTCTGATACATGCCACTATGTGGACAGACCTTGAAAACATCATGTTGCATATAATAAACCAGACACAAAAGGACAAATAATAATGTTCTACTTATATGAATATGCAAATTAATAGAGACAAAAAGTATATTACAGAATTACCTGGGGCCTAGGGTAGGGGGTGGGGAATGGAAGAGTTATTGCTTAATGGCTACAGAGTTTCTGTTTGAGGAGTTGAAAAAAGTTTGCTAATGGATGGTGGTGTTGGTAGCACATCTTTGTGAACATAATTAATACCACTGAATCATATTCTTGAAAGTGGTTAAAATGGCAAATTTTATATTGTGTATATGTTACCACAACAAAACTTTTTAAAAATGAAATTAAGTATCATGCCATGAAAAGACACGGCAAGGGCCTGACATACATATTGCTAATTGAAAGAAGCCAGCCTGAAAAGGCTACATCCTATATCATTCCAACTAATGAAAATTTGGAAAACGCAAAACTAGAGAGACAGTAAAAAGAGCAGTGGTTGCCAGGGCTTCAGAGGGAAGGGGGAGGGAAGAAAAGGTGGAGCACGGGGAATTTTTAGGGCAGGGAAACTATTCTGTATGATACTGTAATGGTGGACACGTGACATCGTGCATTTGTCAAAACCCATAGAACAGTACAACACAAAGAATGAATCCTAACGTAAACTATGGACTTTAGTTACTAATACTGTATCAGTATTCGTTCATTAATTGTAAGAAATGTACCACACTATTGCAAGATGTTAATAATAGGGGAAACTCTGAGAATCAACAAACCTAGGGGGGGATGCAACCAGGGACCTAAATAGACTTATTATTGTAGAAATGGAAGAACTGGCAATATTGATATAAAGATAGTGGTTACCAGAGGTTCTGAGGGGAGGGAGATGGAAGAATGGGTGGAGCATAGGGCATTTTTAGGGCATTGGAATTGTTCTCCATGATATTGCAGTGGTGGATACAGGCCATTACACATTTTGTCAAAACCTATAAAATTGTACAGTACAAAGTATAAACCATAATGTAAACTATAGACCTTGGCTAGTAGCAATACTTCAGTATTGGCCCATCAATTGTAACAAATGTACCACACTAATATAAAATGTTATTAGTAGCGGACAATGTGAGAGGGGGAGTGGTAGGTTATATGGGAATCCTATACTTTCGATGTAACTTTTCTGTAATCTAAAACTTCTCTGGTGAAGGCAAGCCCGCCCGCACGGCATGGTTAGCTGACCCAGCGAGCACAAGCAGCAAGGGGGGGATAAATGAATAAATAAAAAGAAAATCTTTAAAAATAATAATAATAAAATAAATAAATAAATAAATAAAACTTCTCTACAAGTAAAGTTTATTTTTAAAAAGTAGGGAGTGGATGTAGCTCAGTGGTTGAGCACCTGCTTCCCATGTATGAGGTCCTGAGTTCAATCTCCGGAGCCTCCTAAAAACAAAACAAATCAAACAAACAAACAAAAAAACAACTCGGGGGAGCCGGTGTAGCTCAGTGGTTGAGCACTGGCTTACCATATACCGGGTCCTGGGTTCAAACTCTGGCCCCAGTACCTCAAAAAAAAAAAAAAAAAAAAAAAATAGGGAAAGGTATGGGGAAGATTGTGTGGAGAGGGTCTTCATGGGAACTCTCTGCACTTCCTGCACCATTTTTCTACAAGCCTAAAACTGCTCTAAAATATAAAGTCTATTTTTTAAAGCCACAGTTTCTCATCAAATGAATGTATTTTCATCCTATGAATTTGGTAAAATACAAAATGTATGGTACCAAGAGAGAATGGGCAGCATAGGTGATCTGTGAGGAATTTTGCCAGCTCTAAAATAGATTTCAGAATTATTCTTCCAGTCTGGCAGAAATTAGGAGAGAGAAAACCTATAAGCCCAAACAATTATCTCTCACCACAGGCAAGGTGTGAACCAGAGGCATTGTCAGACAGAAGGCTGTTCTTAGGCAACACATCACTCTGAGAGACTGTAGGCTCCATCTCCTAGGGCTTCATGACTTAATTGGATCTGTGGCTCTGAGAATATCTGACACAGCAACATCAAGGAGTCAAAAGAGAAAACATATTCCAAAGACAAATATAAACTCTGTAGAGATTTTGCCATGCTGAACTACATATTCCCCTTTAATAAGTACAAATAATTAAGAGCTAACAACCTTTGCCAAGGTCTCATCTATGATTTATTTTCCTCAAGAAAGAATTATACCCATCAATTCCAGATTGAGAAATGAAAGAAATCAAACTCTAATCAAAATTGTTGCCTACAGGTTAAAAAAAAAAAAAAAAATAGACCATCCAGAGGCTATTTCCCAAATATTCCAGAATAGTTATTTCCTACCACTTCTCGAGTTCTTTATTTTCTGATGAGAATTTCTTTGCTTTTCATCCTCCCACCTGCAGGAAGCCTTCCTGACCCTTAGACTGGGTGAAGGGCCCCTCATCTGTGCTCAATTTTGAAGCCTTGATTCTTGTTTAACTGGTTTTGAGCTCCCAGTGCCTAGCACAGAGCCTGGCATATAGTAGGAATTCAAAAACGTGTACACCCAAATTGTATATTGGACTCATTTTCATCTCATAACATTTTACTCTTTCTCCTATTGTGTTTGTTTGACAATTCCTACTGACTTCTTTCTCCGCCCAGCCCTGCCCCCCTTACAGCTCTCATTCTGAAGGCCTGTATTTGCCTTTGCATCAGCAGTGGGCAGGCAAAACAATAGGGCAAAATCTCCATATTCTTGTCCAGCCTGTGAGGATATTACAACCAAAAAAACTGCCATATAACTTCACACCCACTAAGATGGCTATAACAAAAACAGAAAACAACAAGGGTTGGCAAGGATGTGGAGGAATTGGAACTCTTGTACATTGCCTGTAGGAATGTAAAATGGTGTAGACACAGTAGAAAAGAGTTTGACAGTTCCTCAAAAAGTTAAACATAGAATTACCATATGACCCAGCAATCCCACACCTAAGTATATACCCAAACGAATTGAAAACAGGTGTTCAGTCAAAACTTGTACATGAATGTTCAGAGCAGCACTATAGTTGTCAACTGATGAATAAATAAATAAGGTGGGATATAGCCACATAATAGAGTATTATTCAGCCATAAAAGGAATGAAGAATTGATACGTGCTACGACATTGGTGAAGCCTGAGAATCTTATGCTAAGTGAAAGAAATCAGTTGCAAAACAATATATATTATATGATTCCATTTATATTAGATTTCCAGAATAGGCAAATCTATAGAGAAGGGAAGTAGATTAATGGTTGTTTAGGGCTAGGGGAATAAAGGAATTGGGGGATGATAGCTAAAGAGTAAGGAGTTTCTCTTTACTCTGGTGATGAAATGTCCTAAAATTGACTTTGATGATGGATGCACATATCTTTAAATATACTAAAAACATTGAATTGTATACTTTAAATGTTATTGTATGTGAATTACATCTCAATAAAGTTGTTTAAAAAAAAAAAAACCCTACCACATAGCATGAGGAAATTCATTGAGGTGTTGGAATTGTTCTGTGTCCTATTTGTGATAGTAGTTACAAGAATCTACACGTGTTAAAATCCATAAAACTTTACATCCCAAAGAAGTGAATTTTTCTGTACGCAAATTTTAAAAACACCATGTGTTCAGCTGGAATTAAAAGCTGAGCTCCCTGGTCAACTTCATAGAGACTGATGCAGCTGATTTTGAAATTCCCTATATATGTGCAAAGAGAACACCAAGACCCAAAGAGCCAAGCCTGAACCTAGTTCCCCGGGCTGCCTTCTCCAGCCAAAATCCACATAAATTCAAAATCACTTCATAGAATTTATCACCCATGTAATTCTGTCTCCACTTTGCCTTTAAAGCAAAGGTGTTGATTCAGTGATGCAAGGTTTCATTCCAGATCTCAGTAACCACTGGTGATTATTCTGAATTCTCCATTTCTCATGTACCTGATTTTGAACTGCCTCTGCAGGAGAAATCAGCAAGAGTGAGAAAGACTTACATGACCCTCAAACTCCAAGTCTTGAAAAGATTCTCCAAAGCTTGCAAACATGAAGTTCTGTGGGATGCTGCATATTCACCTCCAGGAGCTCTGTATTCTGGCTTTTCATCAGGGGCCAGGAGGGTTTCAGAAGGAGCAAGTATGGAAACGGTGGCTGGCAGAAATAAAGAAAGAGCCCCAGTGTCTGAGGGCCTGAGGAAAAGGTATAAGACACCAGAGATAACTGCTATCAAAAGACAGAACTTCCCAAGCTAAAGAAGCAAAAGCAAGAAAACTCTTGGGCTCCGGCATGGGGGATGGGGAGTCCTCGCTGTAGATGATCTGGGGAGTCACTCAAGAGCCCAGAGAATTTTGAAGCTGTAAGTCACCACATGCCCATAGAAGTGATGCTTGTAGATGTTCTTTGTAATTCACGCTTTTCTGCAACATGGTGTTCAGAGCGCATGCAGGAAGGGTGGGGCCCAGTGGGGTAGTGGGGTGGGCTTGCTCTTCAGTAGGTTGTATTTTACCAGAAGATGAATGGATTAATGCTAGGTAAAAAGACACTACCCTTTGCCCAGCTCCCCAAAATTGGACCCTCCATGCAAGGATCAATGCTCACTTTTGATTTACAGTCTCTCAGGGGAATTCTTCTTCAAAGGCCACTCCTGTCCTTAGAAGGATGCTCTGCTCTCTTTTCCTGGCCCAGCTACCTTAGAGCCATCTTTAATCTATATCACCTGGAGCCCTTAAGCTCCTAACTCTTCACCAATGTGGCCTCTGAGGATGGGCACATAGACATATTTGCTGCCAATCCATCTAGCCCCGTTTTGTAGGCACCCTTTCTCCGAAGCCTGGGCATCTCATTTATTTTAATCCATCCCACATATCCATTCACTCTGGAGGCTAATTTGGAAGATCTGATTCCCAGAAGTCTGTTTTAATACTAATTCTGTTCAATTTTCATGTGACTTTATGTGTGTCAAACAAACTTTTCTTAGGTTTCATTGCAATATATCTGTCTTCTCAACAGTGAGGACAGAATGAGAATAGAGATACATCACCCAGTCCTTGCTAAAACATTTCAGGATCTTTCATCTGAGCTTCCTTTCTGAAGCAGCTTAAAATCACATCATAAAATCAGGCCTATCACATAGTCCTTTTATAGCACATGAGCCCTCAGGTTGGGATTTGGTCCCAATTAGGTGAGGCCATGCTGCTGTCCTCAACTGATGGAAGGAAACTGTAGGACCTTCTCACGGATCCCACATAACTCATATAACTTATTGGATGATGGTGGATATTTCATTTTTGCATCTCAGGGCCTCAGTTTCCTCATCGCTAAAATGGGGATGAGGGAGTGGGAGGAAGTTAGTGAGATCATCATTAACATCCCTTCCAGTTCTAACATTCTAAGACCCTATCCTGGGTGCTAGGGAAGCTTCAAGCCCTAATAATAAAAACACCTGGTGAGCCCTTTTAGTTCCAGGCTTTCGCTCTATCCTCCATGGCTCTGAGTGAAAAGTGATAAACTCTGAGGTAGAAACCACTTGCTGTACCTGGAATGTGCAAAGCTACACAGCATCTAGAGACATACAGCTCCCTGAGGGCAGGGGCCACCTCTATCACCTGGAATCAGGTGCAGCTATATATAATGGAGAACCCAAAATAACTAAGGCTTAAACACAAAAGAGTTACTCTGCTACAAAAGAGGTCTGTGGAGACAGTCCATGACTGACACAAAGTCAGCAGGGACTCAGGTGCCTTCTAACTTTCCTCAGGGCATGGCTTCCACACTTAATATCACCTCATGGTCTAAGATGACTGATGGAGTTCCGGATACAACATTCCAATTCCAGACAGCAAAAGAGAAAAAAGGAAGGACAAAATGAACACATCTTCCCTGCTGAATCAGCTTCCTTTAAAGAGCTTTCCTGGAGATCCACACAATGATTGCATTTGCATTTCAATAACCAGAACATAATCATAAGGCTACACATAGGCACAATGGAAGCTAGGAAATGTAGTTTTTAACTGAATGCATTGCTGCCCTCAAAGATATAGGCTATCTGTTCATAGAGAAGAAGAGGAGAATGAAAACCAGGTAGTCAATTTGCAGTCTCAGCCCCACCATGCTTGGTATCTTCTGGTATACCTTGCTCTGTCCCTGGTAGGATCTCATTAATTGTTGCTGATTTGATCTGATTGTGCAGAGGCAGGTGGTCTGATCTAGAAATGGCTTTGCTTTCTGCCTGCATAAATAGGCATCCTCTAGTCTGGTCCTCAGGACAGGGGCTAAGCAAACAGGAAAGGTTTTTCCAGTCTTTGTGAATTATGAACTGGTCAAAAGTTTGATATTTTCTCTTAGAAACTGGAGCTATATGTGAAAATGAAAAAGTTCTTTCAATTTTCTAAATCTCCAAGACTTCTCATTTACATCAGATCTGAAAACTGAAGGTGTCATTCTCTGTCCTCACACTCACCCCATGATTCTCCTACCCACTGATACACATAGACCCATGGAAGTAGTTTCATGAAGGAGGGTGGGGTCAAGGGAAATTATCTGCTGTGCCCTAACTGTGCTACAGGCCTATTCTTTCCCAAGGGCAAGTCCTCATGTATATTTCCTCAGGAGCAGAAAGATTAATTCACGGACTAGCTTATCCAATCCCTGTTAGTACAAGGAAGAGAAAAAATGCAAAATGGGTTAACTTGCCTAATTCCAGAGGCAGAGCTAGAACTAAAATTTGGGTCACTGCTCAAATCAATAAAATGCAAACGACTACTGAAGAAAAATCTATCAAGAACCAAATGTTTGAGATCCTGAAACACTTTGAGTTACTGTCTATATTGATTTAGCTACCCATATAAGAGTTTGATTTTTTTATTTCATCATAAAATCTCTATGAAGGTACTTTAATTCCATTATTACTTACTAAAAGTACTCTGGAGGAGCAGGTGTAGCTCAGTGGTTGAGTTCCTGCTTCCCATGTATGAGGTCCCAGTTTCAATCCCGGGTAACTCCTAAAAGAAAAAAGAAGGTTTACTCAGTGATCAGTAATGTGTTATGAGAGATACAAAAGGAACATAAGACATGGCTTTATAAGTTTGTTGTATTGTTAAGACATATAAACATGAATTGATGAGGCTGATTTTTAAACAAAGCATCCATGTGAGTGTTGCTTCACCTTAAGAAGCATTTAGTACAACGATGGTGTCGCTCAAAGTATTTTTAGAATTCATATTCGGGAATTTCCTTCAGCTCTATTAGTCAGGGTTCTCTAGGGAAACAGAACTGACAGGAGATATCTGTAAATAGTATGAGATTTTATAAAATTGTCTCACGTGACCATGGGGATGTCCAAATTCCATAGGGCAGGCTGCAAGCCAGGGACTCTAATGAAGGTCCTCGATGAGTTCCCTAGGAGACACTGGCTATCTGAAGTAGAGATGGAAGTTCTCTCCCTGAATGCTGAGATCACTTCTCTTTTTAAGGCCTTCAACTGATTGGATCAGATGTCACTCATTGCAATCTCCTCAATTAATTGTAGATGTTATCAGCCATAGATGCAATTACCTCATACCAGGTAATCATCATGGAGATGACTGATGATTACCTGCATATCAGGCCTCATTTTCTCTTCCTCAGTCAGCTGATTGTAAGGAACTCCCCCAAGAGGCCCTCGCTGTTAGCTGGGAAAGTGAAGGTAATGGGGCAGGAGTACTCTCAGAATGCCACAGGCCCTATCTCATATATACCACTTTCACTTTATCATGGAGTACTGCTGTGCATGCCCAACTTTATGGTGTGACAGATCAGATAATACCCAGCTCATGATAGGCAACTCAGGCCTCATGGTAACTTGTTGGCCCATGGTTATGTGTTCAGTCTCTACTAAGGCTGAGTAGCAAGCCAAAAGCTACTTCTTAAAAGGAGAATAGTTATCTGCAGAGGATGGCAGGGCTTTGCTCCAAAATCTTAAGGGTCTGCGTTGTGATTCTTCTATAAAGGCTGGCCAAAGGCTCCAAATGGGATCTCTATTTGCCACTCAAACTTCCAGCACCATTAGATCTGCTGGATCATATGGCCCAAGTGGCAGTGCAGCTTGCATAGCAGACTGGACCTGTCACAAAGCCTCCTCTTGTTCTGGTCCCCACTCAAAACTAGCAGCTTTTCTGATCACTTGGTAAATTGGCTGGAGTAGCACACCCAAATGAGGAATGTGTTGTCTCCAAAATCCAAAGAGGCCAACTAAAGCTTTGTGGCCCTTTTTTGGTGGTAGAAGGGGCCAGATGCAACAGCTTATCCTTCACTTTAGAAGGGATATCTTGACATGTCCCACAACACTGGACACCTCGAAATTTCACCGAGGTGGAGTGCCCCTGTATATTTTTGGATTTATCTCCCATCCTCTCTCATGCAAATGCCTTACCATTAAGTCTAGAGTAGTTGCTACTTCTTGCCCACTAGGTCCAGTCATCATGATATCATCAATATAATGAATCAGTGTGATGTCTTGTGGGAGGAGGAGACGATCAAGTTCCCTGCAGACAATATGATATAGGGTTGGAGAGTTGATATACCCCTGAGGCAGGACAGTGAAGGTATATTTTGCTGGCCTTGCCAGCTGAAAGGAAACTTTTTCTGTTGGTCATTACTAACAGCTATTCAGAAAGAAGCATTTGCCAGATCAATACCAGCATATCAAGGTACCAGGGGAACCAGGGGATGTGTTGATCTGCTCAAGCAATGATACTACATCTGGGACAGCAGCTGCAATTGGAGTCACCACCTGGTTAAGTTTATGATAATCCACTGTCATCCTCCAAGATCCATCTATTTTCTGCACAGGCCAAATAGGAGAGTTGAATGGGGATGTGGTGGGAATCACCACCCCTGCATCCTTCAAGCCCTTGATAGTGGCACTGATCTCTGCAATCCCTCCAGGAATCCAGTAGTGCTTTTGATTGACTATTTTGCTAGGTAGAGGTGATTCTAGTGGCTTCCACTTGGCTTTTCCTACCATAGTAGTCCTCACTCCACAAGTCAGGGATCCAATGTGGGGATCCTGCCACTTGCTGAGTATGACTATTCCAATTATGCAATCTGGAACTGGGGAAATAACCACAAAATGGGTCCAGGGACACACTGGACCCACTGTGAGACAGACCTGAACCAAACCTCCATCAATCACCTGACCTCCATAAGCCTCTTCTCTCACTGGTGGACCACAGTGACATTTTGGGTCTTCTGGAATTAATGCCACTTCTGAGCCAGTGTCTAATAATCCTTGAAATGTCTGATCATTTCCTTTTTCCCAATGCACAGTTACCCTGATAAGGCCATAGGTACCTTTCAGGAAGGCTGAGAGGAAGATTAACAGTATAAATTTTTGACAGCATCTAACAGGGGACCCAGCCTTCCCCTCACCCAAGGGGCTCTGGATCTGTAAACTGTCTCAATCTGGGAATTGATTAAGGGACCGTGACTTTCTGTTTCTGTAATTCAAGTTAGGCTTTTGTTCACTCGACCTAGACCACTTCTGCTTATACAGATTAAGTAGGAATTAAGCAGCCTGCCCATCTATTTTACTTCTAGGTACCCCATGATCTATTAGCCAATGCCATAGGTCTATGTGACTCAGACTCTTTTGATTGCTTTGAGTCCCCTTCTCATTCTGGTGGCCATGCCCACCTTGCCTTTGGCAGTTAAGTGCTGCTACTTGGCTTCTGCTGGCTCAGGATCTGATCATCCCCATAGTGTTTAAGGATCCTAGTTTTGTGACAGCAGTTCCCATGATAATATCTAACCTACAGAGAGGAGCAACCACAGAGCTCTTCAGGGAAGATGGAGTTAGTCTCACAAATTTATCGATCACAGTCCTGGTGAAAGGTGTCTCCTATGGACATTCCTGGGGAGGGTGGGCAGGTCTTAGATGGTAAATCCATTCTAACATTCTAATCTCTTTAAGCCTTTGGATCTCCTCGTCTACAGTATACCAGAGAAACTCTGGCATCTCAACCTCAGGCAATATCGGTCATCTTTTGGTCCATGTTTCAGCCAGCCACCCAAACAAACTATTAGAGCCCTTTCTAACCCCTCAGTCTACAACATTGAATCCAGAATCTCTTCTTAGTGGGCCCATATCAATAAATTCAGTCTGATCCAACTTTATATTCCTTCTTCCATTATCCCACATCATTAATATCCATTCCCACAGATATTCTCCTGATTTCTGTCTATATAAATTGGAAAATTCATGCAGTTTTTTTTTTTTTTTTTTTTTGAGTACAGCATAATTCCTCATGGGTCAAACTTTGTACTTCATTTTTAGGGGCTTGTTGTGACTGTAATCTAGTTATAGATCTGGAAGAGAAGGGGGTCAGTAAGGAGAAGCATTAGAAGTGCCTTACAAGGCAATTATCTCAAGGCATTCCATTGCAGTTTCACCTATTGAGACAGATTAATTTCTTCAGGTGGGGATTGGATGCCTGACTCCTTGGGGCAAGCTAGAGTGATTGTCTCCTCAGGGCAAAGCAGAGGTCAGATGGCTGTCTCCTCAAAGAAGACCATTACAGATTTATCTGCCAAAGTCTCAGCAGAATTTAGGGTTTCAGTGTTCCAAATGACATCATCATCAACCCATATGTCTCCATCCCAATCCTCAGGATTCCACTCCTTTTCCAATCAACGCCCTCACTGTAACAGCAGACACCCTGCAAGGTTGAGATTTTAGTTTCCACTGTAACTCTGCCACTTGCACAATGAGACTCTGTGTCTGGTTTTCAGAGATCTCAAGTTTGTGGCTGCACAAAATAAGATTTTCTTTCAGGGCACACATAGAAACTTTCATATCATTTATGTGGTGCTTAAGTTGCAAATTTGAAGCCTTCAGCTCATCCCTTTCTTTTCTAATTGTATCCAGTGTATTTAGGAACAGCCAGCCAACATTATTGTATCTTTTAACTCACAAAAGAGAGTGTTAAAAACACTCTCACCCAGATACTTGCCTTCTATAAGCATGGAAGTAGTCATATCCGGTAGTGATAATTTGTGTATCTCTACTGCCAACTCACGCCATGGACTGTCAATGGCCTCTTGATTATTGGAAACAGAGTCATTAGTGCCCTTGAATCTAATCAGTGTAGAAAGCCAATTGCCAAAAGGTAAGAACCAATTCAGAAATCCCATTTTTAATGCTCTGTTCCTCAAGAACCACTCCTGGCACCAAGCTGCATTAGTCAGTGTTCTCTAGGGAAACCAAACTGGCAGGAGATATCTGTAAATATATGAGATTTTATAAAATTCTCTTATGTGACCATGGGGATACACAGTGCAAATTCCATAGGGCAGGGGGCAAGCCAGGGACTCCAATGAAGGTCCTCAATGAGTTCCCCAGGAGACACTGGCTGTCTGAAGTAGAGATGGAAATTCTCTCCCTGAATGCTGAGATTACGTCTCCTTTTAAGGCCTTCAACTGATTGGATGAGATGTCACTCATTGCTGAAAGCAATCTCCTCAGTTGATTGTAGATGTAATCAGTCATAGATGCAATCACCTCACTGATGACTAAAGTTCAAGAAATTCCCTTGTATTACAATTAGCCCCATGCTTGTTTGACCAAACACCTGGGCACCATTATCTGGCCAAGTTGACACATTAGCCTAACCATCGCAATGAACCAGATTATATTAAATGTACTCAATGGCTACTGGGTCTTTTATTTTATGAGCGGAATTTATTCTGGAGGGATAGCCAAAGTCATTCAGAGCCAAGAATGATGAAGCAATTGGGTAATTGGTTTTGGTTCCTGGTGACATTCTATCAACTCAGGACCGCCTTCCTCCAGATCTCTTTTGTATTATGTAGCAGTTTGGCAGTTTGATATAGTTAGGAATTCCAAAAATAGATATTGGATTATGCTTGTAAACTGGTTTGTTCATCTGGGCATGATTAAGTTATGATTAGGGTGTTGACTCAGTCACATCATTACGGTGTTGAGCCCCACCCCTTGGTGGGTGAGGTCTCAAAGATAAAAAGACATGGCAAAGGACAGAGCTGGAGTTTTGATGTTGGAGTTCTAATGCTGAGATTTAATACTGGAGCCCCAGGAAGTGAGCACACCGAGGAACTTGGTCATGAGGAAAGAAAGAAGGCCCCGGGAAGAGAAATGAGTCGTTCGCCTGACAATTCACAGCTGGCCTTATGAAGAGAGGCAAAGGATAGAGAGCTTCATAGTCTACAGCTAACCTTGTGAAGGAAATAGAGAAGCTGAGCCGGGAGAGAAATGGAGCCCTGGGAAGAGAGGAACCCAAGAAGCCTGAACCCTGGCAAACGTCAGCAGCTGTCTTGCTCCAACACGTAGCAATGGACTTTGGTGAGGGAAGAAACTTATGCTTTATGGCCTGGTAACTGTGGACTTCTACCCCAAATAAATACCCTTTATAAAAACCAGCTGAATTCTGGTATTTTGCATCAGCACCCCTTTGACTAATATATACTGATAGAATAATCTTTATGTGTTTAAACCTGTGGTTCTCCAACTTTAGCATGTATCAGAATTACCTGGAGGGCTTGTTAAAGCACAAATTGCTGCACCCTACTTTCTGATTCATCGGATCTGGGGTCAGGCCTGAGAATTTACATTTCTAACAAGCTCCCAGGTGATGTTGATACAGGTGATCTGCGAACCAAAGTATGAGAACCACTGCTTTAAGACACTTTTGGTTTTCCATTATATACACTTAATCTTATCTGATACAGATAGTTCCTGCCCTTAGAGAACTTCTTTCCTGCCTCTCATGCTAGGTCCTGGGTGCTTTATGGCCTTGAGTGGTCCAGGTATATAACTGAACGTGTGTCCGTGGTCCCCACCACAGAGTTTATCACTTTTCACCCACAGCCACAGAGGATGGAGTTAAAATCTATGACCGAAAAGGCTCGTTGGCATTTCTATGATTAGAACTTGAGCCTTTCCCAGCACCCAGGAGATTCACAGAAATGTTAGAGCTGGAGGGATGTTAATTATCATCTGGTCTAAATCCCTCCACCACTCAACCCCATCATTTTAAAGATGAGGAAACCAAAGCCTAGAGGTGCTAAGTGAAATGTCCAAAGTTCAGGGAAGTTATGTTGGATCCATGAGAGGATATTACAGTCACCTTCTCTCAGTAGAGGACAGCAGCATGGTCTCACCCAGTCAGGACCAAATCACAACATGAGGTAGGTCTAATATGATGTGTATATCCCTCAAAGGACAAATAGTGCAAATCAGACTGCCAGTTTTTACCCCTTCCAACTTATAGTGACTAGGACTATAAGTCACTATAAGGATTATAAGAATTTACAAAATTCTGAAAATGTCAATGAGTTTTGGGTCCATAGTAAAACAAATCCATAATGTTTTACCAATGTGGCTTTTATTCCTATCAAAAAGCCATGCCATTAAGATGGACAGAAGCAGAATATTCATTTATTCATTCAATGGAGTGTTCCAGGCTCTGAGTCCTCTATCCCAGTCACTCACATTGCATGGCTATGGTCAAAGCTGGCATCTCCTAAAGGCAGAAGATGGCTGCAGTGACTCTGAAGAGAAAGGTATGAGGGCACATGGAGTGTCCAAGACCATATGACTTTGCCATAAAAATGAACCACCATAGCTGGCCACTCTACCTCAGTGTCACAGCCTGGGCTGGTTTACCTGAGGACCACAGATGCAGCCACGCTCATTTGAACTTCCCTTGAGAGAACCTAGAGTAAGAAAAAGTTAAAAACAATGACAGAATTGGCTAATAACAATCCTTCAGAGTGGTGGATTACCAACAATAATCTATTTGTTAAAACCTGGCTACAGAATGCTATGAAATATGCCAGGTACTTGAGGGATTTAAAGGATATTACAAACAAACACAAAAAAAAGTGGCAAAGAGAAAATAGCTAGCTTTAAAATGCTGTAGGAAAAAAAAAGAAGAAAACAAACGTGATAGGAGCATGAACCATTATTTCTCAATCTTTTTAGACACTAGAGAAGGCCTAACTCTTAACCTGAGCTTACTCAAAGATAGGTGTTAAAAAATACAGAACAGTGGATTGAAAGCCTCCAAATGTGCTGAGGTAGAATATTTTTATTTTTGAACATAAAACAGTGTTTTTATTTATTTATTTTTTAATCTTGTTGCAAAACAAAAGGGGCAAGCGGGTGAAGCTCAGTGGTTTGAACACCTGCTTCCCATGTATAAGGTCCTGGGTTTAATCCCCATTACTTCCTGAAAAAAAAAAAAAAAGACAAAGGGAGGGACACCATTGTTCACCCCCTCTGTAATGAAATATTCCTTATATTTAAGACATAACTGTCTGCTCCATTCCCCCATGCTACTCTTGTTTATAGGAGATGACAAGGGCAGGTTAAGTGAAGGTCAATTTAGAATGCACATTCTCCTACGCTCTTTCATGTAAACATTTGCTCTTTTTTATGTCATCAGAGAAATCATCAAGAAACCACACATAGTTGATTTGGCCAAACCCGAATGGGGCCTAGAGCATCAAGGCAATGTCAGCATTTGGTTTCAACCTCTTTTCAGTTTGGTACGAATTGATGGAAAGGCAATGATATTTTAGAAGCTACATGCAAGAAGAGGCTGTTGTGGAGGGTGAGTCAGAGGGATGAGGGGAAGAAAGGCTAGAAAGTTCAGGGAGGACAGGCCTAGGAATGCCTGCCTCTGCTGTTTTATCGTCTGCACTCTGGAATTAGCTGGGTTTCTGATGATGTATTCGGGCTGCAAGCCTCAGCCGTGTGGTCCCCAATAGCTTATTCCATTTTCTCTTCCTCACAGAACAGTACTCTTCTGCCATCCACATCACTGAATAGTACACCAGCCCCTCCTGAAGGAACTACGAATATTCCCTTTCTCACCTTCATCAAGTTTTGTCCCTTTCCACCCCCAAAATCGTGCCGGAAACTCACATCCTCTAGGAAAACATCTCTGACTAATCCTACCTACCTGCTGTCCCTCTGCAAACTTTTAGGCACAATTCCTTTCAGTGGATGGAGTTCATTCTTGAATATGAGCATTTCATCCCCTTCACTTTTGAAAACAAAAGCGGGTCTTTTATTTTCTTGCTGGGCTTTTGTTCACATTCCCAATTCTTCGGGCTCCTTCCCTTATCTCTTAGGGTGACGGTTGTGTAGGTACCAGGAAAAGGCTGCCCAGCCAGCACATGTTCACTGCCCCTGCATGTTAGGGCTCAGCCCATCTCTGAATGCTGCTTTTTCACAGGCTGGGAGAGCTTGAAAAGATAGGTCTGAGAAAGTTCTGGAGAGGCCCCTTAAAGAACCCACATGAGCAAACGTGCATGGTTGCTATGGTTACCAGGAGCTGGGTGTCCAGTCACCTCCTCCCAAAAAGGCAACCCTTCTCTGCCAAGCAAAAAAAGAAAAACATGCAGGTGCTCAAACCCAATTTACCCTGGAAGCAGGGAGAGTAGTGATTCAGTCACATCGACCCCCTCGTCGCAGCGCCAACAGCAAAGATAGGGGTCACCGGGGCCGTGAGCAGAGCACGCGTGGAAAGCCACTTTGTGACTATCTGTTAAGATTAGAAGGAGATTAGACAGTGAAGTCAGAGCCAATGTTCCCTGAGCTCCCTGAGTTTTGTTCTGTTTCGCTTTGTTTCTTTTTTCTCCTCCACCAGAACTGACATCACATCTGTCCACGTGGTTCATACTTGCCTGGCAGTCAAGCACTTGGACTACACAGTGCTGGAGCGGTAGGGAAAGAACTGGGCAGGGACTCAAGCAGGGTGGTCCTCCCTTCCTACCTGAGCCTCCAAGTGTAGTTTTCCAGCCGCCAGATGGTGATCATGGTTGTTAAAAAGCAGCCATTATCCCTGTTAATGAGGATAATAAAACAGAACAATTCATGAGCACTGAGAGCATATGGAGTGCCCCACAAAACACAGATTTACTCAGCGTTATCAGGAAATGAGGTCTTCCACATCAGTGATTTTCTGGAAAAGGGCTTACCTCCTTAGCTTCTATATTTTTTTGGAAGATATTAACCACTTGAGAGGAAAATATGTGTCAAATACATAATATAGTTTCTCACCTTGCTAAACATTCTGCCAAATACTGCAGCCACCATTTTTTTCTGGATGTGTCATTACAAACCATATTTACTCTACTGTCATGAAATGAAACACTGAGGACAGAGGGGGTATGGGGGAACCAGAAAGCTAAGCAGGGCCATTTCACATCTCTGATGTCCAGATCCCTGGCCCCAGACTTTGTTCATCTTTTATCTCAGTTTAGAAAGCTCTTTACCTCCGTCTCTGTTTGTTGAACATCCAAGCCATAGCTTAAATGTTCCCTATGCAAGTAAGCCCCAATCTGAACTCCTTTCTCCATCTTCCATGCTTCCATAACATGTTTGGATCTTTATTGGGACAGTTCACCCATTTTGCCTTGATTTAGAGTCAGCTGTATGCAGGCTTCCCTGCACTTGACAGTAAGCTCCTTAAGCTAGAATCGGGGTTTTTTATCCTTGGCCTTATATCACCTACAGACTTGCCACTCAAAGGGTGGTCCCCACAATAGCATATCAGTACCACCTGGGAGCTTATTAGAAATGCAGAATCTCTGGCCCCATCCCCAATCTCCTGAATGAATCAGATTCTGCATTTTAACCAGGTCCTCCATATGCATGGTGATTCATATGCACATTAAAAGTGGATGTGTGTTAGAAACACAGGATATAAGGGGTCCTTTTCAAACCACCAGATTCAGAATCTCCAAGGAGTGAATCTTAGAAATCCACTTTTATTCCACCCTATATAGGTAATTCTGATAGGCACCAATACTAGTAGAGCACGCAGCCCTGTGCGTTGCTCACAGGAGTAGTCAAGTCTTTATAAAATTGAATGGTATTCTTATATTTGCTTTTTATTCTGTCTCCACTGTCACAGCAAGCTCACAGTTGTGAGTCCCTTTGTCTAAGCTAATACAATCCCCATTTCTAATTTTCTAAGACAGTGGTTACAGAATTCTGGCTTTACTAAGTGAAAGAAGCCAGACACAAAAGTCCACATATTGTATGATTCCATGTACATGAAATGTCCAGAACAGGCAAATCCATAGAGACAGAAAGCAGATTTGTGGTTGCCAGGGGTTGGGGGAAGGAAGGTAAGGAGTGATTGCTAATGAATATGGGGTTTCTTTTGGGAGTGATAAAAATGTTCTGGAATTAGATAATGGTGATGGTTACACAGGCTTGTAAATATACTAAAAACACTGAAGTGTACACTTTGTTAAGGTGGATTTTATGGTATGAGAATTATATCTAAAAGAACAAAGATCTCTGACTTCAGAATCAGATCATCGGAGTTCAAATCCTGGCCCTGCCACATCCTAACTGTATCACCCTGGACAAGTTAACTAACCTTTCTGAGACGCTGTTGCATCATCTGTAAAGAGCACAATAATAGTGCCTATGTCATGAATTTGTTGTGATTTTTAATAAGAATCTTTGTAAAAGTGCACCAAAAAAAAGTTGGACAATCTGTAAATTCACAACTTGTCTTGAACCCACCAAAGAGATGAGGCTGCAGGGCAACCAACTAACCCAACATCTAAGGAGACATGGGCACCTCCAAAGAGAGACTGTCATGAGCACTTGGTTACCTGGGGCAGATGCCACTGGAACCAGATAAGAATAATTCAGCTGAAATTTTTTAATCAATTGCTAAGACTGAGTGTAGACCATCACCTCTTGCATCACCATGAGAACTTGCTGGGACTGGCAGATGAGAGACACACTGAGCAGAGCTGAGTCACCCTCATCATCCCAGCTTGGGCCATCCCAGATCAGCTGGCATTCAGCCCATCCCCCAGATATGTGAGCAAGTCTAGCCATGATCCCAGCAGAGCCACCTAGACAACCTCCAGATGTGTGAACAGTGAATGATTATTGTTGTATGAACTGAGATTTCATGGTTGTTTTGTTACACAGCATTATTGTAGCAACCCCTAACTGACAGAGTCCAGGGACATGAAAAATATATCTCCAAGGACTCCCTGGTCTATGAGATATTACAGCCCGTGAAAAAAAAATATTAAGTCCTTTCTTAGAGAATCATGGGATCAATGAAAGTTGGAGTTGCACAGGACCTTGGAGGTGGTCTGGCCTAGCCTCCTAATTGTGTTTGATACCTCTCCTTTTCTCAGCCACATTCATTCTCTTTTGTCTGTACCAACAGACTCTCTCTCTTGCACCTCTCTGTTCTAACAGTTATAAAAACACTTCCTCCTTAAATCTTGCCCTCTCTCTGACAAGGCCTGGGTGTTCCATCCTTCTCAATTGGCCACTTCTCTGCTTTGACATCTGTTGTCTATGCTCTGATCGTGCCATGATTTACAATTTTTCCAGATGTCTGAAACACACAGCCACTTTGACAAGTTAAAAGCTTCTAATATTGTATCATTTATCACATTTTCCTGCATATTAAATTAATCTTAAAGACCTAGCTTAATGCACACAAGAAGTGTCTGAATATGGAAGGGTTAGTTTCACAAAAGCTCATAAAATAAGCATCCTCCTCGGGTTCTGAAGGAATGGAAAGCCACAAGAATAAATTGGAAGAGAAACAATGCAAGCTGTTTTTGTTTCATTTTGTTTTTAAAGGAAGGAATTATTTAGCCAGATTCAGGGCTCTTTCAGTCATTTCACACATTGTTGTTGCTTAAGAAATGCTTATTCTTATTAACAATGAGGCTAAACCAAGATGGACTTTTTCTTCCCTAAAAGGAATAAGGTAGATTATCAGGTCCCATTTCTGTGCCCTGAATGGTGTCTCCACTTTAGCAGCTGAAGGATCTTTTTTTTCTCTAACCTAGAAGAAGGCAGGAGGCAGAGTACCTGTCTAGAAAAGTGACAATTCAGACATGACATATATACAGGCCCATTACTTCTGTCATATTTCTCCTCTTAACTTTTCTTAGCAATTAAGGTTTCCATGAGCCTCCCACTCCTTTTCAAATCCTGCTCGTGAGGCAGTTGTAATTAAATCCCCTTGATTTCCCAATGCTGCTTCTTTGTAAAATAACTTTATCCTAGAAAAGTTGCTTTTCTAAATTTCCCCAAACACCCTTTCCTGGCTCAAGCTGTGATGGCCAATAAAACCCTTCCTTCCCCCTCTTCTATGTCTAAATTCAGCTCAAGCACTGCCTCCTCCAGGAAGTCTTCCCTGACTACCTAACCAGCCTTGGTGCCCTTTCTCTGGGTTCCCCTATCCCCCAAACATTCCTCCACGTTAGTACTTATTACTAACGCCTCCTCAGCGCCCTTATTGTCTCCCACACCAGCCTGTGCAAAAAGGACAGGGCCATGTCTCCGTTGACTTTGCTTCCATGGACCCAGTTTTGCCATTGGAATAACAGAGGAGGGATGCTGGCCAGTTGCTTATTCACCCTCCCAAAAACTGTTTTATTCCCCTGAGTTCTCCCAATTAACTAAGACCAAATTGAGTATTGCCTTTGTTCCTGCCTCGCTGGCATCACAAATAGAACAGATGCCAAAATTTACCTGGAGATGGGCTTCATGGGATCTTCTAAAATCTTCCTATCATCTCTCAAATACCTTTGGGTACCTGGTATGTAGCCAGACTTATACTCAGTGCTATGGGGTGGGTGGGTAATGAGAAAACATAAAACTAGATCTTGGACCATAAGGAATATACGATCTAGCTGGAGATTTAAATACACATATATAAAACACTAATTAACCTTACATCACAATGTACTGAGTATCAGATAAGCCAATAGACATGAATAGCCAGAGAAGGAATTCAGATTGGAGAGCTGAAGGTAAACCCCTTTACATGCAAGTAGGAAGGGCTGTCAAGGCAGCCTTACGAAAGAAGCTGGAATCAGGCCTTGAGGCATAATAGGATCCAAGGACTGAGAGGAACTGCAGAAACAGAGGCCAGAGGCGGGATCTGCATGGTCCACTTGGATTTAGAAAACAATGAGTGGGCTTGCCCTGCTACAATGGAGACCCTGGGATAAAGAACAAGGGGAAATTAGATTCCAAAGCCAGACCATATTATCTTTGTTTTTTTCCCCCAATTAAAAAAAAAACCATACTAGTCATCTACTTTTAAGATACCCCATCAAATCCAGGTCCTGAGCAGGAAATGTGCACCTAGCAGGGAATGTGCAGTATTTCCAGCACTCAGCCACCACCAATTACTCTTTAAGAGAACCTCCTTAACTCTCAGTCAACCAAAGCCTGCTTCTCTAATCTGTGCTTTATCTGTCAACCAATCAGTATAAATTGAGCACTTACTATGTGCTAATCTCTGTGCTAAACTCCCTAAACCATCAAAAATGGAAGATACAGAACTCCTAACTTCAAAAATGTGTTTCCTTCTTATTTCTCTCCTGTACTTCTTTGCTTGTCTACCATTTCTTAAAGGCTGTACTCTTTTAGTGGTTCATCAAACTCTAGACTTTCTGTACCCTTCCTTGCTAACCACATTTCAATCACACTGGTAGATTTAAGAAGAGAGGGAAGAAGAAATGTTGGTAAGTAACTTAGCTTGGGGGGTGAAATGGTTAAACATATAGAGCCTTCCTTAAAATGTCAGCTCTTCAGATATTTTGTCCTCAGTGGTTAAGTGTTGACTCTATCTGCCAGAAATTTCTTTTGTATCTGCCTCTGATGAGAAGTAAGACATCTCTCTTCTTGTCTTTAACGAAGAGTTGAAATTGTGGCCACGCCACGATAGCACAGTCCCAATCACCCTTCTGGGCTTGTCTTGGTCCAGCCTCTGAGCAGTCTCCTAAACAACACAGAATGCCTGGAAAACCCTCCCTCTCACTCTGCCAAGCCATGTATGTCTCCTATCATTTAAATAATTCCTGAAATCCCACCCTCTCTGTGAGTTCTTTATGTCTTCAGAGAAGAGCAGCTAAGTGCTTCCTGTTATCAGATACTGCCTCCTCATGAACGGCTTTTGGTCACTTTCCCCCATCACCAGCCCCCACCCAGCACGAGCTCTGCTCCTCACCCTAATCACATGTGCCCCTGAACTGCACTTACTACAAATAGCTTACATTTTACTCATCCTGTGTTGTCATAAAATCTTTCTGTCAGTCGATGCCAGTTTTTTGTGGTTTTTTTTGTTTTTTTTAAGGTACTGGGGGCTGGGGATTGACCCCCCAGACCTCATATTTGGGAAGCCAGCACTCAACCACTGAGCCACATCGACTTCCCTGAGTTGGTTTTTTCATTTGTTTTGCTTGTTGTTCATTTTTTTGTTTTTTCAGGAGGCACCAGGAACTGAACCCAAGACCTCCCATGTGGGAGGCGGGAGCTCAACCGCTTGAGCCACATCCACTCCCAGGGTTGCTTTTTTGAGTGAAATTGGACAAGTCTATGTCAAGCAATCATTCCTTCACACATTATTTTCTCACTTAGGCCATGTTGATGTTAACAACTGTAAGAACCAGCATTTCTATAGTATTTTATAAAGTGCTTTCATATCCACAGCCTCTTTTTTTTTCTTCAGAATAAACTGTCAGGTAAGATTTACATTATTCTCTCTTGATAAGGAAATGGAAGTTAAAAGAGGTTAAGCAATTTGTCTTTGGTCAAGCAATAAATGGTACTTGGAAAACTATTTGGGAATAATTCCATTTAGATCTTTCACCTGATACCATAGAGCAAAATAAATCTCAGATGGATTAAAGAGTTAAATACAAAAGATAAAACTATTAACAAAGGATAAAATGTCATTGAATATTTGCCTGATTTGGGCATGAAGAAAGATTTTCTCAGCATAAAAGCACTGGAAGAAATCTCAAGAGAAAAGATTTAATAGATCAGCCTACATAAAAATATAAAACGTCTACATATCACAAACATTACAAGCCAAATGAAAAGCAAACAACAATCTCGGGGAAAATTGCCTCAGAAATAACTGTGTTCTCAGTCATAATCTATAGATTTCATACCTATATATATATATATATATTTTTTTTTTTTAATGGGCAAAAGATTTATTTTTATTATTATTTTTTTTAATTACATAAATGTTACACAAAAAATATAGGGATTCCCATACATCCCACCTCCCACAACCTCCCACATAAACATCCTTCATTAGTGTGGCACATTAATTGCAATTGATAAACACATCCTTGGGCTTTGCCATTAAGCATGGACCATAGTTCGCATTGTAGATATTTTCTAAATCTCCCTAAAAGAAATGAACAGACAACTTGTAGAAAAGAAAATATAATTAGCTAATAAAAATATTTCTAAATTCGACTTTAGTAGTAATCAAAGACGTGCAAAATAAAATAGGACCACCATTTTTACTGATAAATTTAATTATAACAATAAGACATAGTCCAGGTGATGGTATGGTATCATCATTACGCTGATGAAAGTGCAAACCGATGAACAATTGAGAACTACCTCCCAAGAGTATTAAAAATAGTCAGACATTGATCAAATAATTCCACTCTGGGAACTATCCCATGGAGATAATCAGAGATATTCTCAAAGATTTATGTACATTAACGTTTATCAGTATTATTTAAATAGTAACAATTTGTGTATTTGTTATATCTAAGTAATGAAATACTAAACAACAGTTTAAAAAATAATGTATATGAAGAATTTTAGTGGAATAGCAAAATACCATACACACACACACACAAAAGTGTATCACATGCTGTATTTATATGATTTCTATTTTGTAACTATATGTGTGTCTCAGGTTGGGTTTTCTAAGAAGTAGGCAATGAGCAGGAGTTAGGAGTGCAAAAGATTTCTTGGGGAGTAATATCTAGGAAAGGATTATGTGGGGTGTCTTCAAAACACAATGCAGACCTGAAAAAGTCTCTGCTAGACCAACAGGGAGCAAGGAAGCAAAGGTTGTCCTTCAGCGGAATCCCAGTGGAGGAAATGGCCACGCTCTTGTGCCACCACCTTACTCACTGGTGCAGGCTGCCACTAGAATAATGGGGCCTTGACTCAAATGCTAAGGCCAGGCCGAGATGAGCTAACAGCTGGAGGCCGTCAGCTAACCACGTTGCTTGCAGCTGGGCAGCAATGTTTTTTTTTTTTTAGGTACTAGAATTTAAACACGGGACTTCATATATGGGAAGCCAGCACTCAACCACTGAGCCACATCAGCCCCAAGTTGGTTTTTTCATTTGTTTTGCTTCTTGTTTGTTTTGTTTTTTTCTTTTTTAGGAGGCACCAGAAACCAAACCCGGGACCTCCCACGAGGGAAGCAGGCACTCAACAACTTGCTCCCAATTTTTTCTTGAAGCACAACCTGAGTGGTTCATATCTGTGTCTACATAGAAAAAAGATTGGAAATGCACCAAAATGTTAATAGTGGTTGTGGAATTATGTAATATTTTTATTTTCTTCATTATCCTTTTCTATATATTCCATATTTTGCAAAAAAAAAAAAAAAAAAAAAACATAATAATCAGTAAAAAGTGTTATTCTCAGAAAATGTTGGGGCTTTATTTTAAAATGAGGACTATTGAGGAATTTCAGTTTTACTCTATCTCTCTTACTCCCATCACCACACATATTTTGGGAGTGACAGTTATAATATACTCATAGTTTGCTTAGAGACATTTGTGTTAGGACATTACTTCCAGGAATAGACAAAGCTTCAAGTTATAGACACACAAACACAGAGTACTGTCTTTGGTTCACTTTGAGGTTTTTGCTTCCTTTGAGGTTTATGAGGATATTTCCAAATTCTCTCTCATTGTTGGCCTACAGGGAAAGGAAGAGAAAGGGCTGGGAGGGGAGCAGGGGGGAGGAGAGGGTTTGCACTTACTTCCTACTCCATACAGGGGCTTAGTAGGAGTTTCACAGCAACACATCTACGATAGAAGGTATTACTAGCATTCCATAAAAACAAGGCTGAGAGCACTCTCTTACCCCATCTTGTGAGGACTGGGGACAGGATTCATGCCAGGCTCATTCACTACACCTCACTGCCTTCAATCAATCTATCCATACCCTGCAGCTCAGCAAGTTTGGAAGATTATTGGAAATGCCTTTGCAAATAATGTGGAGTTCTGCCAAGACTGGGCTAAGAGTCAAGAGACTTGTGTTCTAACAATGGCTCTGTCCAATGGGCCAGATGACTTTGGATGAGTTTGTTTTCTTGCCCATAGAATCAGCGGCTGGAAGTTGGTGGATTCAAAAGGACCTTGCTGATCTTACCGTCTGACTCCCTCAAAATTAAATAGTGCTCTCAGTGAACCAGTTCTGTTAGCTAGGTAGCATCTAAATAACAGCACCAACCTCATCAACTCTTCCAGCTTTGAAAGAAAACAGAGTTCTTTTAACAGACCCCATGATTGCCTCACCCGACCAGCTGAAAAAGACAACCACATTCACCTCAGCATTGTTTTTAATAACAAAACATCCATCCAAACACCAATGGATAGAGCCCCGGTAAAATAAGTTACGGCATTATGAAATACCATAGAGACAGGAAAGCGAACCAGAGAACTTCTCCCAGGATACCACATTCTTATGTTTGCCTCCTCCCTTACTGGTCATCCTTTCCTGGTCTCCTTCGTTGACCGTTCCAGAATCCTCTTCCCACCCACCGAACGTTAGAATGACCTAGGAATCACCCACTGGCCTCCTTCTCTAGTTACATTCCCATTGTCCAGGCCCATCTGACAATATCCAAAGTTATCATTCCAGACCTAAGCTAAGCTGTGAACTAGAGACACATACATCCCATTGCCTTCTGAATACTGGCACTGGTATATGTAACAGGCATCCTGAGTCTAACACCCCTAACCAGAGATTGTGACTTGCCCCCACGCTAGTCCCTCCTGCCCCAGTGCTCCCTGTTTTAGTAAATGCAAAACATTCACCCAGTTGCTCGGGCAGAAAACCTTGGAATCACTTTGATTCCTTTCTCTCACAGCCCACGTTCTGTTGGCTGTATTCCCCATACCTCCCTATACCAAGCCACTATCACCTGCTTCCTGGTTGCAGTAACAGTGGCCTGGTCTCCCTCAATTTTACCCTTGTCCCTTGACAGTCTGTTCACCACACAGCAGCCAGAGGGATCTTTGTAAAACATGTATCAGATATCATCCCCTTGCCCAAAACCATCCAATGCTTTCACATATCACTTGGAATAAAAGCAAACTCCTCGTCACTGCTTCAGGACCTCATGGGTTCTGTCCCCTGCCTGCCCTTCTGAAGCCATCTCCTACCACACCCTCTCTCTCCTTCTATTGCGGTCTCCTTCCTGTTCCTCCAACATGCAAAGCACATACCCACCCTGGGGCCTTTGTCCAGGCTGTTTCCTCCCCCCAGAAAGCTCATCCCCCCTGCCCTGGGCATGGGCCACTCCTCTCTTTTATGTCACCTCCCCTGGCCATCTTATCCAAAAGAGCAAAAGAGCCCCGGTCACTTCTATCCCATACTGATCTTTTTTTCATCTTCACTTTTTTTCATTATCACTACCTGGCAGTATATTATATAATTATTGTGTACTTGTTTATTTTCCTGGTCTCTTCACTAAAAGGTTAAAGAGGGCTGAGATCTTATCTTGCTTTTCCACTGCTGTGTTCTCATTGCCTAGAAGAGTCTGGGCCCTCAAATGTTCATCAAAATGATTAATGAGTATATGTGCTGTTATAGAACCATCTCCAAATATATCGTTAGATAAAGCAAAGTGCAGATGATGCCTAGGTTAATTCTGGAAGGATACACAAGAAATTGTAAAAATTGTTGCCTCCAGAAATGGAGCCCAAGAGGCTAGAGTAGAAGGAAAATGTATTTTTCTGTGATAATTTTTTATACCATTTGAACAACTTACAATGGGCATTGTTTTAGTGTCCTAGGCTGCTTAAGCAAATACCATGCAATGGGTTGGCTTAAACAATGGGAATTTAATTGCACATGTGTTTGTTTGTTTGTTTTTAGGTGCCAGGGCTGGGGAATGAACCTGGGACCTCTTATATGGCATGCTGGCATTCAACCCCTTGAGCTACACCAGCTCCCTGCTCATGGTTTTGAGGCCTGGAAAATGTCCTAATCAAAGTATAGTCAAGGTGCCTTCTCCCCAAAGACTGTTGCTTTCTGGGGCTGGCTGCCGGTGGTCCTTGGTTCCTCTGCCACATGGCAAGGCACATGGTGGTATTTCCATCTCTTTCTTCTCTCCCAGCTTCTTGCTGCCTGTGGTTTCTCTTTCTGTGTCTGAGTTTCATTCTCTTATAAAGGACTCCAGTAATAGGATTAAGACCCATCCTGATTGAGGTGGGTCACATCTTAACTGAAGTAACCTCATCAAAAGGTCCTACTTACAATGCCCACAGGAATGGATTCAATTTAAGAACGTGTTTTTCTGGGGTACGTACAGCTTCAAACCACCATAGGCATGAAGTACTTTTTCAGTTAAAAAATAATCCCCTCTGTCTGCTCACTTGTGCTGCTCTAATTGGCCCAGCTGACAAACCACATTTTGCCTTAATGATAAAACCCCTCAGTCTCTTCTATTGTCCTTCCGGAGTTCTCAAACTTTCCCAGTTCACCTTGATTTCTCCAAATCAAGACTACCACATCCTCCAAGTTTTCTTTTCTAATTTGTTTGGGGGCAAAAGATCCTCACCACCAAGATCAAAGACCAGAGCTTAATTTCTTCTGTCCCCCTCCTGAGGTCATAGGCTATTCTGATGGGCTCCAGGGATGGTAACTTCTCTGTGGAAGGATACTTCTCTACTCCGCTCCCAAGGAAGCTGAGAGCTTTGCTGTCCCCAGCTGACAATCTCCCTTGCTCTCTCAGTGACTCCTGGCTGTTCCAGACCTCCAGGCGACCAATTCCAGATTGCTCCAGTCTCATAATCATGGGTCATTAGTTTGGCTAATGCCATTTGTAAAGGACAGCTGGAAGGTGCCTTTCAGCAAGAGATGAAGACTGTTACCCACCCCACTGCTTGTCCCTGGCCTGGCTCCACAGAGCCTGAGACCTACAGACATAACTCCATTGTTTCACAGATGAGAAAACAGAAGCCTAGAGAAAAGTGCTCGTCAAGGTTGCACAGTGAGCTTATGAAAGTGCTAGGATTAAAATTCCCAGTTCCCAAATTTGGGAATTCCAAAATTCCCAGTTCTAAGCTCTTTCCATCCAGAGCTCCAAAGACATCCCAGTTAGATTCCCCCTCAGCTCCGAGGCTTGGTTTTCAGGGGAGCTGAAGCAAAAGGAGGGAGAAAGGGGAGGATGAGTTCACAGCCAGAGCAGCTTCTGGTGGCTGTGAAGGGGCAATGGCCTCTCAGGGATTTTACAAGTACTTGGGGCCACCTCATGACCACACGGGATTTTTAGGAACACCCTAGTAACCTCAGACCTCAACACACGTAATTTCCCTCTTCTCCTCCAGAATCAGGTATACTTTAAATGGACTGCAAAAACCTCTTTAAAACTTTAGACCTTTAAAACCTTAAAAAAAAGAAAAAAGATATTATAAAGCAGAGTACATGAAATAAAACAACTCATCTTTGGGAATGCATGATCATAGAGAGGATTATGTTTAAGAAAATACCAAGGACAGGGAATTCAATTTTTAGTAGATTTATTCACCAAAAATTTCATACTCAAACACACACTCTCCTTTCATAGTGAAAACGGGTAAAAAGCTTTCAGAATAATGAGTCTAATAGGGAGAGCCTCAAGAAGCAGCTCCAGGCTTTGTGAAATGCCTTCAAGCAAGTTCACTGTCGGGACTTTTATATCCAGTGCTATGGTCTCATACAATCCAGTGCTGTGTGCAGAGATTGCTTGCATTGTGTGTGCTTCGTGTGGTGGTGCTGAACCTGTGCAATGTCCTAAATGAACACACTCAGAACATTTGGTTCAGGAACCTCATCCATTGGTCTTGCTATGCTCAGGAACACAGACATCTGAGCAGCTTTTCTCTGAAGGCTGGCCTTAGCTAAGTAGTTCTTTTGGAATTTGTCTTGAACTGGCTCTAACCTCTGACAATACAACAATTGCTAATGACAATCATATTCTAACTTACCAGCAAATTGGCAATTATTACTGCAATTGCTATTTTGGGGGAGAACTTACATCATTGTGTTATTTTATATTGCTGTCATACATTTTATTAATAAATCAACCCATTACAAAATTAAGCAAAATTAATAGCTACTGAGGGAGCAGATGTGGCTCAAGCAGCTGAGTTCCCGCCTCCCACATGGGAGGCCCTGGGTTCGGTTTCCACTGCCTCCTAAAGAAGACAAACAAACAATGAGCAGGCAATGAGCAGACATCAGTCAAAAACAACTAGCAGACAACGAGCAAAATCAATGAGCAGATGACAAGGAAGAAAATGAGCAAGACAACAAGCAAACAACAAATAGACAGCGAGTAAAAACAAAAAACGGGCAGGGAGCAGATATGGCTCAAGCAGCTGGGTGCCCGCCTCCCACATGGGTTCAGTTCCCAGTGCTTCCTAAAGAAGAAACAGACAACTAGCAGACAATGAGCAAAAACAATGAGCATGAACAATGAGCAGACAACAAGCAAAAACAGTGAGCAAACAGAAGAGGGAGCCATCTGGAGGGGGTGGATTTAAAAAAAAAAAAAAAAAAAAGCTTTTCCAACAAAGAAAGATCACTCTGGAGCAGGGATTCTTAACCAGGGGTCCATGGACCTCCAAGGGGTCAGTGGAAAGATTTCAAGAGGTCTGTGAGCTTGAATTGAAAAAAATCAACTTATTATCTTTATTTTCTCTGACCTCTAACTGATATCTAGCATTTCTTTCACTTATGAATGTATGCAATAAATAAATTACAGTAGTATTCATTTCACCTGACTAGCAAAGGAGTCTGTGAAACAAAAAAGGTTAAGAACCCCTACTCTGGAGGCTGTGTGGCCAACAGATGAATAGGTATCTAGGTCTAGGTAGATTTGATGGCCTTGAATATTTAATTAAATGAATTTCCTAAGCACAAAAATTATGATACATTTTAATGCATCTCTCTTTCTCTCTCTCTCTTTCTCTATGGCAACCAATCTTAATTATCTCAGAATTCTGAGCTTGAGAAGATATCTCACCTGTTTATCTTCAGAATGAACAAGTCATGGGTTTACTCTGAGTATTAAATGTTCATTTTTATAGGTTTGGGGCTTAATTAAATAGCTCTGATATCCAAATCGAGGTTATTGAAGAGTATGTACCTGAAATGAGAGGGAAAAAATGTTTAGAAAGTTGCCATGTTGAAACATTACTTTTGAAAGAACAGAAAATTCCTGTTATAAACCAACACACTGTATACCTATTAACTAAAGGTAAATTCATGTCCCTTGGGTTCTTCGAGCATCTTTCCCCATCATCAAGAAAGTCTGTAGAGGAAATACGATCCAGCCCTACCCCCTTTGCTCCGCCCCCCCAACTCTGTCACCTCCTACTACCTTCTCATCCCCCCAAACATATACACTCACACACCGAGCCCATAACACCAGTTTTATAACCCAATTCTACCATCATGGTTTAGACGATTCTAAAGATTTAAAGAAAATCATCCCCAAAACCCAATAAATTGGGGTAATCACCCAGGACAGCAGGACAATTGGAAAAGGAAACACTCAACAGAGTCAAACAAAGAGGGTAAACCTTGCATAATATCCATTAGCATATTCACTCTGTTGGCCATTGATTGATTCAATAATCAGAGAGCACCTGGCACATGCCAAGCCCTGGCCCAAGTACTGGGAAGGCTAAGAGGAATCAGAAATGGCCCCTCTCCTGTACGAGCACCATCCATCTCATCTGACACTTAATTGCAATTCTGTAACTGCATAAATTGTTCACAGGAGGAAACTGAGGCTTAGAGATGTTAATTCACTTCAAACCCAAGGATTCCATTCAGAGGGGAATTTGGAGTGAGGCGACAAGGCCAATGTGAGAGGTGAGGACTGAGCCACTGACTCTGAGCATGTGTGAGCACTTCTCATAAAAGACATCCCTGAGTCTGAGGGCCAGATTTACACAGTAGACCCCAGGTGTGGGGGCAGAGCACTGCCTAGGCAGGAAGCCAACAGACTATTATGACCTGCCCCCCTCCGCCCCCGCCAAAAACCACCTTATTAGCACTAGAAGCAGAAGAAAGGATTGATTCAACAACTACAGTAAGGATATTTTTAGAAGGTTATGTGGATGGTGTTAAGTACATACCTTCTGGAGACACAAAGCTCTGGGTTCAAATCCCAGTTCTGCTACTTAATAACTGGGCAAGTTACTTAACCTTGCCATAGGTTAATAATCCTTACTTCAGGGGATTGCTGTAAGAATTACATGAGTTAATATATGCAAAGTGCTTAGCATGGTGCCTTAGCACTCAGTGAGAATCAATAAAAATAAGCTACGGCATGTCAAACAGGACAAGCCCTGAAATGGAATCATTATCTGTTCTCTCAGACCTGTTCCTTCTGCACCTGTGTTCTCTATCTGTGCAGTTTCCATCCACTCCCCCCAAATCAGGAGCCATTCTCAGTTCCATTCCTCGAACCACCACCCTTCCTTCCCCTTGCTCTGCCTTCATCATCATTCTCCTCAACACCACACCCACAACTAACATTTTTGGTGCATTTCTATGTTCCAGACTCTGTGCTAAGCACTTCTGTGATGATCTTCTTTAATTGGGCAGAAAAACTTTATGAGGAAAATACTAACATTATCTCCACTTTGCATTGAGGAGACTGAGACTGAGGTTAAGAAACATGCCCAAGGTCATACAGCTATTTAGTGGCAGAGCTAAATTGTTATACTATAGACCGTCTGATTCTAAAGCCCACTTGCTTAAAGATTATACTATGCTGCATTCCAGTCACTAACTAAACTCTTGGGGGCCTACCTTCGGATTCCTCCTGCATCCATTCCCTGTCATTGCCCTGATGCCTCAGCCTGTTCTCCTACAGTTCAGGGAGCTCGGTGGGTTGTAGGAACAGTGGTTTGGAGCAGTCACGGGGAGCTTTGAGTGCCAGGCTGAGGGGGAATTTGGCCAAGGAGGAGTCTGTGAATCTGGGAAAGGGCGTTGCTGAGCTCTGAGCAGTGCCGTGGGGGAGTGTGGGCAGAAGGCACTGAGGCCAGGGGAGGCGAGTGCAGCAGTCTAGGTGCCAGGCGCAGAGGGTCCAAAAGGGGCGGGGGTGGGGTGGGAATGAAAAGAAAGGCTAGATGCGACAGACATTACCTCACCAGGCACAAATACTCCCGAGGCTGGAGTTCCATTTAATAATTCTGTTACCGGGGCAACAGCAAAAGAACCCATCTCAGAGAGAACCCATCGTGGCCTGTTTCAACACAGAAGCGTGGAGGCTCTAAGCTGGGAAAACAGGGATGAAGGCTAGTGGCCAAGTGATGCAGCATGACGTGGATACCAGGATTTCACATCGGCATTCTTCTGACCTTTCTCTCTCTATGGTTTTGGGAGTAGAGATATTTGAAGTAGACTTTCCAGGAAGGAAGATGGCAAGACCCACGGAGCAGAGGGAACGTAACCCCCATGAGAGATTAGGGATCCTGCTTCTGAGACTTACACTAAACTAAGGACACCCAGAAGGGAGGGGGTTACCTCCCCACACCTGCTCTCAAGAGCACTCTTATGACTGAGAGCATGCCCCAGGCAACGGAGGCAAAGGGCATTTGTCACCAAAGGAGCTAGATGCTC
Organism: Tolypeutes matacus; assembly: GCA_026826555.1. Lineage (NCBI taxonomy): Eukaryota > Metazoa > Chordata > Mammalia > Cingulata > Chlamyphoridae > Tolypeutes > Tolypeutes matacus. The sequence goes on from JAKSZT010054304.1 coordinate 4,181,071, forward strand.
AGCTACCTGCTTTCCTCCAGCTCGGTATCCCTGGGACCACAGCCAGGGCCATCCAGGAGGTGACATCCTAGGAAGAGCCTGCCCATGGGAGCGGAATCAAGAGTGCTTGATACTCCTCACGAGGCCCCCAGTAGACTAAGCCTTCTTCCTACAAACCCCTCAGTCTCTCCATTTGTCCATTTGTCCTTTCAGGAATATCATGAGATCACCAGATCATTCAATTTATCTCTCCGAAAGCCAGATCTTCCAGAAAAGGAACAGCCTTTCAAAGACATTAGGAAAACTTTGCAGCTTAGAGACCTTCTCACCAGCCTCACTCAGGATTAATGCCATCCTTTTCAATTTCCAAGCCAAATGCCTAGCAGACCTCTCTAAGCTTTCATCAAGTAGAGAAACCCCTAACATCTGCCTGCAGTGCTTGTATTAAAAGCCTTCACCTACTTTCTTGAAAATCTTTCCATAAGGAATGCCAAAGGAGGGACAGGACTCATTTTCCTTCATTCCTTCTCCTGATCTCTCACAAACTTAAGGGAAGTCTAGCTTCCCCCCAAGGGACCACCCAAAGGCTGTCACTACATGTGAATTTTAGTATCAACTATTGCTCTACAGAGTAGACCAGGGGTAGCCACCCCCAGTCACGGAGTGATTTCCACTGGAGTGGTTCTACACTGACATGTATGCACAGTTTGTCCAGTGGACATGGCACATTCCAGGTGACTTGGAAGGAATTCCTCCCTTATAGGGGTGGCTGTACAGGGAACTGGAGTCACCCCAGGCATTGATGGGTCCCCTTTCCTTTATTGACTCTTGCCACTCATTTTCTGAGCACGCTTAGGCAAGTTACTTATCATTTTAGCTTCCTTGCCTGCAAAAGGAAGAAACTTATCCTGAACGATCTCAAAGGCTAATATTAGAATTTAAAACCTAAAAAGTGCCATAAACCTTTTGAAAGATAAGGAGCCCCAAAACATAAATAGATCACATAAAAACAGTAGTTTGATCTTGCCTGAAATCAAGGCACCCTTCATTGCTAGGAGGGAGCGATTTATCCCATGGAGCCTATAAAAACAATAATGAACATTTTGAAGCATTGGCACATGATATAGTGCTTTGGCTTAGGAGTTAAGGGCTTGCACTCAGAAGCAAAACTTCCTAAACTTGAACTAAATGCTGCCTCCATCACTCACCAGCTCTGTGACTTTCAACAGGGGACATGTGTTAGAGCTTCTGGTACTTTGTTCATAAAATGGGGGTCATGATACCTGACTCACTGGGTTGCTGGGAGAATCACATACTTGACACGTGGTAAAGAGCTAACGGTAATTATTTGTGTTACATTAAATCACATAAGACCTTTATAACAGCCCTCGGAAAGCAATATTTACATTCCCTATTTCACCAAAGAGGAAACAAATGTCCATAGAAGTTAAAATAGTAACCCAAAGTCACTCAGGAGTCTTCCCATTTCAGAGCTCATAGTACACTACAGTTCTCTCCCATACTGAGATGTACAAGGCTCCCATAAAAGAGGGTCCATGTTCTCCTCCCAAATCAATGGGCTCAGGTGGCTGCCACTATTGTCAAAGTCACAATCTATGTTTCAGGCATATCAGCTACTACTCATGAGGCTAGCCATGGGCAGTAGTATGTAGATTTGCTACTAGCTGAAAACGTGGTCCAAAATGTGATCCTCTCCCCAAAAATGGTATGCAGTTTCAAGGCTTTGCTTGGACTCTCTGGAAAATGAATGCTGCAGAAATGGATAATATGCATGGAGGCTGAAAACAAAAGTATCACTAGGGAACACATCACATTCGAGCGATTTCCTCTGGCCTGCACTTTGAAAGAGTCCAATCTCCTTAGCGAGGACTCAGGCAGCCTGAAGGGAAAAGACAAAAATAGTTCACACCAGCTGGCTTAAAAAAAGACCTGAGGTGTATGTGTGCATGTGTGTGTGTGTATATATATATACCTCAAATGATAGAAATAGATAGATGATAGATAGATAGATAGATAGATAGATAGATAGATAGACAGACAGACAGACAGACAGACATATTCAGCCCCTAGGCCCCTGCTATCCTGGCATGTTTTGAATTTTTTTTTCTTCAAGGCTGACCTTGTTCATTTTAATCTACTTTCCATGATACTCCCCCCAAACCCCACACCCTCTGAAAGATAACTTTGCTGAAGAGGCCTCAGGCAGACTTAAAAGACAAGGTGGATCCAATAAGTGGTTCCTATACCAAAGTCCTTGAAATTTTGACATTCTTTTTATCTGAACCCACTACATTCCCAGTCTGTAGTGTATGCCCCTAGGATGTTAACCTCATGTAAGTCCTGAGTTGATGAACACATTAGCAATTTTAATTCAATAAAATGGCACATGTGACAGATATAGGCCATTTTATATCATGATATAACATGCAGAAATGTGTGTGAGAGAGTGTGGTCTACAATGTGAACCAAGGTCCATGCTTAGTTTCAAAGCTCCAAGATGTGTATATCTATTACAGGTGATGTGCCACACTAACGAAGGATGTTTACTTGGGAGGGTGTGGGAGGTGTGGGAGGTGGGGCACATAGGAATTCCTACAATTTCTGTGTAACATTTATGTAATCTAAGTATCTTTTTAAAAAATTTTAAAAAGTACATTGAAATTAAATTTCCCAGGGAAGCGGCTGTGGCTCAATCAGTAGGGCTCCCGTTTACCATGTGGGAGGCCCCGGGTTCGGTTCCCGGGGCCTCCTGGTGAAGGCAAGCCCGCCCGCACGGCGTGGTTAGCTGACCCAGCGAGCACAAGCAGCAAGGGGGGGATAAATGAATAAATAAATAAAATCTTTAAAAAAAAAAAAAAATAGGATCAGTTAAAAAAATAATAATAATAATTATAAAATTAAATTTCCCATAGCACTGGTACCTATGCATCTGAGCAGAATATTTAACAGCTAACATTTATGGACTACTTACACTGTGCCAAGCCCCTTGGTGAGTGCTGCAATCCATCACATCCTGTCTTTTTTTTTTTTTTAAAGATTTTATTTATTTATTCATTTATCCCCCCCTTGCTGCTTGTGCTTATTTTACAGAAAGGAAATTAAGCCCTGGTTGGTCACAGAACCACACTGCCCTATAGTGAGAGCTCAAATGTCTTGGCTGTGTCCACTTTGCACCATGTCACCTGCCCTTTCCTTTTACACTATCAGGGGCTGTGCCCACCTGACTATTTGGATCACTGGGAGAGCTGTTTGGAGACATGCCAGCCCCTGAGAGGGATCATCAAGCTGAGAAAGCAGCACCTCTATCAGCCACAGCTAGAGGGGCTTCTCAGTGTACTCATTTGATGCTCCACTGTCCTCCTGGAAGCACAGTCACACTGGCCACTGAGGGTCAGAGGTGGGCTAATAAAATCCTTGCACACACTAAGAACCACCCAGTTAAAGTGTAAGCTGTTCGAGCAGCTCGCTGGGCAGAGCTGCCTGAAGAGTAAGCCTACATGGCATGATTAGATGTCTTGATGCAAAACACCTCCCCTACCAGCCTGCTGGATGGTGCCTGAAATCTTGCTCTTTTGAAAGAGTTTGGAAGTCCTAAGGAAACTTGGGAATTATCTAGTCCACCTCCCTCAATATATAGATGAGAAAAATAAAGCCCAAAGAAGTTAAGCAATTTGACCAAGGGCAAACAGACTAGTCTAGAACATCCCATAGCAGGATCCCTGAAATACTAGTCTCACAAGATATTCCTTGAAAGACAAAAAAAAAAAAAAAAGCTTCTGAGATCAGGTAAATAGAGAAATGGGACATTCTCTGTTCTCCTTTGTCTAGTCCACTCATTCTCTATTCAACAATATTTCCCCAGTCTGAAACGAGGGACATGCTTTAAGGATCTCTTCTGGCCTGGCAAAGCTGAAATCAGCCAGGCAGACTCTAGGACCAAAAAAATACCCAGCTATATCAAGCGATCAGAATATTCTTTGAGATTAACCATTCATGATGCTTTGTTAAAATGGCAATACTCCAGAGAGACCTAGAAGATGGGTGTCAGCCAGTAAATTTTGGTGTGATTTCTTTAAGGTTTTTCTAAGTGAGAGCACTTGTAAAATCATTTGGCCAAAGAGGGAGCCCAAGGCTAAGCTTATTGTCTTGAGAAAGTCAGTCTAGATAAGGAGACTGGAAAGTAAATGGGGGCTCACTAAAGCAAGAAGAGTCAGAAAGAGGAAGAAATGGGATGAAACAAAAGGTGTAAAGTCAGCACAACCAGCCTTGGCAGTTAGTCAATGACCATCTCTCATCAAGAGCAAGAAAGGAACCAAGAATCAAGAAAACAAAGGAACCCTAAAACACCCTGCCAATAAATCACATCCTCACCACAACTCTCAGAGGAAATGGTCACTTTTTAAATTAATTCTTTCTAAAGACTTCATGTACCGAATTCCTCTCCTGGGCAATCATGTAAGCACTAGCAAGGTACTTATTATTTTAATAGGACTATTTTTTTAATTATCAAGAAAGGGTGGTTCCCCCATCAATATAAGTCTGCTTCAGTTATCACAACTATGTCGTTCGGATCATTACTTTAAGTGTTTGAAATGTCTACGTAAATAAGGTCACTTTCAATTTGGGAAACACTCCTAAGTCATCATATTGATTCACAACCAGTCAGCCTAGAACTGCTGAGTAAATAAACATAATCAAGCATTAGCTAACTAACCATAAGTCCACTTGAGTTTATTAATTTCTCTCTTGGCAGAGAAGCAAGAAAAGAGAGAGAAACATTCACACATGATTTAGTCAATAATATTTATTCCACACGAGGTGCCAGGCATTGTGCTAAGTTAAAGATAGGTTTCATTATTTTATAAATATTCACATCTAAATTATACATGAATGTTTTAAAGAATGAAAACCGATTTTCCCAAAGATATAAATTTTCATTCCAGGGATTCTTTATCTTCATTTCTGCCTTAATGTGCCCTCCTCCATCGAGAGGATGATATATCCTAACTCTTTAGCTTTCAGAATCTCCACCCTTCCCCCAAAGTCTCCCCTCCATCATCTGTCAAATAATTAATGAATATAAACTCACAGTCGAAGCACTAGAGAGCTTTTGCTCACCATTTTAAAAGCCCTATTAGAATACAAGCGGTGAGAAAATTTTTATATTATTGCACTCTGATTTTTTTTTATACATTTGGATTTGGGTGGGGGGGTCTTTTTGAGGGGAGGTAGCTTATAATTGTTCAAAAGGTTTTTTAAAGCTCATAGTGCACATGTAGATTTCAGATACAGAAAGGGATGTATGCAACCTAGTAATATAATTTTAAATGAGTACCACCTTATCAATGGAATTTCCCCTGCCTCATTTCAAAGGAGGCGCCCTTTCCAGACAACACCAAAGAATGGCACCCATCCAAATGCAAAATCCAAGGAAAAGACACATTAGGGACCTTATCTTGAGCAAGTCACTTTCCTCATCATTAAGGAAGGGAGTTGGACTAGAGACTCCCCATGTTCCCTCTATGGCCTGTGAATGGGGGATCCCAGATCACTTGATCCTTTGCCTATACCTCTGTGAGGAGCTGGGACAGACAGACCCAGGCACACCCTGGCCAGACACCCACAGTGAGCCCAAGCAATCCCCCCACCCCCCGCCGCCACCCAAGTGCTGCAGGCCCCCACCAAGAAGGCCCTATGCCCCACCCCGGGACAGCCAGCTTACCGAGACATACAAAACAACCCCACACCACCCAGAAGGAGAGGCGAGGACTCTCTATCCTTCAGCCAGGCGTCTCCTATGGCTGCTGACATCACAAAGGTGTCAACTGGCAACCTCATTGTCATGTGGCTCTCCCCTGGCTCCCCTTAGCGCACAAGGCAGGGAAAGGGTGAGTCCTTTCAAAGCTGCCAAGTGGGCAAGCTTCCAGCTGCAGTCTGGGAGCGAGCAATCGGCAGAGCCACCAAGCCGGGTGGCGGGGCATTGGGCCTCGCGTTTCAACTTCTGTTCGGCTCTCCTGTAACGGAAAATTGCTTCGCACAAAGCTAGAGTGTTACAGTTCTTTCCAGCTCCCCTCCCCCGCCCTGCCCCTCGCCAGCCTTCTGACCAGAGGGACAGCGCCCGCAGGAAGGTGGAAGGCAGGGAATGCCGCTTCTTACTATGTCCCTTGCTTCGGGCCCTGGGCCTGGGTGGTTACTCTTTTCCTTCGGAATGGGGCTGGTATCAGGGTCAAAGTGTCCAAATAACTGTCAGTGTCAAGCAGAAGAAGTGATCTGCTCAGGGATGCAGTTAACTGCATATCCCCCTGACATACCCCTGAGCACCCGGAGGCTGTACCTCAACAATAACAGAATCACTTACTTGCCAGCCATGAATCTAGGTCTCCTCAGTGACCTTGTTTACTTGGACTGTCAGAACAACCTGATTCGTGAGGTAATGGATTATACCTTCATCGGGGTCTTCAAGCTCATCTACCTTGATCTCAGCTTCAACAACCTAACCTTGATCTCCCCATACAGTTTCTCTGTGCTCAGCAACCTGGTGCAGCTGAACATCTCTAACAATCCTCACCTGTCGTCTCTTAACAAGTTTACCTTTGCCAACACCAGCTCTTTGAGGTATTTGGACCTCAGAAATACTGGCTTGCAGATCTTGGACGAAAGTGCTTTCCATCACCTGGTGACACTAAGGATCCTGTATCTGAGTGGAAATCCCTGGAAATGCAACTGCTCTTTCCTGGACTTCACCATCTACTTAATAGTGTCCCATCTGGACCACCCAGGTGAGGGCTTGATTGGGGATGGGGATGAGGAGGTGATGGAGTAGGAGGAAATAGTTCCAGAAAGGTGAAGTTGAAGGATGGTTGGGAGCAAAAGCTGGGTTAAGTTGATTGGAAGCATTCTTACTGTTCTACAAGAGCCCCTCTTGGGTTGGCTGGAGAGGCCACAAGCCTTGGTAGGAAGGATGCTGGAATAGATATCCAAAAAGCTGAGTTCTGGTTCCAAAATTGGAGTTACAAGTTTGTTGCCCTTGGGAAAGTCACAGTTTTCTCTAAGCCTCAGTTTCCTGAGCTTTATAGGGAGACAATAATATTATCTAACAAAGAATTGTTGTGTTAACTAAAATGATGTGTGTGGAAATGATAAAGCATTATAATTGCAATGTAACAAAGTAATACAGAGACACTGTAATCCATTGGTAACCTGTTTTAATTTGCTTAATTCAGTGAATGATTTTTTCAGGGATCTAAATGTAACATCAGTCATTCGTAGGTAGTAGGGAATCTAAAAGGAGTATGATGTATGAAAGGGAACATTGGATAGGGATAGAAGGAGGAGTACATGGTTACCTGCACAATGAAAGAGAGAGGATAGGAGAGGGGGAAAGAAAAAAACTTTTGTTAGTTTCTGTGTTTTCAAGATACTAAGCTCATAAGGAAGGAGAAAATGGCATGTGTCAGTGGAGAATGGATAACAGTGTCCACTGGGTAGAGCAACGAGATCCCAAACTTACAGGCAGATTCCCATGTCTCACGTGGTAGATTTCCAAGCCAGCTGCTGCCAATCTATCCACTGCCCCCACCCCTTCTCTCATGACCCCTGAGGCATCCCACTGCCCCATCCCCTCTTTTCTATCCAATTCTCATCCTTCAATTCTCCCACTCTACCAACAGCACCTTCTATCCAGTGAATTCACAGCTTTAGAGAAATAAGAAATAGATCCTTACAGAAGTACTGGAGCCACTGATGTAGTCCAGTAAAATCAGACTTTGGATAGAAAATCAAACCCTCTCACAACCATGTCCTCCCTCCCATCCCTGGGTCTTTACCTTTTACAAATGTTTTCATGGACCCAGCCTTACAAATGTCCAGCTGAAGCTTCTGCCATGAAGTTCTGCCCACATAGAAAGGTTTCTGACCAAAATGACAGACTTTAAGGGAAATTAGGGGGAAAGGGAGTAAAAATGTGCCCTCCTGGCCTCCCAGTGGGCATGTCTCTTAACATGTCTACTGTTTCACTGCATATTTTCAAAGACAAGGAGGAGGAATCTATCTTGTCAAGCTCATAAGCTCCTCATGAATGCAGAGTCTTTTGGGGTAGACCAAGCTTTCATCCACTGGCCATTGAGACCCGCAAACACCCATGAATTATAATCTGCTAATCCTTCTCTACTGTTTGGTGGCCCGGAGGAAATGCCTCCTCCCAGGTCTCTACATACAGGAATATTCTCTTAAAAATTGGAGTGGCTTCAAGGCCAGACATAAGAATAATTTGTATTTGTATAGAGCTTTGCAGCTTGTGAAGTGTTTTCACACTTGGTGTCTTATTTTGTTTGCTTTGTGCATCACATTAACCCTTAAGTTTTCTGTCCTAGGTCTGTGGAAGTGGCTCAGATTGGTATTTTTAATTCTATCCTATGGATGAGAAAACAGGCTAAAATTTGTCCAAAATTACACAGCCAGTAATGGCAAGAAAATAATTTGAACCTCCTGGTTCCCAATTCAGTTCTTTTTCTATGAGACTATACCATCTCTTAAATCCTCAAATCACTTGATAACTTTCACCCTATAAAGTCAGTTTAGTTACAAATGAAAGTCATGTTACAAGCAGAGCATCAAAACTTCAACTTTATTTCCTACCTATCACTTGAAGCTCACACAAGATAATTTCCATTGGTTAATTAACCCTAAACATCATAAACTCTTGTGATATGCCTGGACTTCCCCTGCAAACCCCGGTTTCACACCAATCTGCCCAAATTCCAAAAAAGATGAAGCAGACTTCAGTGTCTGGTCTCATTTTGGCCTTATTCAGTCTGGTTATCTCTTCCCATACACACTTACAATCACAAATACATATAAACATAAATGGAAACACATACAAACACATACATATACAAAGACATACCCATACATACATAGCACACATACATACACACATTCTCACACACATATTTACATACACACAAATACATATACATGTGTAAATGCACACAAAGATACACACACATACACATAAAGTTGAATACACACATACTGTAAAATTCATTAGATGCTTCTTTTGTCCTTTAGACAGACTGCAACTAAGAGTAGATATTTATTTCAAATGAGTCTCCTATGACTTATGGTTTCTGTTAGGTGGGAATATCTTGGCTATGGACACTCTTGGTGAACTCTTCAGCTCTTACTACATTTGCAATAAAAAGTGGTCTTTGGCCTACTTTAGAACAGAATCCACATATTTCTCCCCATCTGCCCCCATTTTGGGATGTAAGAAGGATTCCTATGAAATAGGCTGGGTAATCTGGTTGTTTATAAGCAGAATCCAATTTGAAGATAAGTTCATTGTAGACCCAGGGAAACCCTGGACCTTAGTATTGGAGAATTTTATCTGTGGTATAGTATGAAGGTCAGGATTACAGCGGAATACTAATAAATATCCCTTCAAAAGCAAAACAGTGAAGGGACTTCTATGCTACCACTCAGTTTATACATTCATTCATTTAAATATTTCTTGAGTCCCTACTATGTGCCAGATAATTGCTTATGGAGGTAACTAACCAAGAAGCCTGGTGCTGTGTACAGATACTTAAGTAACTCTGGGTCATCTGTGCTGTACATATCCCATGGTCCAGTCAGGCACAGCAGCACAAACCCCACAGGACGAGGCAGGACAAAAGGTGCCAGAACCTGCCTATTGGAGTAGAGCTGGTGCTTTGGGCAGCCTCAACTACAGGTGATGGACAGCCTGGTACCACACAGACAGTAGAGCGCCAAAGAGCTGTGAGATCTGATCAAAGGTACTTGTATTATTCTGCCCAGGACTTCTTGTATTTTTGTAGGGTGCTATGCAAGGTTGTGACACCTTTTGAGGCTCAAAAGGGTAAATCTCAAATGGTAAATTTCAGCCCTGTGGTAGGCAGTGGGTGGGAGAGATAGTAGAGGACAGGTTCTTGAGTGAAATAGATCTGGATTATAATCCTAGCCCTGCCACTTACTATCTGTAGGATACCAGACACATTATTTAACCTCTCTGAACTTCAATCTCCTCATCTTTGAAACAGAGGTAATAATAGAACCACCTACCTATGGCTGTTGTAAGGAGGAAATAAGAACATTTATTAACTGCCATTGGCATTAAGCCTGATACACCATAAGAACGCACAAAATGAATGGTAGGTTGGTAGATGTAAAAAAGATACTGGGCATTAAGAGGGTACAGACAACATGAGGTGGTCTCCTGGACAAGCAGTAGACTTCAGGAAGGCTCAGCACATGTGGAATTAGAGGACAGTGTACCCTGTCTAGGAGGCATGACTGTAAAGTACAGGCAGGGATCTAGATAGATGTGAGAAGATGGTAACAGGTCTTAAGACTCTAATTCCTGAGAAAACGAGCAAGAGAAATTCTAGAGGGTATTGGATGTTGGACGTGTTATGAACACAGGAGTTCAGAAGCCTGGAGAATAAAGCCAGAAGCAAAAATCAAGGCTTGATCTCAACCTGGGCCAAGAGACTCAAGGCTGACCAGCAGCAGCAAGCTGTTTGTCCTCAAGTCACCTGATCTCAGAACTCAGACTCTAAGGACAAGTCCCACTTCCAGAGACAGGTGTGGATGTGGAGAGAGCTTTCTAGCACCCTGAGGGATGGGGACAAGAAGGTCAGTCCAACTGTGGGGCCAATGGGACCTTGGAAGAAAGAAGTCACCTATGAGGTACGATTTTGTGATTTGAAGAACACCTTTGCCCCAACATCTCTCCCATCTACTGCCTACCACAGGGCTGCAAATAACCATCAGAGATTCTCCATTTTAGGTTTCAAAAAGTGTCACAATCTTGGATAGGACCCTACAAAAATACTAGACATTCTAGGAAGAAAAATATAAATACTCTTAAGTTTTATCAGCTATCATAGCAGAGGAAAGAGTGGATTGTGGTAACCAATTAGCTAAGATTAATTCTGTAACAGTGAGGAAACCTTGAAGGAACCAGAGGTCCAGGAAGGAAAGAGACAGATCTGAAAAAACAAGACATGATGGCAATAATATACCTTTCCCTGCATCACATTTCAGCTAAGACCCATAGAGCATCTGCAGAGGACACAAAGAGCTTCATTCTCCTTACTTCATCATAAATATTAACTGAATAGGGATACCAAAAATCCCCAAGTTGATAAGCAATTCAGTGCTGTTATCAAAGGTCTTTTATTTTTTAAAAAAACCCTCCAGATATCTTCCAGATGCAATGAAAATTATTCAGTCCCCAAGGAGTTCACATATTCACTTTCCAAACACAAAAATTACGGCAGCAATGGAGGTGTGCTATAATGTGCCAGTTGCCAGGGTGCTCTAGTGAGTCTTGGAAAACACAGAGTTAAAACAGACCCACAGATTCCATTTCCTTTTTGGCCCAGGTCAGCAAGTAGGAGGACTAATTCTTGGCCGGAACAGTACTTTTCCAGTCATTAATGCTATTTGAAGGTGATAGGGGCAATCAAGCTCTTCCCAGGATATTTGTTGCTCCCTAGATGGACAGGGTTAGATGCCTCTCAGATGTTCTCAAAAACTCACTGAATGGGAAGCGGCTGTGGCTCAATCAGTAGGGCTCCCTTTTACCATATGGGAGGCCCCGGGTTCGGTTCCCGGGGCCTCCTGGTGAAGGCAAGCCCGCCCGCACGGCGTGGTTAGCTGACCCAGCGAGCACAAGCAGCAAGGGGGGGATAAATGAATAAATAAATAAAATCTTTAAAAAATAAAAATAAAAAAAATAAAAAAAAACCTCACTGAACTCTAAGTTCTTGGACACGAGGGATCTGGTCTCCAAATCCCAACCCCCCTCCTCCCAACTTTAGTCAGGTGCTGACCAAAAGAACTTTCTAAAATGATATAAACAGTCTATATCGGTACTGACTGATATAGTGACTACTAGCCACACGTGGCTATTGAGCACTTGGAATTTGGCTAGTGTAATTGAGAAACAGAATTTTATTTTATTTTATTTTATTTCAACTCATTTAGATTTAAATAACCCCCCGAGGCTAGCAGCTACTGTATTGGGTAGTGCAGTCTTTTAACATAGGATGATTAAGCTGTAAATTAAGAATCCAGCCCTCTCAGAGCTGGGTGGCTGTAGAGCCAAGCCCAGCATGGAGGTCTGACATCCAAGTTCAAGGTTTTTTCCCAATGATTTTTCCTTACTATTGGGCACATCACAGTCCACTCAACTCTGAAAAATTATTGTATGCTCATTACGTACCCAACATTGTATTTTAATGCTGGGGTGTTTATCACAGAGAAAGGAGTTCTAATTCCTACGTTTGATAAGGCAATCTAGGGAAAAAAAACGATGAAAGCCAGAGAGCCCTGCTATGGTCACAGTAATCACAGGAATGGCACTTGGTGATGTTGGGCAAGTCACTTCCCCTCTCTGGTTCTCTTTTCTTATCTGTAAAATCAGGGCAATGGATTAGATACTCTCTAAGGCCCCTTCTAACTTGAGTCTTTGGATCTAAATAAAAGGATATAAGACACTTGCATGAAGAAAGAGGAGAGCAGTGGTCAGTGAACAAGAAGGGATTCCAGATGAACAAGTGCATGAGGGATAAGTACTGAGGTAGAGACGTTCCTAGAGAAGAGGGATAGGACCAAATAACTAGGAAGTATATCTAAGAAGCAGGCAGCCTCTAATTCCTGCACCACCCTCCCCCCTCCTGTCTCAAGCACCCTCTATGTGACTTTCCCAGACTTTCCACCCAGGTGGTTCTCAAACTTTAATGAGCACAAGCATGCAGCCCCATTTCCAGAGATTCTGACTCCATGGGCTTCTGTTGCAGGGATCCTTAGACCACATATTATGGAAACCCTATGGCAATGGTCTGTCTTCTGGACCTACAGTGGCTAATCCAATCAGTTAAGATGTTAATGGCCAATAATGGTTTGATATGTCTCCCTCAAGGGGAATTTGCAATTTGACAGGGACCAACCCAGGAACCATAAGAAGGAAGCAGAAAGCGACAGACTAATCAGTAAGAGTGGGAAAAGATTGAGGACAGAGGTTCCTGCTGTGTCTGCTCTTAAATTATAATCCTTAGGCAGTCCCAATGGAGCTTGATGGTGGGGCCCACAAACTAGAGAGGGCTCTCAGCATGAGTGCCACAGAGCCAGTTGGACAAAGCCACTGAGCAGCTTCTGCAGGGAGCAGATGGGCCAGGACATGTACTGCTTCAGTTCCAAGTCATTTTTGAGGGCATTTCAAGCAGAGAACATCTTAGTTTCATTCCAAGGCTATTTCATCCTGTATTCAAGGCTTGTATAAAAGGATAATGGCCCCATTTCAACCCACCAAGTACAAAGTCATCTACACTGTGCCAAAACTTAGATTTTGAGAATGAATTCATGTCCTCGCTCTGTTCCACTATAAATGCTAACCCATCTCCTCCATCAGGAAAATTACAATAAAAACCAGAGGCCAAGAAAAAGAACTGGCTGGGCAGCAGACAGTGCCAAGGCTGTCATCTGCTCCACCCACATAGCTCTCTTACTGTGTAACTCACAAACACCCCAGCTTTGCAGTGACTTCCTGCAGAGAACTGGAGGAGCAGCCTCCTGTGGGCAGTGAGGGAGCTGGCAGGTGATACTGGGTTAGTGATCCCTAAACCATACAGGGAAATTAGAGAAAGGATGGGGGTGGCAAGTATGTGCACTCTAGAAAAGATCCCTGGATGATTCTGACACAATCCCTAACAGCCCAGGTGGAATCACTGGGACCAGCTGACCTAAGTTTCCTTGAATCTCAGAAATGCCAGGCCTCTATGCATGGCCCCTCAGGTCAGCTGACATCACTCAACCTTCTAGCAAAGTAGCCAACTTTGGCATCCTCATTTCTAGAGGTGAAGAGCTCTCCAACCTGGAGGCAATCCAACAGAGTGGCTGCAGCTAGAAAGAGAAACAGGGGACCCAGCCATGAAGGGCCTTGAGTGTTTTTCTGGAAAACAGGCAGTGTATCCTGAGTGCAATGATAAACCACTGAAGGATTTTAGGTCAGAGCACTTTAGAAAGATTACACAGCTGCACATTGGAGAAGGTTCAGGAGGCAAGCAAGCTGGAGGCAGTGCTGGGAGTCTCCTGTAGATACCCAAGTGAGAGAAGATGGAGAGGGGTGGGCAGGTCAGAAGAGACCATTTAGAAGGTAGAATCAACAGAACCTGGGACCAGACTAGACATATCCATGTTCCCTGTACTTGTTTTCATAAAGTTAGCACAATTTAAGTAATGAATACATTTGTATTAATTTAATGTTTGTCTTCCCTAGTAGGCTGGAAGCTCTGTGAGAGCAAAGAGCCTGTCTGAATCTTCAGAGACTAGCAGAAGGCCTTCTAGAAAATGCTCAATTATATATATATATAAAATGAATGAATGAATGATATTTGGAAAATAAAGGAAAGAAAAAACCAAGGATAACTCCTAAGGCTTTGGCTTGGACAACTGTGGGCCCACATGGAGATAGATACTCTTGGAGGAATGGCAATGAGGAGGTTAGGAGAGAAGCTAAGTCCTATTTTGAATGGAGGTTCCTGTGAGCCCGTAAGCATTATGATGTTCCTTTTTTTCCCAAGCACTCCCTCCCCCTCCCTCCCCTGGTAACCTCTAATCTGCTTTCTGCCTCCGCAAATATGCTATTCCTAGCCATCTCTTTTAAGTGATATCATGTAATATCTGTCTTTACATGCCTTGCTTATTTCACTAAGCATATTTTCAAAGTTCTTCCACAATGCAGCGTGTCTCATGACTTCATTCTTTCTTATGATGGAATAACATTCCATTGCATATATATACCACATTTTGTTTCTCCATTCATTTGTGGATGGACTGTTGGGTTCTTTCCTCCTTTTAGCCATGCTGCTATAAACACTGGTATACAAGTATCTGTTTGAGACACTGTTTTTACCTTCTTTGGGTATATACCTAGAAGTGGAATTGTCAAGTCATATGATAATTCCATATTCAACTTTTTTTAGGAACCACCATATTGCTTTCCACAGTGGCTGCAGCATTTTACATTCCCACCAACAATGCACTAGAATTCCAATTTCTTTGTAACCTCTCCAACATTTATTTTCTGGTTTTTGTGGGGTTTTTTTAAATAATAGCCATCCTTGCAGGTGAGAAGTGTTATCTCATTGTGATTTTCATTTTCCTAACATGAAATGATGTTGAGCATCTTTTCATATGCTTATTAGCCATTTGTGTATCTTTGGAAAAACATCTGTTGAAGTCCTTTGCCCATTTTCTAATTAGGCTGTTTGTCTTTTTGTTGTTGGATTGTAAAAGATTTTTTATATTCTGAATATTAAGCCCTTATTTGATGTATGGTTTGCAACTTTTTCCCCCTATTCTGTAAGTTGTTTTTTCACTTCCTTCACAATGTCCTTTGATGTATAATTTTGATGAAGTCAAATTTATCTATTTTTTGTTGTTGTTGCTCATGCTTTGGGTGTCATATCATTTGGATATTCTTTCTCAATTCAGAGTAGAGGACAGGGCATAAAATATATATTTGAGAATCATTGGCTCATTGGTAATCACTGAAACCAAACACAGGATGAGATCAGCCAGGGAAAGAGTTTAGAAGGAGAGAATAATAGGGTCAAGGACAGAAGCTTTGGGGAATGCCAGCATATTGAAGGGTCACATAAGGAACAGCAACCCATGATGTACACTGGGCAAGAGCAGCCAGAGAGGAGAAAGAAAATTAGGAAAAGGTAGATTTATGGAAGGTAAAAGAGGAAAGAATCTCAAAAAGTGGGAGCAGGTAAGATAAGAACTGAACGTGTCCGTGATGACTTGAGTGAGAGCAGTTCCAGCAGGACGGTGGGAGCGGATGTCAGATAGCATGGGTTCTGGACTGAACAGTAAGGAGGGGAAAGAGCACAGAAAACAATGTTAACTACTTTTCAGGACTCTTGACTGTGGAGTGAGGGAGAAGGTGGTAGTTGGCGTGTAAAGAGGGAGTGTTTATTTAGGAGAAGAGATCCAAGCAGGTTTTTATCTGCTGATGGTAAGGAGTCAATGCAGAGAGAAAGGGCAAAGATATAGGAGAGGGGGTGAATAACTGATGGGGTGAAGTCCCCACGGAGGCAGGAGCAGATGGTCTCCCAGACAAAACAGAGGGCAAGTCTTGAGCTGGGAAGGGCACCTCCTCGGAAAGAAACCAGGGTAAGCACAGACATGGATGAGCGTGAGGATGTGGGGAGAGACAGAATCAAGCTCCGGCCTCATAGCCTCTATTTTTCTTTCAGTAGATAAAAAAACAAAGAATGACTTTTTAGCTATTAAAGTACACCATTTCACATGATATTTTCTATGATAACACCAACCCAGTCAGGCAACTATAAAATATCCCCCTTTTCTTAGATGCTTATATCCGAGTTGAGCGGGCAAAACTAAGATGAGCTGTATCTGGTGGGGGGGGGTTGTTTTGTTTTTTGTTTTTTTTCTCTACTTTTGCCTTTTTTTTTTTTTCTTTTTTTAATTATTTATTTATCTATTTTAAAGAAACTTTAGATTACATAAATGTTACATAAAAAATATAGGGGATTTCCATTTGCCCCACGCCCTCCCCATCCCACACTTTCCCACATTTACCACATCCTTCATTAGTGTGGTACATTTGTTACAATTGATAAATCCATATTGAGGCATTGCCACTAACCATGGATTATAGTTTACACTCTGTCCCATGCAATTTTTTTAAAGATTTATTTTATTTTAGTTCTCCTCACTCCCTCATTGTTGCACTTGCTGTGTCTGTTCATCTTCCTTGTTTTTTTAGGAGGCACCGAGAACCAAACCCAGGACCTCCGACGTGGGAGGGAGGCGCCTACTTACTTGAGCCACTTCCATTCCCTGCTTTGTTGTATCTCTCATTATGTTTTTCTTCTTGTATCTCATTGCATCATCTTGTTGCATCAGCTTGCTGCACATGCCCATCACGTCAGCTTGCTGTCTTGCTCATCTTCTTTAGGAGGCACTGGAAACCTCCACTCCCTGCTTTGTTGTGTCTCTCATTACGTTTTTTCTTCTTGTGTCTCTTGTTGTGTCAGCTCATCATGCCAGCTTGCTGTCTTCTTTAGGAGGCACCAGGAACTGAACCAGGGACCTCCCATGTGGTAGGCGGGAGCTCAATCGCTTGAGCTGCTTCCCTGTCCCATGCAATTTTGTAAGTTATGACAAGATTGGTCATCACCATCCCAAAATCCTTAAGAATGGTGAATAAACAATGGACTAAAGTAGACTTACTATTATTCTACTATAGACTTATTGTTATTCTAGCAATATACCTGGTTTTTAATCCAGCCTCTATCATTAGCAATTGTGGGACTTGGGGCAATATAATCTCCATGTGACTCAGGTTCTTCCTCTGAAAACAGAAGTTAAAATAGTACCTACTTCATCAGGTTGCTGTGATAATATAACTGAAAGAACCCCCATAAATATTTTAAAACCGTACAGGGTAAGCACTCAGCTCACATTAGCTACCACTGCTGCTGCTACTGCTGTCCTGGTTCTTAAAGTGAAAAGCCCAGTTGGGGTGCAGAGAACAGGAGGAGCAAACAGGCATATGACGTGCTGGGATGCTGTTCTTCTCCTGGGGTTTATTATCCAAAGAGAGCCCGACTCAGGGGCCCCCAGCACGCCTGGGAAGGAGTGCTTCTTAAGCTGTAAAAATGACAACATTGTGTAAAAAGCACCTAGCCTGACATCTGGCCCATATCAGAAACTCAATGATTTTTTTCATTTATCAGAGCAGCGGTAGATTTGGCTTTCCCTCAACCCAAAGAAAGAGGTAAGGGATACATCTGAAACATATGACTAAAGCATACTTAAGACTGGTATTCTAGTCATGTTAGACAAACCCTTGTGATCATCAATTATTTTCTTCTAACAGCCAAGATGCTTTGACCACAACATTTGGCTGAGGGGAGGTACAAGCGTTGTTATCCTAGCAAATGAGAATTTGACATTCACAGTGGGGTGAGCAGCCCAGCTTGGCACCCAAATGCATTTGTTCTGCTGATAGTTATTGAGCAGCAACCAGGGACTAGGGCATGTGGACAGAAATGGACATGCCCCCATGGAGCTTCAGGGGGGAAGGAAGACAACAAGCAAATATGTGACATAACTTCAAGTAAAAATGAGTGCCATAGAGAAAAGTAAGGCAGGGGAAGGGAAGAGCATGACTGGGATTGAGGGCAGAGGCAGATACTTTAGGTAGGGTGGCCCTAGGGAGGTGATATTTGAGCAGAGACCTGGATAAAGTGAGGAGGAAATCAATGGACATATGAAGGATAGGAGAGTGGGTGGGCTTTCCAGACAAGGGGCAAAGCAAATGCAAAGGCCCAAGGTGGGATGAGTTCATGTATTAGAAGGGAGTGTGGCTGAGGAAGAGTGAAGGGAAGAAAGATAATAAATGAGATAGAAAATTGGCCAGAGGGAGACATGTGGCGCAAATGGTTGGGTGTCCGTCTCCCATATGGAGGGACCCGGGTTCGATCCCTGGGACCTCCCGGTAAAAAAAGAAAATTGGCCAGAGGTCAGATCACATGTGGCCCTATAAGCCACAGAGAGGCTTTCAGTTTGATTCTAAGTGTGATGGGAAGTCATGGGTGGGTTTTGGGCAGGCAAGTGGCATTATCTATAGTTTACAGGTCTGTCCAAATGCTATAAAGAGAAGAGAGGCAAAGCAACAATACAAGTTAGGAGGGTAACACACTGCAGGAGAGGGAAAGTTGTGGCTTGGGCCAGGGTTCAGCAGATGAGAAGAGGTAAGAAGTAAGATATATTTTGAAGGTAGAACTAACAGATGTGCTCATTGTTTGAATACGAGATGTGAGAGAGGAAGCAAGGAGGACTCCCAAGTTTCTGTCTGGGCAACTTGGTGAACGGTGGCGCCCTTCCACTACTGAGCCTCTCTAAATTGCTTATTATCCATGAGGACAACTGTCTGCTAGCTGGAGTTATCTGAGCAGATGGATTGTTATTAAGCTGATCCAACCCTGGGCCAAACTGAGAAGCAGCCAGAGTGTGTCTTTAGTTTCCTTCCTGGTACTATTCCCTACCCCTTTTGTACAGCTGGCTCCCTTGACCCCATCAAAACAAGAAAAGATGGTAGGAGTTTAGCAGGAGTTTACCTGCTAAAATTTTTTAACTCATTTGCTTCTCTTTCAGAAGGCCTCACATTTTGTGCTTTATTTTACTGGTGAAATGAAAGGTTTTATCTCCTGCTGAGAGAATTCTGGGTACCGAAAAGCACACGAGATAGTTTTATGAGGAAAGGGGACCTCTAAATGTCTTTGAATCATGCCCCTATGCAACCACCTATACAAAAATTTAAAAAAAAACCTTTCTACATACTAAACACCTTTAAAGCACAGGAATTATCAGGTTGAACTTGCTGAACTTCAAAGATTTCTTCTATAATGAGTCTACGAACCACATTTAAGCCTTAGAAAAATATAGACTCTCTATCCAGTGGGGGAAAAAAATTGTACCAGATAAAAACTGTACTGCCCAAGCCCTAATTGTCCAAAACCTTAAGGTTTCAAGAGGTCTAAGATAGTTTACACCAGGGGTCAGCAAACATTTTCTGGAAAAAGGTCAAATGGTCAATATTTTAAGCTGTGTGGCCACATGGTCTCTGTCACAGCCACTCAACTCTGCCATTTGAAGCATGAAAGCCACAGAAAGTACATAAATGAATGGGCATGGTTGTGTTTCAATAAAACTTTATTTACAAAAACAGGCAGCAGGCTGGTTTCATTCCTCAGGTTGCAGTTTGCAGGACCCCGCCTATGCCATCATAGGAAGACATCCAGGTGATGAGGAAAAGCGGTTCTAGGTTGGGAAAGGCAGAAGCTAGCACCAGGACTAGACGTGCTCATTGGGTTATGCATGAGGATCTGAGAATGGGGACTTGCTGGCCAGTTAGTTGGCTTTGGTGTTGTTGGGCTGCCACATTGCCCATTCTAGGTTCTCTTCTAGAGAGTTGTCTCCTCTGGGCCACCCAGAGTACAGATGAATATAATCGTGATCCCTTCAAATTCCAATTGGGAAACCTGTCCTAAACAGCAAAGCCAAAGACACAAGAGTTGAAGAACTGTTGTATGTGATCAGACCAATAATCCACCCATTTTCTCATGAATATATCGACAAACATTTATTGAGCATTTATCATGCCAGGCATGACAGATACAAAGATGAACAAAAAGGGTCTCTGCTCTGAAACAGTCTTCAAACAGTAACTGGGTTAAATAACGATTACCTTTGGATGAAACAATTGCAGAATTTTCTTGCCTCTCATTCATCCCTGTCTGTGCTTACCTGCAATTCCTTCTCTGCAGTCTCAGAGGAGGTGCTGTTACTGGTTCAAAGCTTAGCCCTCCATTTGGTCCTGTAAAACATCTGCTCCTGTCTCCTTAGGGACAACATGCCCCTTAGTTCACAGAATCCTCCCCAAACTCTTTAGAGGTAGGCAGGGATGATGTTTGCCTTGCATAGAGTAATCCAAGGAGGCAAGAGGTTGGCTGACCCACCTGTGGTCTTCTACTTCCCAGGCTCCCTTTCCTCTAGACAAGTGTGATGTCAATGACAGTGATCCCAAAGTGTAATAATAATAATAACATTTAATTCATTCAAAAGATACACATTGAGTTCTAATACGTGTTGGGCACCATTCTAGGTGTTGGGGATACTACAGGGAACAAAACACAAAAACACATATCCTCATGGAGTTTATAATCTAGCAGGCAGAGAAGGACAAATGATTAGGTAGTAATTTCATTTCCTTGACAAATACATAAATTAGCTGGAGAAAATAAGAAGGAAGACAAAGCACTGCATATCTAATGATATTCAGGTAAGCTAGGCAAGACTAAGGAGAAATGGGGGAAGTGGGCCTTCCGCTGGGGTCAAGGTGGAGGTTTTATAATAAAGCACTTAAGCTTGTAGACACTGGTGGGTGCTTGCATTTTAGTAGGAAGGGAATCTTCCAATTCCATCCTCTCACTTTACATCCCCACCACATGGAGGCTCACTCCCTCCATTCAGCCTAGACAGTTCCTGAGCAAGCTTTCCCTCAGGGGACTCAGAGCAGCCAACCCCTGGGAACCGTAGCAGACCCCTGAGTGGAACTGGGGTCCCTTCTGCAGGCCAAGAAAGAAAGCAGTCCCTCTTATAACTCTTGGACTCAAGCCTGTTTTCTGAGTGGGAGGCCTTCTGGGCTCCTGCACTAATAGATGTCAGTCTAAGCCACAGATTCTCCTGCTCCTCCATGCATCTGGTTCAGGCAGACAGGTTTTCTGCCTGTGAGCACCATATTATATATGAAATAAACAAGGGGGTTGCTTATGTCTCTACAGGAACTATTTATAGGAAGAAGTTAGACATTAATGACATCTGTAATTGTACCTAGGAGCTTTAACTGGGGCAAATGCCCTGGGACCATTGGAGTGGGGCTGGGGGAAGGGACAACATGGAGCTTAGTCACCTGTATATAATGTGAATGGCACCCACAGGAATTATGCAGTGTCCAGCATGGATAATAGTACTCAGAAGCCCTGTGTGAGAGGCAACAAGATCAAGAAAGCCAAAAAGGGAAGAATATATGAACAGAGCTGGGTCCTGGAGGGCCTGCAGGATGGATAATCATCAAGTCACCACCATGATCATCATGAGTGGCACTAGCACTTATTGCATGGATACTGTGCACCAGGCACTATACTGAGAGCTTTGTGAGTCTTCTCCTATATAACTCGCCCTCCCCCCCAAAAAACATGATATTACCGTTGTCTTCTCCATTTTACAGATGCCAAAACAGAGTTAGAGAAGTTAAGAAGTTGACACTAGAACACATAATAAATAATGGAGACAGGTTTTGAGCCCAGTAGTCCAGCCACAAAGCCCATAGAGAAGAGTTGTTCAAAACTATTCCTTTCATGGAAAAAAGAAAGGGATGAAAAGCCCTTCCAACACTTTTTACCCAGTTCACAGAGCAAGGCTAGCCTCTTGGTTAAAAGTGACTGTAATAGTGCCATTTCAGTGTAGCTCATTCTTCCCTCTAGCTTTTTCTTTTTTTTACCTCCACCCTTCCTCCTTAAAGTGGCAGGCTTATTAAGAGAAACAATGAAGACAGCTGAACTTTCCCTGAAATTTCTCTGAGAAGTTCATGTTCTAATTTAGAAATTACCCCTGCCACTAACACTCTTCTTCCCCTCATTCACTGATTCATGAAATAGTCACAGAGCACTGAAAGAGTGAAAGATCCTGGGTGTGGTTCTTTGTAGAAAATCATATGTGTGAATGGACTCTGGAGCCAAAAGAACCCAGACTGGAGTCCTGTCCCAGCTCTGCCAGTAATCAGCTAGTTCAACTTACTTAGCCTTACTAATGCATCAGTTTATTTCTTCTATAGCATGGTAATAATTAAAACTACCTTGTGGGTGGTCAAGGGTAGAGATTTATTTTGTCAAGCACCTCATATGGTACCTAGCACATAGGCACTCCATGATCAGTAGATGTGTGTATAATCTCTAAAGTCATCATAACAGAACAGGAAAAGAATGTATGATTAACAAGCTAAAAAAAAATTTAAGAAAGGAGAGGAAAAGGGATATAAAACAAGGAGATGAAAGGACAAATAGAAAAAATAAAATACTAGATATAAATCCAAATATATCAGTATTTACATTAAATGTTAATGGACTAATTAAAGTACAAAGTTTGTTGGGATTGGATGAAAAACAAAACCTACATGCTGCTTATAAAAATATACCTTAAATATAGGACCATAGAAAGATTGAAAGTAAAGAAAGAGAAAGATACACCACGTAAACAGTAATCATGATAAATTTGGCATAACCATATGAATGTCAAAGTAGACTCAAAGGCTAGAATCATTACAAGAGATAATGAGGGGGTCGGATGTGGCTCAACTGGTTGGGCGTCCGTCTCCCACATGGAGGCACCCGGGTTCGATCCCCAGGACCTCCCAGTAACAAAAAAAAAAAAAAAAAAAAAAAGAGATAATGAGAGAAATTGCTCATTGTAGAAGGATAAATCTACTACTAATAAGTTATAACTTTGTATGCATCTAATAACATAGTTTCAAAATGTGAAGCAAAATTTGACAACCCTATGGAGAAGCAGACAAATACACAATCATAATTGGTTACTTTAATATACTCCTAGTAATTAATATAACACTAATAGACTAATAGTAACTAAGAGACAATAGATTTTATAGATAAAAATTAATAAGGATATTGAAGATCTGTACAACACAACCTAATTGACCTACATAGAACATTACTCAATAAAGGCAGAATATGCTTTTTTAATGCACATGGAAAATTTACTAGAATTGAACATATGCTTAGCTATAAGGCAAATTCTCAATAAATTTCAAAGGATTGCTATCATAGAGAGTATGGCTCTAACCACAGTAGAATTAAACAAATTCAATAAGAAAAATATTACTAAGAAAATCCTGAAGTATTTAAAAATTAATCAATTCATTTAATGAATAGGAGGTTTGGTTAACAACTAGAACAATAATGATCAGACATAGATTATGCCTTCGAGAGCTAAAAGTCTGTCAAGTAGGGGAGAAAAGGTACATATGAAAGCAACCACCATGCAAGACAGATTATGATAATTGCCTTAAGAATGATACAGGGAAATGCTATAAATGAGTTCCAAAGTGAGCACACCACATGCCTCTGAGCTATGAGGACAGGGTGGTTGGAGAAGGTCTCCTAGGAGGAAATGCATCTAGACTACACCTTGAAGGATAGAAAGGATTTGATCATGCAAAAATTAGGGAAAGAGGCATTTCATACAGAAAGAGCAGTAACAAAGCTACAGATGAGGGCAAGGGCAAGATGTAATCAAGGGCTGATACTTAGTTCAATTTTACTGCAGAGAAGGGTGGGTTACCAGAAGTACTGAGAAGTAAGTGAAAAAGATAGAAGGCAGCAGATAATGAGGGTGTCTGAATGCCAGACTAGATTCTCTGGATTTTTTTCAGAGGACAATGGGGGAGTCCGAGAGAGTTTTGAGCCAGAGAGTGCCTGGGAAGAGCTATGGCTGGGGAAAAGAAATCTGGCAGAAGTGTGTGGAATGGACCAGAGCTGGGAAATGGTGGAGATGGGGAGACTGAGACTGGCTAGGAAGCCATGAGAGCCGGTACCTTGGCAGGAAACGGTGGAAGGGAGAGAGAGCAGTGGTAGAAAACCCCAGACCCTCCCTCCCAACAGAACCACCCAAGTCCCTCACTTAACAGCAGCCTAACCATGCATTAAAACCACTGCCTAATTGCTCCTTTCAAGGCCAATTCTCCAAAATGTGTGTTCAATGTTTAGTCTCACCTCTACCACCCAAGACCCAATTGGAAAGCCCAATCTATTTCTAAATAGAATGAGATCACACACACACACAAACACACACACACACACACACACACCAGACCCTAAGAAACCCAGGTTTGTCCTTCTCAAATATATCTGTATTTGTACATTCCTGTATCTCTGGCAGTTTTGGCATGTGATCCAAGCCCTCTCTTGATTAATGAAGAGCTCCCAGGAGCCATTTCCTGCAACCTCACCAGATCCATTCTTGGGCATCCTGAGCAAAGCTCCAGAGCTCCTCAAACCAGGCTGACTGGAAATAAGTCCAGAGGTATAATTATATTCCTGCCCCCACAACAGCCTGAAATGAAGATTGTGGGCTCTGACTCCTTTCCCTCTCCTCAAGAGCTCTTGGGCAGGGCAGGGCAGCCCTGAGCGCCACTGTCATGTACTCAGTGTAGAGTGGGGCGTCTTCCTCTGCTCTTCCTCTATAATCACTGCAAACAGTGGATGTGACACAATCCCTGTGAGTACTTCCCCTCTGTGTCTCAACCGCCTCCAAGCCCATGTCCTCAACAGCACCACACGCATCAGGCCATCTTCCTGAAAGTAACAAAGTGGCTTCACTTTAGGCACATTGATGCAGGAGCAAGGTGCAGGTAAAGTGTTCAGCTTGGAGATAACTTAGACATCACTCAGGTCTGAACAGCTCTTTCTAGCCTCCCAAACTCAACTGCCTCTTTCCCAGTGAACTCAGTTCTGTCCTCCCTTTTCTAAATCTCCTGCTTCTAGCTCCAGTCCAAACCTGAGTTCCCTAACTTTCTTGATCCCCAAGGATACTGACATGGTCCCATAGTCTGGCAGTTCCTGCCCTAATGTTTAGGGGAAGCTTCTCACCACTCTAGTTTCTGTTTGTGTGCCCCACTTCTAGAAAGCAAGCTCAGACAGCTCTGTCCCAGTTTTATGTAACTCTCCTCTGTCTCCTGTCTAGATATTGCAGGTTATTTAGAACGTTCAAGTTAGGAAACTTCTCTGAGTTTGCTTCCTATGTGTAAAAGAAGGCTGATGATAATATGTGCAACAAGGTTGTCATGAAAATTAAAGGAGAGAACATTTGTAAATCACTTACCATGAAGTAAGAGCTCAGTAAATAATAGCTGCTTTTATGATTTTGTTCATGATTATCACAAGCTGGATATATTCACTTGGCCACCCACACAGGCACCTCGGCATCAGCGTGGTGGAGTGTATGGAGCTAGAAAACTGAAGGGCCAAGGAAAGATAAAGCTCTAAGCACTCTGTGCACCAGGCACAGTAACCTGCCTGCCTTCCCACCTGTGGCAATTAGTCCTCTTGACTGCCCTGAGGGTAGGTATCATTCTTTATACTTGTAAGATGAGAAAATGCGACTCAGAGGGAGAATCAGAAATCCTACAGAAGTTTACAAAACTAGTAAGTCGCAGAACTAAGATTTGAACCCTTGTCTGTCTGGCCCCAGAGAACACTTTTTGTTATATCCTGAAGTCCCCAGGGCTAGATGTGGGGAGGTGCACAAAGAAGTAGCCAGGGTGCTGGGTCAGCTGCTAAAAAGGACTGAAAACTCACATAGATCACGTGATTAGCCAGCAAATACCAACATGGCCACTGAGAAGCAGAGCAGCTTCCCCTACTGGTTATCCCTTTCTCTTGAACTCCCCAATGTTTACCCCGGTTGAAGTAGTGCGGAGGGTGGGGAGCAGGGAGAGAAAGAGAACACAAGTAGGCATTTCCAAGGAATCGTGCCCTTCCCCAGAGTTAAGCCAAATATGTTGTGATGTCCTTAGGAGCACTTGTGGTCCCTGGGCTCAGGCTCAGATAAAGGGAAAGGGCTAAAGCCCAGGGGGAAAGTGTGGGTGAAGAAGAGGGAAGAGAGAGAGATGATGGACAGAGGAGGAGGTCTGTGGAGTGGTGACACTTCATGGCAATCTTGCTTAAGTTTACAACCTCCCACTCCCTATTGTGGTGTCTCCTTCCTTGGGGATCTTAGGAAGCAAAGCTCACTTTCATGTGGTGACCTGAATGCAGGTAAGCCTATGGGCAAGAAGCAGCCTAGGCATAGTACTTCTCAAACTCTAACGTGACAACAAATCACCTGGGGATCTTTCTTTTTTTTTTAAGATTTATTTTATTTATTTATTTCTCCCCACTCCCTCGTTGTTTGCATTCACTGTATCTGTTCATTGTCCTTGTTTCTTTAGGAGGCACTGGGAACGGAACCCAGGATCTCCGATGTGGGAGGGAGGCACCTGATCACTTGAGCCACCTCCATTCCCTGCTTTGCTGTGTCTCTCATTGTATTTTTCTTCTTGTGTCTCTTGTTTTGTCTCTTGTTGCATCAGTTTGCCACGCCTGCCCATCGTACCAGTTCACTGTCTTGCTCGCCATCTTTAGGAGACACCGGGAATCTCTGCTCCCTGCTTTGCTGTGTCTCTCATTAAGTTTTTCTTCTTGTGTCTCTTGTTGCATCAGCTCACCATGCCTGCCCGTCGCGCCAGCTCACTGTCTTTTTCAGGAGGCACCAGGAACCAAACCACATGGACCTCCCATGTGGTAGGCAGCAGCCCAATCACTTGAGGCACATCCGCTTCCCTGGGGATCTTATTGAGATGCAGATTCTGCTTCAGGAGGTCTGGAGTGGTGCCTGAGATTCTGCATTCCTAACAACATCCAGGTGATGCAATGCTGCTAGTCCACAGTAGCAAGGGGCCAGACAGCCTCTTCAGGTCCCCTTTGTCCTTAGGGACCTGGGTGTTCCATTGCAGCAACAACTGTTTCAGCACTATGCCTGCTGTGTTTTTCCTCATAGATGAACAAAATGCCACGTGCATCGAGCCCCCCGAGCTGGCAGGGTGGCCCATCACCCGGGTGGGGAACCCACTCCGCTACATGTGCATGACGCATCTGGACCACCAAGACTACATCTTCCTTCTGCTCATTGGCTTCTGCATCTTCGCTGCAGGCACCGTGGCCGCCTGGCTCACAGGTGTGTGTGCCGTGCTCTACCAGAACGCCCGCCGCAAGTCAGTGGAGGACGAGGCTGAGGAGGAGGCTGGGAAAAGTCTGGATGACGGCAGGCATATTTTTTATGGCAAGAACGAATCGGAGCAGGATGGATTCCCTCAGCTGATTTAGTTGCTAAAAACTACTATCTGATGTTACCACCCCCGTCCCCGGCTTTTTCTCTTACCCTCCCTTTCCCAATCCCTCAGTGCTGTCTTAGAGATTGAAGCCTATACGGTAAATAAATAAAACTCCTTAGTGATCATTTCACAGGTTTGTCCCTGCTCACTCCACCAGCCCAAGGAGATTTCCTTGAGCTGAGCAGGATTGGGTGGAAATGCTGTTGGATGCAGCTAAATGTCACAGATGCCCTCCCCAAAAACAGGCCAACTCATGTTTAGCAAGTACCTACTATGTATGTCCTTAAACTAAGTACCAGAGAAGGGGATACAAGAAATTCAAGATTAAAAATCTGTTCTCACAGAGCACACAGTTTGAGGGGAAGTCAAGATTAATATGAGTCAAATATGAATCATACAGAAAATTCCAAGACACGATGAAAAGCACTAACATTAATTGAATGGATCCAGAAGGCATCTTCACTCACTGTCTTGTGATTATCACCACAATCCTATGAAACTGATTTTATTTTACAGTGAAAAAATGAGGGCCACAGACTTAAACAACTGGGCAAGGTCATCCAACTGGTAAGTAGCACAGCCTCTCAAAGTCTGCAATTCTTTCATTTACATGTATCTGCCTTCCTAGGAAATGTTTAGCAGAATAACCAATGTCCATTACGTAAGCTTTGAATAAAACAAAGGAACCAGGCACACAAAGGTGACACCACTTAGTCCTTACAAGTAACCAGCATTGCACCCAGTTTATACACATTTCTCACTGGGAGAAAACCCTCAAAACAACCAGGGCAGGTGGTTATTATTACCTTCATTTTCCAAGCTCAGAGAGGCAAGTTCAGGATCACACAATTGATAAAAAGCAGAGCAATTGCTGAACCCAGGCTGCCTGATCCCCAAATCCATGCTTTGTGCACTACGAACTGCTGTCTTTCATGAAGTACTAAACAGAATAGTCAAGTGTACACAGCACGTTCCAGCTCTCAGGGCTGGTCAGAGATAGGGAAAGGGAACAAAAGAGAAGGTGGCTCACCCCAGGCTTAAAGACCCATTCCAGGTTTTCCCTTTCTCTCTCTCCAGGTCAAATTTTGCCCATCCTTGAAGACTCAGATCAAAGCCCCCAAGCAGAGCTGTTTTGCCTCTGTGCTTGCACTGTGGATTGCATGTACCTCTAATCGGTACTCCCCCACCCCCACCCCAATTTGTTTGGCGCAAGGGTTAAGAGCTGGGCTACTGAGTCAGGAGCTGGGTTTCTATCCTGATTCTGCCCTTCCCACTGTGTGATCTTGGGCTTCCTAGTTGTAACCACCTTGAGAGCAGAGACTGCCTGTTATTCTGTATACAGCACTTAAGAGTGGGGCCTTCCACAAAGTAGGGACTCAATATGTGTTTATTATTGCATTCTATTTAAATCCCAATCTACCAATCATTCCTTTTCTGTTACCCTGAATGTGCCTGGTAACCAGGAGCAAGTTGTTTATTTTCTTCTCCGTGCCTTAGTTTTTTCATCTGTAAATGGCAATAATTACAGTGTTTACATCATATAGGGATATTGTGAGAGTAAAATGAATATCAATTATCATATATTTTGTAAGATAGTTTGATAAACTTTCTTATTTTGGAATAATTTTAGATTTACAGAAAACTTGCACAGAGAGTTCCCATATGTCTCTCACTCAGCTCCCAGTTACTATTAACCGAACTCTAGTCTTTATTTGGATCTCACTAGTTTTTCCCTAATGCCCTGAAAGTGAGGATATTATATTGCATCTAGCATATTTTTTAAAATAATATCACAACATTGTGAACATAATTAACAGCACTGAATTAGTATATATTTGAATGTGGTTAAAAGGAGAAATTTTAGGTTGCATATATGTTATTAGAAAAAAAAAAAAAAAATCCATAGAACTACACAACACAAATTGTGAACCCAAAGTTAAACCATGGACTATAGTTAATAGTACAGTTATAAAGATAAGCTGTCATCAATTGTAACAAATGTACCACACCAATGCAAGGTGTTAATAATAGGGTGGTATATGGGAACCCTGTATTTGATGCATGATAAATAATAATAATATCATTAATATTTATATATTGGGCACTTATATAAATGCTTATATATATCAACTCATTTAATCATCACAATAACCCTGTGAGGTGAGTATTATTATCATCCCCATTAGATAAGGAAATTGAGAATTAGAGAGGTTAAGTAACTTGTTCAACATTACACAGCTAGTAAGCCCAGAAGTTAAACTAGCTCTCTCTGACTATAGACTGTTCCTACAAACCACTAATCGAAACTGTCTCTAAGGAATTAAAACCACCAAGAAAGTCCTGGCAAAAGAAATCTGAATTGCAGCTTTTCAAAATAGCTTCTTCCCTAAGATTGTGCCTGGATCTTCCCTCAGTAATTCGTTCAATTCCACAAAAACTTACTAAGAAGCTACTTGACTGGCCCTGAGAAGACTACAGCGAATGAAGCACTGACCCCATGACCAGTGAGCTTACAGTCTAGTTTGGCGGAAAAACAAGTAAATAGGCAATTTCAGGACAGAGTGGTAAGTGAAGAACTGAAGGACAAGGGACCACAAAGGAGGTGCATCTCACCCAGTAGGTAGTAAGGAGTAAAAGGCTTCCCAGAAAAAGAGACCTCTAAGTTGAGGCTTGAAGGTTGAGTTGAGATTAGCCAGGCCAAGTGGCAAAGTATGGACAAGTGACAAGAAGACATTCTAAACAACCAGAACTGCATGTACAAAGGTCTGGGATGGGAAAGAGCCTTGCATGTCCAGGGAACTGAAAGTATTTCATTATAACTAGAATATAGACTCTAAGGGAAGGAAAAGAAGAGAAGAAGTAGTTATTAAACCTAGAACCTAACAGATATCAAGGGCTTCTTAGGTCTGAGACTGGCCTAGGTCAACAGGTCAGATCAATTGCCATGTTACCTACAAAAATGAAAAATACAGCTGGCAGGGAAGCAGATGTGGCTCAAGCGATTGGGCTCCCAGCCACCATATGGGAGGCCCCAGGTTCAATTCCCAGGGCCTCCTGGTGAAGGTAAGCTGGCCCATGCTGCAGAGAGCTGACGGCCCGTGCCGTGGAGAGCTGACAGCCTGCACTGCAAAGAGTTGACACAGCAAGATGACACAACAAAGGGAGACACAGAGGAGAGACAGTGAGAGATGCCGCAGACCAAGGAGATGAGGTGGCTCAAGCAATTGAGTGCCTCTCTCCCACACCAGAGGTCATGGGATCGGTTCCCAGTGACTTCTAAAGAGAAAGACGAGAAGAAAAAGACAAGCAGATACAGAAAGAACACACAGCAAAGGGACACAGACAGCAGATAGAGTGCAAAAACAAAAACAAGGGAGTGGGGGAGAGAAAAGGGAAGGAAAAAAAATACAGATGGCAGGGAACCAGCAATGTCCAACAGTTCCTGCCCACCACCACTTACTGTCATTCCTGCTTCAGGTAAAATGTCTCCATTCCCTTACTAGCTCAGTGCAGACTATGGGTCCTGGCCCCAATTCCAGAGGTAGCAGAGTAACCCTCTTACATATACTAGGAGCATATATGTCTGTGCCAATCTGTCTGGTGGCAGCCTGAAGGACTGAAACAGGATACTTGTCAGAGGTTCACCATCCCAGAACAAACAGCACAATTTAAAAGTAGGCAAAAGATGGATTACACTCAAAGATGGCAGCTGAGTAAGGTATTCCAAGAGTCAGCTTATCCTACAGAGCAGTTAGTAATCTAAACAGAGCTATCTAAAGCACCTATTTGGGGGGCCCAGGAGACCAGAAAAGCATCCTGCAAACAGTCTTGAAAGAATAGAAAGAGGAGATTGCCAATATGCAGTGAAGATTCGTAAGTAGAGCACTCCATGCCATGAAGTGGAGCCCATCCTCCACTGGCCACACAAGCCACCTCAGGAGCTATTCTATGGCTAGAGTTGGAAGCTCCATTTCCCAAAAATGGGGGAGGAAGAGACAGTTGGCCACTGTCTTCAGCTACTGATCAGTAAATTTGGCTGGTTAAAGTATAGTCCTAAGGACAGCTAAAGTTTGAACTTGTCCAAGTTGGAAAGAGTCTGGTAGCTGCCATTTTAACTCTTCCCCTGGCATAAGGGGAAGTGGGGCTGATTGAAAATCACAGTGACGGTAGGGACCAGCTTCTTTCCACCCAGATCATATTGTAGTCCTAGCCTAGGCCCTAGCCCCACCTCCGGCAAGGAGAAAGCTAAGGGGAGCTGCACCAGGCTCTCTGTGCAAATGCAGGCACTTTCAGCCAGCACAGACCGAATAGTCAGATACCTGGGGCTCCATCCCTGCACCCCAATAGGATAGGAGAGGAGCTGTGTTTCCTCAGCATCTCTGGGAAACTGCAGGCACTTTGGGCCTACACAAACTAGTTTGTTGAGTACCTTTGATTCCATCTCTACCCTTCCATCCCCCATACGATAGGAGGGGGTTGGTGTTTCTTCAGCCTCTCTAGGCAACTGCAGGCACTTTCAGCCTGCACAAACTGGATACTCGGACACCTGTAGCTCCATCCCCACCCCCCAATAGGATAGGAGGAGGCTGGTGTTTCTTCAGCCTCTCCAGGCAAAAGCAGGCACTTTTGGCCTACATGGACTGAACTGTTGGGTGGTTGTGTTTCCATCCCCATCCCCTAAAAGGCAGAAGGGACAGTAATCTCTTAGCCTCTCAGGGAAACTGCAGGTGCATTCAGCCCACATGGATTAGATTGTTGGGCACTCCAGAGGGTCCATCCCATCCTTGGCAGGAGAGGAGGGGGGCCAGTGCTACATCAGTCTATCTGGACAACTACAGTGATTTTGAACTCACAGGGCATGGATTGTGGCCCACACCTACAGCTCCATCCCTGCTCCAGACGGGAGGAAGGGGTGTGAAGCTGCATCAGTCTTTATTATTACACATGGCTATGACTCTGTTCCTACCTCTGGCAGAAGAGAAAGGTGGGAGAAGCTTCATTGGTCTCTGGGACAACACAGACAGCTTCAGCCTCTACCCTTAAAGTACCAACTACATCCTCAGCTCCCACTACACAACCACAAGGGAGAAAGGGCAAGAAAGCCCTAAAGAGAGAAACTGTGCCCAGAGTAAATGCATCTAGTAAGCCAGATGCCAAGACACCAACAAAAAATTACAACCCATACCAAGAAACAGGAAGCTTTGGCCCAGTCAAAGGAACAAGATAACATAAAGGACTTGAGACAACTATTAATGTATGTTCAAACAAATCTACTTAATAAATTCAATGAGATGGCTAAAGAGATTAAGGATATTAAGACTCTGGGTGAGCACATAGAATTTGAAACCAACACAGAAAAATAGCAGATCTTATGGGAATGAAAGGCACAATAAATAAAATTAAAAATACACTGGAGGCAAAAAACAGCAGATTTGAGGAGGCAGAAGAAAGGATCGGTGAGCTTGAAGACATGCTCTGAAAGCAAACATACTACAAAAAACATATGAAGAAAATAATGGAAAAAAATTGAACAGTGTCTCAGGGAACTAAATGACAGCAAGAGATGTGTAAACATACATGTCATGGGTGTCCCAGAGAACAAGAGAAGGGAAAAGGGGCAGAAGGAATATTTGAAGAAATAATGGTTAAAAATTTCCCAACCCTATTGAAGGACATAAATATCCACATCCAAGAAGTACAATGTACTCCCATCCAAATAAATCCAAATAGACCAACTCTGAGACATATATTAATTAGAATGTCAAATACCAAAGACAAACGGAAAATTCTGGGAGCAGCAAGAGAACAGCAATGCATAACATACAAGGGATACCCAATAAGAAGATTAAGTGCCAATTTCTCATCAGAAACCATGAAGGCAAGAAGGCAGTGGCATGATATATTTAAGATACTGCAAGAGAAAACAGCCAGCCAAGAATCTTATATCTGCCAAGATTATCTTTCAAAAATGAGGCAAGTTTAGAATATTCACAGATATACAGAAACTGACAGGAGAGAGAGGCTTGGAAGAAAGTCTAGAAATGATGATTATATCAGTAAAAGTAACTAAAAGTGTAAAAAGAGTGGTGAAAATAAAATATGACAGCTAAAACCGAAAGGTCAAAAGGGGTAAAATAAGAACTGCTTTTACAGTAATAACATTGAATGTTAATGGATTAAACTCCCCAATTAAAAGACACAGACTGGCAGAATGGATAAGAAAATATGAGTTATCTATATGCTGTCACCTTAGACCCAAGGATACTGTGATGGTTAGGCTAATGTGTCAACTCAGCCAGGTAATTGTGTCCAGTTGTTAGGTCCAGCAAGCACGGGCTAATTGTAATACAAAAGCATTTATGGATTTTGATCACCAGTGAGTTTACTGCATGGATGGCTGATTACATCTGCATCAATCAGGGAGATTGCATCAGCAATGGGTGATGCTTTTATCCAATCAGTTGAATGCCTTAAAAGGAGAAGTGACTTCAACATTCAGAGAGAATTTCCCAGCTTTGGACAGCCAACTTCTCCCAGAAACTCATCAAGGACCTTACATCAGACATCAGAGCCCCTGGCTTGCAGCCTGCCTGCGGAACCTGGATTTGTGCATCCCCACAGTCGCGTGAGAGACTTTTATAAAATCTCATATTATTGACAGATATCTCCTGTTGATTCTGTTTCCCAAAAGAACCCTGACTAATACAGCTTGGTACTGGGAGTAGTTCTTGAGGAACAGAGTGTTAAACATGGGATGTCTGAGGTGGTTCTGGGAGTTTTGTAATTGGCTCTCTACTCTAATTGGACTCAGGGGTACTAATGACTCCCTTTCCAATAATGAAGAGGTTGTTAACAGTCCATGGCGTGAGCTGGTAATAGAGATACACAAAATAGCATCACTGGATTCCCCTACTTCCATGCTTATAAGAAGCAAGGCTATGGGTGTTTTCAACTTCTTAACAGAATTTTGTGGAGTCAAAAAGTATAATGATGTTGGCTGGCTCCTCCTAGATACTCTGGATACAGTTACAAAAGGAAGAGATGCGCTAAAGTCTTCAAATTTGAAACTTAAATGCCACATGAATGATATGAAAGTTTCTATGTGTGCCTTAAAAGAAAATCTTGTCTTCTGTAGCCACAGACTTGAGATATCTTAGAATCAAACCCAGACTCTTATTGTACGAGTAGCAGAATTACAGAGGAAACTAAAATCTCAACCTCGCAGGGTTTCTGCAATTAAAGTGAAGGCATTGATTGGAAAGGAGTGGAATCCCGAGGATTGGGATGGAGACATATGGGATGAGGATAATATTGGTGGGGACATTGGAACTCTAAATTCTGCTGAGACTTTACCAGATAAACCAATGATGGCCTGCCCTGTGGAGATCACACCTTGTCAACCTTGTATCATCCAGCCTCCAGCCTGCCCCAGAGAGTCCGGACCTCCTTTCAGACCTGAACCTCCAGCCTGCCCCCAGAGAGTCTGGACCTCCTCCCAGCCACAAGGCAGTTACCAGCCAAACTCCAGCATGCACTGCCCAACTTCCAGTCTGCCCTGAGGAATTTGCCTTCCAACCCCTGCCTGAAAAGATTAATCCTGTCTCACCAGAAGAAAATGCAAAGGAATGCTCTGAGGTAAGTAGCCTGCAAGACATCTCTAATCCTTCTCTTTACCCACCCCAACCACCCCTCTTATCCTTGAGACCTATTACTAGACTAAAATCACAACAAGCCCCCAAAGGTGAAATACAACGTGTGACCCATGAGGAAGTACACTATACTCTAAAAGAACTGCTTGAGTTTTCCAACTTATATAGACAGAAATCAGGGGAATATGTATGGGAATGGATACTAAGGGTATGGGATAATGGTGGAAGGAATATAAAGTTGGATCAGGCTGAATTTATTGATATGGGCCCACTAAGCAGAAATTCTGTATTCAACACTGTAGCTCGAGGGGTTAGAAAGGGTTCTAACAGTTTGTTTGGGTGGCTGACTGAAACATGGAGCAAACGATGGCCTAGCATGGCTGATGTTGAGATGCCCGATTTGCCCTGGTATACAGTAAATGAGGGGATTCAAAGGCTTAGAGAGATTGGAATGCTAGAATGGATTTACCATTTAAGACCTGCCCACCCACCCCAGGAATATCTAATAGGCACACCTTTAACCAGGACTGTGAGGAATAAATTTGTAAGACTAACTCTATCTTCTCTGAAGAGCTCTGTGGTTGCTCTTCTCTGCAGTCCAGATATTACCGTAATGGAATTGGAATCCTTAAACATTATGGGGATGATCGGATCTCGGTCCAGTAAAAGTCAAGTATCAGCAGTTAATCGCCAAAGGCAAGGTGGGCATGGTTACCGCAATGAAAGACAGATTCAAAACAGCACACAGAATAGTCTCAGTCACATGGAGTTATGGCATTGGCTAATAGATCATGGGGAACCTAGAAGTGAAATACATGGGCTGTCTACTAAATTTCTTCTGGATCTGTATAAGCAGAAGAGTTCTAGGTCAAGTGAACAAAACCCTAACTCAAATTACAGACGCAGAGAATCACGGCCCCTTAATTCCCAGATTTGAGACAGTTTACAGACCCAGAGCCCCTTGAATGAGGAGAAGGCCAGGTCTCCTTGGGGAAGGATCCTGTTAAACTGCCAAAAATTTATACAGTTAGTCTTCCTCCCACCTTTCCCCAGGGAGACCTACGGCCTTTTGCCAGAGTAACTGTGCATTGGGGAAAAGGAAATGATCATACATTTAAGGGCTTATTAGATACTGGCTCAGAAGTCACATTAATCTCAGGAGACCCAAAACGTCACTGTGGTCCATCAGTAAGAGTAGGGGCTTATGGACGTCAGGTGATTGGTGGAGTTTTAGCTCAGATCTGTCTCACAGTGGGTCCAGTGGGTCCCCGGACCCATTCTGTGGTTATTTCTCCAGTTCCAGAATGCATAATTGGAATAGACATACTCAGTAACTGGCAGAATCCCCACATTGGATCCCTGACTTGTGGAGTGAGGGCTATTATGGTTGGAAAGGCCAAGTGGAAGCCTCTAGAACTGTCCCTGCCTAGCAAAATAGTAAATCAAAGGCAATACCGGATTCCTGGAGGGATTGCAGAGATTAGTGCCACCATCAAGGTTCTGAAGGATGCAGGGGTGGTGATTCCCACCACATCCCCATTCAACTCTCCTATTTGGCCTGTGCAGAAAACAGATGGATCTTGGAGGATGACAGTGGATTATCATAAACTTAACCAGGTAGTGACTCCAATTGCAGCTGCTGTCCCAGATGTGGTATCATTGCTTGAGCAAATCAACACCTCCCCTGGTACCTGGTATGCAGCTCTTGATCTGGCAAATGCTTTTTTCTCAATTGCCATTAGTAAGGACCATCAGAAACAGTTTGCTTTCAGCTGCAAAGGCCAGCAGTATACTTTCACTGTCCTGACTCAGGGGTATACCAACTCTCCAGCCCTATGTCATAATATTGTCTGCAGGGAGCTTGATCATCTCTCCCTCCCACAAGACATCACACTGGCCCGTTATATTGATGATATCATGTTGATAGGACCGACTGAGCAAGAAGTAGTAAAGACTCTAGATTTATGGGTAAGGCATTTGCGTGAGAGAGGATGGGAGATAAATCCAACAAAAATACAGGGTTCTTCCACCTCAGGGAAATTTCTAGGTGTCCAGTGGTGTGGGGCCTGTCAAGATATCCCTTATAAAGGAAAGGATAAGCTGTGGCACCTGGCCCCTCCTATGACCAAAAAAGAGGCACAATGCTTAGTTGGCCTCTTTGGATTTTGAGACTACACATTCCTCATTTGGGTGTGTTACTCCGGCCCATTTACTAAGTGACCAGAAAAGCTGCTAGTTTTGATTGGGGACTAGAACAAGAGGAGGCCCTGCGACAGGTCCAGGCTGCTGTGCAAGCTGCACTACCACTTGGACCATATGATCCAGCAGATCCAATGGTGCTGGAAGTTCCAGTGGCAAATAGAGATGCTGTCTGGAGCCTTTGGCAGGTCCCTATAGGGGAATCACAACACAGATCCTTAGGATTTTGTAGTAAAGCCTTGCCATCCCCTGCAGATAACTACTCCCCTTTTGAGAAGCAGCTTTTGGCTTGCTACTGGGTCTTAGTAGAGACTGAATGCTTAACCATGGGCCATCAAGTTACCATGAGACCTGAGTTGCCTATCATGAGCCGGGTATTGTCTGACCCACCAAACCATAAAATTGGACATGTAGAGCAGCACTCCATAATAAAGTGGAAGTGGTATATACGAGTTAGGGCTCAAGCAGGTCCTGAAGGCACAAGTAAGTTACATGAGGAAGTGGCCCAAATGCCCATGGTCACCACCCCTGCCATGTTACCTTCTCTTTCCCAGCTTTGGCCTTTTGGGGAGTCCCTTACATCAGTTGACTGAGGGTGAGAAAACTCGGGCCTGGTTTACAGATGGTTCTGCATGATATGCAGGTACCACCCGAAAGTGGACAGCTGTGGCACTGCAGCCCTTTTCTGGGACATCCTTGAAGTATAGCAGTGAGGGCAAATCCTCCCAGTGGGCAGAACTTCGAGCAGTGCACCTAGTTGTTCATTTTGCTTGGAAGAAGAAATAGCCAGAGGTATGGTTGTACACTGATTCATGGGCTGTTGCCAATGGTTTGCGTGGATGATCAGGGACTTAGAAGGAACATGATTGGAAAATTGGTGACAAGGAGGTCTGGGGAAGAGCTATGTGGATAGACCTTTCTGAGTGGACAAAAAACATGAACATATTTGTGTCCCATGTGAATACTCACCAGAGGGTGACTTTAGCAGAGGAAGAGTTTAATAATCAAGTGGATAAGATGACCCGCTCTGTGGCTAATGCTCAGCCTCTTTCCCCAGCCACTCCTGTCATTGCCCAGTGGGCTCATGAAAAAAATGGCCATGGAGGTAGGGATGGAGGTTATGCATGGGCTCAGCAACATGGACTTCCCCTCACCAAGGCTGACTTGGCTACAGCCACTGCTGAATGCCCAATCTGCCAGCAGCAGAGACCCACACTCAGCCCCTGATATGGTACCATTCCTCAAGGTGACCAGCCTGCTACCTGGTGGCAGGTTGACTACATTGGGCCACTTCCACCATGGAAGGGGCAGCGATTTGTTTTAACTGGAATAGACACATACTCTGGCTATGGGTTTGCATTTCTGGCTCGCAATGCTTCTTCCAAAACTACCATCCGCGGACTTACCGAATGTCTTATCTACCACCATGGCATTCCACACAGCATTGCGTTTGATCAAGGAACCCATTTCACAGCAAATGATGTGCGCTAAAGGGCACATGCCCATGGAATTCACTGGTCTTACCATTCACTTATCACCCTGAAGCACCTGGATTAATAGAACGGTGGAATGGCCTTTTGAAGACTCAGTTATGGTGCCAACTAGGTGGCAATACCTTTCAGGGCTGGGGCAATGTGTATGCTCTGTATGTGTATGCTCTGAATCAGCATCCTCTCTATGGTGCTGTTTCTCCCATCACCAGGATTCATGGGTCCAGGAATCAAGGGTTGGAAATGGGAGTGGCACCATTCACTATACCCCTAGTGACCCACTAGGAAAATTTTTGCTTCCTGTCCCTGCAACCTTAAGGTCTGCTGGTCTACAGGTTTTAGTCCCAAAAGGAGGAGTGCTGCCACCAGGGAACACAACAATAATTCCACTGAACTGGAAGTTAAGACTGCCACCTGGCCACTTTGGGATCCTCTTACCTCTGAATCAACAGGAAAAGAAGGGAATTACTGTACTGGCTGGAGTGATTGATCCTGACTATCAACTGGAAATAGGACTACATCTACATAATGGGGGTAAAGAAGAGTTTGCCTGGAATGCAGGAGATCCTCTAGGGCATCTCCTAGTACTGCCATGCCCTGTGATTAACGTCAATGGAAAATTGCAACAAACCAATTCAAGCAGGACTAACAATGGCCCAGAATCTTGGGGAATGAAAGTTTGGGTCACCCCACCAGGCAAAGAACCATGGCCAGCTAAAGTGCTTGCTGAAGATAACAGGAACATGGAATGGGTAATGGAAGAAGGTAGTGATAAATATGAACTTCGACCACATGACCAGTTACAGAAACAAGGACTGTAATAGTCATGAACCCTTCTTCCTT
Organism: Tolypeutes matacus; assembly: GCA_026826555.1. Classification (NCBI taxonomy): domain Eukaryota; kingdom Metazoa; phylum Chordata; class Mammalia; order Cingulata; family Chlamyphoridae; genus Tolypeutes; species Tolypeutes matacus. Next base: position 4,220,826 of record JAKSZT010054304.1, read on the forward strand.
GTTTTGTTATGAGTATGATTGTATATGTACACAAAACAAATTTCTTGTTTTCTTCCCCAATCTTTGCCCCTATCACAAAAAGTTGTATTAATTGCACATCATAATATTTAAGGATGTCAAGTTTAAGAGTGAATATTACCCAAAGACTCGCACCCTATTCTGTGGGGAATTAATGCATTTCCAGTTGTACACAGGGGAGTTGAACGTTGTTAGGCAGAAATATATATGTATGCTTGTCTGTTATTGTTTTCGCTTAGAGACTAAGTATGGTTTAGGGTAATGTGTATGGTTGCCAAGTTGACAAGGGGTGGACTGTGATGATTAGGCTAATGTGTCAACTTGGCCAGGTAACTGTGTCCAGGTGTTAGGTCCAGCAAGCATGGGCTAATTGTAATACAAAAGCATTTATGGACTTTGATCACCAGTGGGTTTATTTCATGGATGGCTGATTACATCTGCATCAATCAGGCAGATTGCATCAGCAATGGGTGATGCTTTTATCCAATCAGTTGAATGCCTTAAAAGGGGAAGTGATTTCAACATTCAGAGAGAATTTCCCAGCTCATCTTTGGACAATCAACTTCTCCCAGAAACTCATCAAGGACCTTTCATCGGACTTTCATCAGAGCCCCTGGCTTGCAGCCTGCCTGCAGAACCCGGACTTGTGCATCCCCATGGTCATGTGAGAGACTCTTACAAAATCTCATATTATTGACAGATATCTACTGTTGATTCTGTTTCCTGAGAGAACCCTGATTAATACAGATGCCAATAGATTGAAAGTGAAAGGCTGGAAAAAGATATGCCACGCATGCAGTAACCAGAGGGGGGCGGGGAAAGCTGGAGAAGCTATACTTATATCGGATGAAAGACTTTAAAAGCAAAACTGTTATTAGAGACAAGAAAGAACATTATATATTAATAAAATGGGCAATTCACCAGGAAGAAATGACAATCATAATAATCCCTGATCATAATGGGATGAAGTAGGAAAGCAACAAGAGGGGGAAAAAGGGAAAATTCACAAATACATGGAGTTTAAACAACACACTCTTAAGTAATCAGTGGGTCAAAGAAGAAATTGTGAGAGAAATCAATAAATATCTCAAGATGAATGAAAATGAGAACACAACATATCAGAACCTATGGGATGCAGCAAAGGCAGTGCTGAGAGGGAAATTTATAACTCTCAATGCTTACATTAAAAAAGAAGAAACCTAAAATTGAAGATGTAACTGCACACCTGGGGGGACTAGAAAAAGAACAGCAAACTAATCCCAAACCAAGCCAAAGAAAAGAAATAGTAAAGATCAGAGCAGAAATAAATGAAATCAAGAACAATAAAACAATAATGAGAATCAACAAAACCAAAAGTTGGTTCTTTGAGAAGATCAACAAAATTGACAAACCGTTTTAGACTGACAAAGAAAAAGAGAGAGAACATGCAAATAAATAAAATAAAAAATGAACATGGAGACATTACTACTGACACCAAAGAAATTTTAAAAAGATCATAAGAGTATAATATGAACAACTGTACACCAACAAACTAGACAATGTAGATGAAATGGACAAATTCCTAGGAATGTATGAACAACCTACACTGGCCCTAGAAGAAACAGAAGACCTCAACAAATCAATCACAAGTAAAGAGATTGAGGGAAGCGGCTGTAGCTCAATCAGTAGGGCTCCCGTTTACCATATGGGAGGCCCCGGGTTCGGTTCCCGGGGCCTCCTGGTGAAGGCAAGCCCGCCCGCATGGCATGGTTAGCTGACCCAGCGAGCACAACCAGCAAGGGGGGGATAAATGAATAAATAAAAATAAAAAATCTTTAAAAAAAAAAAAAAAAAGACAGATTGAAACATTCATTAAACAACTCCTCAAAATGAAAAGCCCAGGACCAGATGGTTTCACAGGTGAGATCTACCAAGCATTCAAAGAAGATTTAATACTAATCTTACTCAAGCTCTTCCAAAAAATTGAACAAGGAGGAAAACCACCAAACTCATTCTATGAAGGCAATATCACCCTAATGCCAAAGCCAGATAAGGATATTATGAAAAAAGAAAATTACAGACCCATTTCCTAATGAATACAGATGCAAAAATCCTCAAAAAAAATATTTGCTAATTGAGTCCCAACAGCACATTAAAAGAATTACTCATCATGATCAAGTGGGTTTTATACCAGGCATGCAAGGGGGGTTCAACACAAGAAAATCAATCAGCGTAATACACCACATTAATAAATCGAAGAAGAAAAATGACATGATCCTATCGATTGACACAGAAAAGGCATTTAACAAAATACAGCATCCTTTCTTGATAAAAAATACGACAAAAGATAGGAATTGAGGGAAACTTTCTCAACATGATAAAGGTCATGTATGAAAAACACACAGCTAATATTGTACTCAATGGTGAAAGACTGAAAGCTTTCCTATTGAGATCAGAAACTAGACAAGGATGCCCACTGTCACCACTGTTGTTCAATATAGTGCTAGAGGTTCTAGCTAGAGCAATCAGGCAAGAAATAAAAGGCATCCAAACAGGAAAGGAAGAAGTAAAACTTTCGCTATTCACAGATGATATGATCCTATACCTATAAAGTCCCGAAAAATCTACAGCAAAGCTGCTAGAGCTAATTCATGATTTCAGTAGTGTCAGAATACAAGATCAATATGCAAAAATCAGTGGTGTTTCTATATACTAATAATGCATTTTACAATAGCGACTAAAAGAATCAAATATTTAGGAATAAACTTTACTAAGGATGTAAAGAAATTGAATCTAGAAAACTACAGTGCATTGCTAAAAGAAATCAAAAGAGGCCTAAATAATTGGAAGAACATTCCACACTCATGGATTGGAAGACTCAATCTCATTAAGATGTCAATTCTACCCTAATTGATATAGAGATTCAATGCAATCCTGATAAAAATTCTACCAGCATATTTTAAGCAAATGGAAAACACAATTATCAAATTTATTTGGAAGGGTAAGGGGCCCTGAATAGCCAGAAACATCTTAAAAAGGAAAAAACAAAGTTGGAGGACTCTCATTTCTGGACTTTAAATCATATTTCCTAGTTACAGTGGTAAAAACAGCATGGTACTGGCATAAAGATAGACACATAAACCAATAGAACTGAATTGATGGTCCAGAAACAGACCCTCACATCTATGGTTAAGTGATTTTTTACAAGCCTGTCAAAGCCACCCAGCTGGGGCAGAACAGTCTATTCAACAAATGGTGCTAGGAGAACTGGATATCCACAGCCAAAAGAAAGAAAGAGGACCCCATCTCACACCTTATACAAAAATTAACTCAAAATGGATCAAAGACCTAAATATAAAAACTAGAACCATAAAGCTCCTAGAAGAAAATGTAGGGAAACATCGTCAAGACCTTGTGGTAGGTGGTGGATTCTTAAATCTTATACCGAAAGCATGAGCAATGAAAGAAAACATGGATAAATGGGACCTCCTCGAACTTAAATGCTTTTGTGATTCAAAGGACTACATCAAGAAGGTGAAAAGGCAGCCCATTCAATGGGAGAAAATATCTGGAAACCACATATTTGATAAGGATTTGATTTCCATTCTATATAAGGGATCATACATCTCAACAATAAAAGAGCAAGCAATCAATTAAAAAATGGGCCAGGAAATGGATGTGGCTCAAGCAATTGGGCACCCACTTCCCACATGGGAGGTCCTGGGATCGGTTCCCAGTGCGTCCTAGAGAAGATGAGCAGACAGACAAGGGAGCCATCTTGGGGGAGTGGGAAAAGGGAATTAAATAAATATATATATATATATTTTTTTTTTTTTTTAAATGGGCCAAGGACTTAAATAGACGTTTCTCCAAAGAGAGAATACAAATGGCCAAAAAGCACATGAAAAAATGTTCCATATCACTAGCTATTAGGGAAATGCAAATCAAAGTGACAATGAGCTATCATCTCACACCGCATAGAATGTCCATTATTTTTTTAAAAAACTGAAAACAATAAGTGCCGGAGAGGATGTGGAGAAATAGAAACACTCCTTCACTGTTGGTGGGATTGTAAAATGGTGCAGCCTCTGTGGAAGACAGTTTGGCAGTTCCTCAGGAAGCTAAATAGTGAATTGTCATATGATCCAGCAATTCCTCTATTAGGAATATATCCAGAAAAAAATTGAACACTGAGGTGCAAACAGACATTTGCACACTGATGTTCATAGTGGCATTATTCGCATTTGCCAAACGATGGAGACAACCCAAGTCCTATCAACCAATGAATGGATAAACAAAATGTGGTATATACATATAATGGAATACTATGCTGTAGTAAGAAGAAATGAAATTGGGACACATATGATAACATGGGTGAATCTTGAAGACATTATGCTAAGTGAAATAAGCCAGACACAAAAGGACAAATATTCCATGGTCTCACTAATATGAACTAAATATGAAGAATAAATGCATGGAGTTGAAACCTAGAGTATAGGTTATTAGGAGATAAGAGGAGGGCTGCAAAGGAATACTGATGCTTAATATATGTAGAGTTTTAATTAACTTGACTGTGAACGTGTGGAAATGGATAGAGTTGATAACACATAGTGAGTAGCAGCTGGTTTATAAATGGGATTGTGGCTGAAAAGGGTAGTTTAAGGATGTAAATGTCAATTGAAAGAAAGCTAGAGAATAATCTAGGGACTGAATAACACAGAGGTGGATGAAAATTGTGTTAATAGTACAAATGCAAGAATGTCCTTCTGTGAACTAGAATAGATATACATCACATTTGCAGGGTGATGGGAATGTGGAGAAGCATGGGGAAAATACAATTAATGTAACCTATGGACTATAGTTAATAACAATACTGTTATATTCTTGCATCAATGCTAAAGATGTACTGTGTTAATAATAGCGGGTATGGAAAAAAATATGCCAAATGTACGCTATGGACCATAATTAGTGATAATAGTCTGATGATATTATCTCATTATCTGTAACAAATGTTCCACAACAAGGTGGTATGTTGGTGAAGGATCATTGTATGGGAATTCTACTCATGTGCATGATTGATTTGTAAGTTCACAACTTCTGTAATTAAAAAAAAATATATATATATATATATATTTTTTTTAAGTAGGCAAACGATGTAGACAGGAGCCCATAGAGCTCTCCTACAGAATGCTGTAGAAAGTCAAATCACAGCTGCTTGGGGCAAAGGTTTGCTGGCTGGATGTAAAGGCAGCCCCAGAGCTCTTTTATAGAATGCTGGATGTAGAAGGAAGCCGACAGAGCTCATGAGAAGGCTGTTGGAATGCTGACTGGAATTGCTTTGAATCCAAATCATTTTGGATAAAAGTAACATCTTAATATTTAGTCTTCTGATCCATGAACGTAGACTGTCCTCCATTTATTTGGAATTTTTTAAATTTCATTTTGCAATGCTTTGTGGTTTTCCATGTATAAGTCCTTTATATCCTTTTTTAATTTGTTCCTAAATATTTTATTCTTTTGGCTGCTATTATAAATTAATTTTTTTTCTTTATTCCTACTTCAGATTGTCCATTACTAGTATATAGAAACATGACTAAGTTTTCATATTGATCTTGTACCCTGCCACTTTGCTGAATTCATTTCTTAGCTCTAGTAGATCCCCTGTAGATTTTTCAGGATTTTTCTGCAAATAGGAAGGCTTTACTTCTTCCTTTCCAATATGGATGTGTTTTATTTCTTTTTCTTGCCTAGTTTCTCTGGCTAGAACTTCATGTTGAATAACAGTGGTAACAGTGGATATCCTTGTCTTGTTCCGGATCTTAGGGAAAGATTTCTGGCTTTCATCTTTGAGTATGATGTTATCTGTGGGTTTTTCATATATGCTCTTTTTCATATTGAGGAAGTTTCCTCCAATCCTAGTTTACTAAGTGTTTTAATCAAGATGGGGTGCTGGATTTTGTCAAATGCCTTTTCTGCATCAATTGAGATGATCATGTGATTTTTTTTCCCTTTTAATATTGACATGGTGTATTATATTAAATGATTTTCTTATGTTGAACAGCCCTTGCATACCTGGGATAAATCCCACTTGATCATGGTATATAATTCTTTTAGTGTGCTAAGATATTGGGTTTGCTAATATTTTGTTGAGGATTTTTGCATCTATATTCATAAGAGATATTGGTCTGTAACTTTCTTTTCTTGTGTTATCTTTATCTGGTTTTGGTATTAGGGCAATGTTGGTTTCACAGAATGAGTTGGAAGTGTCCCCTCCTCTTCAATTTTTTTGGAAGTGTTTGAGCAGGATTGGTGTTAATTATTTTTGGTATGTTTGGTAAAATTCACCAGTGAAGCCATCTGGTCCTGGGCTTTTCCTTCATGGGAGGATTTTGGTTACTAATTCAATCTCTTTACTTGTTATTGGTCTGTTAAGATCTCTTTCTTCTTGAACTTGTGTAGGTAGTTTGTGTGTTTCTAGGAATTTGTTCATCTCATCTAGGTTATCTAATTTGTTAGTGTACAGTTGTTCACAGTGTCCTCTTAAAAATCCTTTTTAATTTCTTGGGTCAGTAGTAACACCCCCTGCTTCATTTCTTAATTTTAGTTATTTGTGTCCTCTCTTTTTCTTTGTCAGTCTAGCTTACAATTTGTTGGTTTTTTTTTTTTTTTTTTTTTTGATCCTTTCAAAGAGCCAACTTTTTGGGTTCATTGATTCTCTCTAGCGTTTTTTTAAATCTCGATTTCATTTATCTTTGCCCTAATCTTTGTTATTTCTTTCCTTCCACTAGCTTCGTTTTAGTTTGCTCTTCTTTGTACTAGTTCCACCAGTTGTGAGTTTAGGTCTCTGATTTGATATCTTATTATTTTTCAGTGTAAGCCCTAGAGCTATAAATTTACCTCTCAGCACTGCTTTGCTGCATCTCTTATGTTTTGGTATGTTGTATTTTCACTTCATTTACCTCAAAATATTTCCTAATTTTACTTGTGATTTCTTCTTTGACCCATTGGTTGTTTAAGAGTGTGTTGTTTAATTTCCACATATTTGTGAATTTTCCAGTTCTCCCTCTATTATTGGTTTCTAGCTTTATTCCATTGTAGTCAAGGAAGATACAATGTATGGTTTTTATTTTTTTTAATTAATTGAGACTTGTTTTGTGACTTAACATATGGTCTATCCTGGAGAATGATCCATGTGCCGTAGAGAAAAATATGTATTTTGCTGCTGCTGGGTGAAGTGTTCTATATATGTCTCTCAGATATAGTTGGTTTATAGTATCATTTGAGTCTTCTATTTCTTATTTATTTCCTGGCTAGATGTCCTATCCATGTATTGAAGTCTCCTACGATTAATGTAGAACTGCCTTTTTCTCTCTTCAAATCTGTCAATATTTGCTTTCTATATTTTGGGGTGCTCCCATTAGGTGCATATTTATTAATAATTGCTATATCTTCATATTGAATCGACCCCTTTATCAGTATATAGTGACTCTTTGTCCCACATAACAGTTTTTTACTTTAAAATTTTTATCTATTTTATCTGTTATTAGTACAGCTATCCCAGATCTCTTTTGGTTACTACTTGCATGGTATTTTTTTCTCCACTTTTTCACTTTTAATCTACTTCTGTCTTTCAATTTAAGATGAGTCTCCTGTAAACTGAATATAGTTGGGTCATGCTTTTTTATCCATCTGCCAGTCTCGGCCTTCTGACTAGAAAGTTTATACTATTTACTTAAATATATTTATACTTAAATTAACTACTAATGATGTAGGACCTTCTTCTGCCATTTTGCTATTTGGTCCTTCTAAGTCTTATACCTTTTTTGTCCCTCAGTTCTTCTGTTAATGCCTACCCTCATATTTATTTGATTTTGTAGTGCACTCTTTTGAGTCCTTTCTCATTTCCTTCCATATATATTTTTCAGATATCTTCTTTGTGGTTACCATGGGGCTTAAATTTGTCATCCTAAATCTATAACAATCACATCTGATTTGATACCAGCTTAACTTCAATAGCATATACATACACTATTCCCATACCTCTCCATCCCTAACTTTTCTCTACGCTTGTTACAAATTATATCTTTATACATTGTATTATAAAACTATAGATTTATCATTACTTTTTTATGCTTTTGAATTCTAGAAACTGTAAGAAGTAAAAAGTGGAGCTACATACCTAAAAGTATAATACAATAGTATTAGCATTTATAATTGCCCATATGGTTACCTTGACTAGGTCTTTATTTCTTTATGCTGCTTCAATCTACTGCCAAGTGCCCTTACCTTTCAATCTGAAGAACTTTCTACCATTCATTGTAGGGCATTTCTAGTGGTATTGAACTCCCTCAGTTTTTGTTTATCTGGGAATGTCATCATCTCCCTCATTTTTGAAAGACAGTTTTGCCAGATACAAAATTCTTGGTTGGCGATTGTTTTCTTTCAGTACTTTAAACATTTCATCTGACTGCCTTCTTGCCTTCATGGTTTCTGATGATAAATTGGCACTTAATCTTTTTGGGACTCCTTTGTACTTAACACCTTGCTTTTCTCTTGCAGCTTTCAGAACTCTCTCGTTGTTTTTGGCCTTTGACAATTTAACTACCATGTGTTCTTTTCAAGTGTATCTTGTTTGGGGTTCATTGAGCTTTTTGAATGTGTCTATTCATATCTTTTGTTAAATTTGGGAAGTTTTTTGCCATGATTTCTTTGAATAGTCCTTCTTACCCTTTCTTTTATTCTTTTCTTCCTTTCTCTTTTTCTTCTCCTTACAGGACTCCCATGATGCATATATCAGTATGCTAGATGATGTCCCACAGGTCTCTTAGGGCCTGCTCACTTTTTTTCATTCTTTTTTCTTCATGCTTCTCAGACTGAATCATTTCAATTGTCTTGTCTTCAAATATTCACTGATTCTTTCTTCTGCCAGCTCCAATCTGGTGTTGAAAGCCTCTAGGGAAATTTTCATTTCAGTTATTGCGGTCTTCAACTTTAGTATTTGTGTTTGGTTCCTTTTTTTATAATTAATTTTTTAAATTTTTAAATAAGCTTTAGATTACATAAATGTTACATAAAAAATACAAGGGATTCCCATATGCCCCACTCCCTCCCCCTCCCACACTTTCCCACATTAACAACATCCTTCATTAGTGTGGTATATTTGTTACAATTGATGAACCCACATTGAAGCATTGCTACTGACCATGGACTACAGTTTACATTACAGTTTACACTTTGTCCCACACAATTTTGTAAGTTATGGCAAAATATACAATGGCCTGTATCTGTCACTGCAATGTCATGCAGGACAAATCCAATGTCCCGAAAATATCCCCATATTACACCTATTCTTCCCTTTCCCATCCCTCAGAACCTCTGGTGGCCACTGCCTTTACATCAATGATAAAAGTTCTTCCATTGCTAGAATAATAATAAGTCTATAGTAGAATAATAATAAGTCTACTTTAGTCCATTGCTCATTCCCCAATCTTGAGGATTTTGAGATGGTGATGCCCACTCTCCTTCTAATGGAGAGGGGCTTAGATCCCATGGGGCAGGCAGATGGCATTATCTTGCTTGCAGTTGCAGACACTCTCTGATCCTTGGGATTGGGTGTTGTCCATCATCAGCTTCCTGTTAGTTGTCCTGGGTGAGTACAATGAACTGGAGTGTAGGTGTTACAACTCTGCTGAAATTCAGGGCTCAACTAGCACATGGAGAGACCAAAGATTTAATTGGTTCCTTTCTAAAATTCTATTTATTGAGATTCTCATGTTGTTCATTCATTGTTTTCTTGCTATCCTTTAGTTCTTTCTCTGTATTTTCCTTTTTCTCCTTGAGCATATTGAAGATGATTTTCTTAAAGCCTTTCTCCAGTATGTCCAAAGTCTGGTCTTCTTCATTGATAGTTTCTGGATTTTTATCTTGTTCTTTTGGATGGGCCATCATTTCCTGTTTCTTTGTTTATCTTGTACTCTTTTGTTGCACACCATAGATTTAATATTTTAAAGTGTTAATGCTGGAATTAACTCCTCAAGCTATCTGCTCCTTGCGTTTGTATCCACAGATAGCCTTGAGTGACAGGAGCTAAGATAAATAAACAAACTAATACAGAAAAACATCAAACTGGCTCTTTATTCCTTGGTACTCTCCTTCAGAGATTATCCCTTCTATCAAGTTCAGCCCATGGTGAATGTGAAGTGTGGGTCTTCTCTGTCTTTTCTAAGCCTACATCTTGTCCTGGGTTTGTGCTTACTCATGGACTTTGGAATTTCCTCCATTTACAGGAATTCAAATCTTCCCTCTACTCCCTATGAAATATCACCCCACTCCAGGATGCTCTATTATATGTCTTAAAGCAGGAAATCCTTTGCCACGGGCCACTCTGACTTAATTGCTCCTTACACTGCTTTAGCTGTCCACATACTGCTTTTGCCTGTATGGCAAGTTCTGGGAGGGCAAGCCAGAGAGAAGTTTTCCGGTTCAGTCTTCAGGATGCCACCTGATTGATTGGCACCAAAATATAGGCACCACAGTTTGACAAAGGGGTGGCTGTGCTCCCTACAGAACAGTGCTGGGACCCACAATGGATGTGCAGGCCTACTCCACACCATGCTGTGTCATGGAGCAGGTGGCCAGCATGGATGCTGTGAGCTTCTCTTACCATTGTTAAAGCTGCATTTTCTTGATTTGACACTTGCCAATTACTGCAACCTTTTAACTGTTTTCCAGAGTTCTGAGGAAGATGGTTCTGCCAGTTTTTGCTAGTTGTTCAAAGACTTTGTGGGGAAACAGCACCCTGGAGTATCTTATGCTGCCATCTTGTCCACACATGTTCCACGGTTTTCTCAATTATAAGGCCTTCAGTGATAGGATCAAGATCGACCCTGATTCAGCTGGCCACACTAAAAGTAACATCTTAAGGACCCGATGTGGCTCAAGTGGTTGAATGCCTGCTTCCCACATACAAGGTCCGGTGTTCAATCCCCAACCCCAGTACCTAAAAAAAAAAATTTTTTTTTTAAAGTAACATCATCAAAATGTCCTATTTACAACAGGCTCACACCCACAGGAATGGGATTAAGATTAAGAGCATTTTTTCATAGGGTACATAATTCACCCTACTACAGACTGTAAGCTTTATACCAATGTTAAGTTTCTTGGACTTGATAACTGTCCTTAAGTTGGTTACATAAGCAAACATCATTATTCTTAGGAAATATACATGGAATTATTGTTCAAGAAGCTTGTTGTATACAACCTACCTTCAAATATTTAGAAAACAGATAAATAGGTAAAGGGATAGATAGATAGATAGATAGATAGATAGATAGATAGATAGATAGAT
>JAKSZT010054304.1:4232179-4277913 GCA_026826555.1 Tolypeutes matacus
GATAGATAGATAGATAGATAGATAGATAGATAGATAGATAGATAGATAGATAGATACATACATACATACATACATACATACATACATACATACATACATACAATACGATATGACACAGCAAATGTGGCAAAATGTTAAAAGTTGGCAGCTCTGTGTCCCTGAGTGTGGGGTATTTTGGAGTTCTCTGTATGGCGTTGGTATTATTTTTGCAACTATCCTGTAAGTTTGAAATTATCTCAAAATAAATTTTTTTTAAAATTTTGTTTAAAGTCAAAGTCCTTACAAGGCTGCCCTATAAGGCCCTACATGATCTGCCTCTACCACCAACTGCCACCCCCTTTACCTCAATACCATCATCTTCTACCACTGTCCTTATCATTCACTCTGTTCCAGACTTACTGGCCTCCTTGAAGTTAAAACATGCCAGGCACTGATTCTCAAAGAGAGCTCTTACACTGACTATTCCTTCTGCCTAGAATTGCAGCCCCCAAAATCCCCCCAAATACAAACATACATACTCAATCCTCCTTACCTGCTGTGCTTTTAACCTAGACAAAAATCAAATGTAATAAGTAAGTTGTATGGTAGTCTAAAAACTGATGAGTTCAGTCTCCCCACCCCACTTTCACTACTAGATGCAAGTTCTCTAAGGGCAGGAATTTTTGTCTGCTTTGTTCACTTATGTCTCCCAGAGCCTACCGCGCTTAAATTTTTGTTGAATGAATACATGATTATAACACAATACCACTTACATATATTTTAAATATACTTTTAAATACATTAAATGAATGTCTATGGGGGGAAATGGTGAATGGGAATGGGAGTAAGAAGATTAAATAAACTAAGAGAGGAGAGTGGCAGGAAACAATGTTGATGATGTGCCATTAAATGAGGAGTATGATTAATTCAACCTTCTGCACCTGACGTTACAAAGGGAGGTAACAGGGAAGCCATGCCTGGCACCCCTCCCTAAGCCCATCTGTTGAAGTTCCTCTTTCTGCCAAATCAATGCCTGAATAAGGAGGCAAAGACCCTCTGCTCCATCTACATAGCTGCTGACTGAGGTTTCAAGACCATAACAGGGCTGAGGATGCCTCATGGGCACCCTTCAGTGTACACGACCACACCTAGCCCATCACAGTTCCTCAGGTACAGGGCCCATCTGAGGAAGAAAGGATTAGGCACCACACAGAACAGTCCCTGATATTTATAGATCAAGTTCCAACTCTCAATGTGTTTTTTTTTTGTTGTTTTTTTTTGTTTTTTTTAGTGTGGGTAAAAATCTAAATTTTCACAATACATACCAATATTTGTAAAATGATATATAAATATATATGCATATATGTGCATTTGCTTACAAAAATGTTATTTATATATATATAAATATATTTTAAGAGGTGCTTAGATTACCTAAAATATTACACGGAACCCACTGGGATTCCCATGTTGCCCACCTCCCACACCTTCCACCACATCCCAAACAAACATCTCCCACAAGTATGGCCCACCACCCTCAATGGACTTACACATCCTGGTGCCTTGCCACCAACCATAGACCACAGTTCACATCAATGCCTTTCTACAACCTTGAAGATATTATTGTCCGCATTGAATGAATAAGAAAACTAAGGCTTAAAAAAGTTAGCAGTTGCCCTATTTCACCAGGCTAATACCTAGCACTGCTAAGACATTCAGCCACCCAGGGCTGCTGACTCCACATTTCATGTTTTCTCTACTACCTTACTCTCTCACTCTCTACGTACAGAGAAGACTAATTCTATATTAGGGAAATAACAAAATAAGTGTTTACAAATCTGATTTCACATGCTTCTGCTGTAAGCTCTTTCCTGTGTCTAACCTTTTTCACCTTTAGGATTCAAATTCAAAAGCTGTGATTTAGAATGTTTAGAAGCTAACATTAGAAAATAAGGCCAAACAAGCCATCTATTCTATTAACACTTTAAAAGGATTATCCATCCTTTGCAAGCAACCAGATGGTGGAGACCTTACTCTAGCAATCGGCCCAGGCAACAACAGTCCTGATATTGCTGAGTGTTAAAGGAGGAACTAATTTGGAACATGGAAAAACATGAAGGCAGTGCAAAGAATTGATAAAGGTAAGATGAGGGAAGGAGGCATGCTCTTTGGTTTCTTGAGCAGGCCAATTATTTAGGCCAAGAGGTTAACATTTAAAAACAATTAAATCAGGTATATGATTTGGGACACACTGAATATCACTTCCCATACTCATTTAAGTGACTGAGTACATTCCCAATCAACAAAATGGATTAGAACTTGCCTGTTGCTTGATGTCTGTATTTTTGCAAGAATGGGTGACCTGCTCTCCCTCAGTAGTTGACTGTGGCTTAGAGTACACTTTACTTCCACTCAACTTGGTACCATGCCAAATACATGGTAGGAGCTCCAGGCATTTCATGCAGGCTTTCCAAAACCCATACTGCAACAAAGACCATGAAAGCTAATGCAAGTTTATACTGAAGCACCGAATCCTTGCTGATCTCTTATTAGGAAGCTTCTCAGGAATTACCAGATTCAATGAAAATTCACTTATGTTGATCTAGTCTTAATCTTTCCCCTCCCACAGCATATAACAAATAAAGAGAAGTTCACTGTAATGTAATGATCACTACTATCTACCTGGTAAATATTTCCTCATGAAATACTGCAATACTCTCTCTGCAGTGCATAGTGGAAGGGAGGTGAAAGATTTGGGTTAGAATCCCAGCTATGCGCCTCGAACATATCCAAACCTCTGTGATTCTCATTTTCCCTCAACTCTAAATGGGAATTAAAGTCACCTTGGCTTTCTAAAATTTAGAGATCTTTATGTAAAGAAATTAATGCAATCCCTGGCACAAAGTAGGTCCTCAAAATTTGGTGGCATTGGAGAGAGAATGAGTTCCTTATCACCCCAGATATGAGAACTCTCTCTTTCAGAGAGGACTCAGAAGACTCATGTTTTTATCCTTGCTTGATACCCAACAGTTGCATGGCCTTAATGACAAGTCATTTCATCTCTCTAGGCTTCAATTTCTTCATTAGTAAAAATAAAGGCTGTAGATAAGAACTCTGATATCCCTGCCACCTCCAATATTTTACACTTGTGATTACAGAAATTACTCAAAAATAGCTAGCTCTACAAGCAGAGCATTCTCATTTCTCTAAGCCTCACACAGGGCTTTCTGTACAGTTTTATTTAAGAGCAAAAGAATAAACACTGTTTGGTGAAAAAATAGGATCCCTGCCCTCAGACCTTGCAGCCCATGTGAGGAGTCACATGATGCATTACAAGATGCATTCTACACACATAAAGATATGCATAAACTCTTTTGAACCACACAAGAGAAAAATGACTCTCTCAGCCTGGAGAGGGTGGGGAAGGCTTCATCAGGAAAAGACTTCTGAGTTGGGATTTCAAGAATGGAGGTCAAGGTAAAAACATCCCAAACAGAAGGAAGCATGTGCAAAGTCCCCAAAGCTGGTAGGAGCATGGCACTTTCAAGGATTTGAAAAGAAAGCATTATAGCTACCATACAGGCAATAAGAAGAAGAGTGGTGCAAGATGAAATGAAAGAGACAGAAAAAGGCCAGATCATGGAAGGCCCTATAGGTCTTTAGCATAAAAGTTTTAAAAATCGTGGTGTTAGAAAACATAGATTAAAGAGGAAAGAGAAGACACCGGAAGATAGATGGGATATTGCAGAAGTCCAGGCAGAAAAGGATTGGTTTTGTGGTGGCCATGGAAATGGAGATAAGTGACTGATCAGAGGGGCTATTGGGAGGTAAAAGCAAGAGACCTATGGATGGATAGGATAGGAGAATGACAGAGAAGAGGTACCAAGGAGGAATTCTAGGTGTTTGGTGTATGCAAATGGATGGATGATCTGGTCCTACAGGGAACACATAGGAGCCCAGTGCTGGGTTTCACTGTATTGCGTTTTATATGGAGATGTCAGGTAGGCAGCTGGCTATGGGTCTAGGACTCAGAGACATGTTCTGAGCTGAGAATGTCAAAACAGGAGTCAACAAGGTGAAGTTAACTGAAGCCATGGTTATGTTTAAGTTCAAGTGGGGGAAAGAGTATAGAAGAAGAAGAGAAAAGGGCCTAGGAAGAGCCTTGAGAATGTCAACATTTAAACAAGCAAAGCAGAATGAATCAGCAAGTGGCTGATAAGGAAAAAAGGTAGGAAGAAAACCAAGAGAAACTTTTATTGGGTGTTGATAGATTGTCTTTCATCAGCTCTGCTTTTTAAGAGAAAAACTGTTAAAAAAAAAAAGAAAGAAAGAAAGAAAAAACAAGACCGACTGCCACAGTCAGAGGAAGATATATCAGCAAAAATGCAAATATTCCATATATACAATGATTAATCCTTAGATTACCAAGAACTGCCTCTATTATAATTAGTATTTGTTAAAGTAGATTGTATTGTTTATTCACAAAGACCTTACCATGCTTCGCTATAGGTAGAGTATACTTTCCCACCCAATGGACTTTGCACTTGGCCATGACAACGTAATGTGAACAGACGTGATACACACCATGTTCAAGCAGAAAGTTTGAATGTGCTTGCATGGATCAGCTCCAGCTCCCCGGAGTTTCTGCCCTCCACCATGAATACAGCATGCTCTTTCAGCCTGGATCTTTGAGTATGCAGACACACAGAGCAGAGCCCAAGCCTGCACAGCACAGCCAAGGCACAGTCAATCCTGCCCTCCTGTGAAATGAGCAGGAAATAAATGTGTGTGACTGTCAACCACTGAGACTTGGGGTCTGCTTTGTTAGCAAAAGCTGACTAACATACTTGTCCACAAAACTAAACCCAGCTTTCAAATTCCAGTGGAAAGGAGGAAACATACTATTCATCTAAAACATATTATTCACCACCTAGCACTAAGAAGCGATTTATAGACATTGTCTCATTTTAATCCTCATGGCAGTTACTTTCACCATTTTGCATGAGCAAACTGAGGCTCAGATAAGTTAAATAAATTTCCCAGGGTCACAAAGTTAGCACATAGGAGAAAAGGAACAAAAATTAATCTAATTCCAAAACCCATGCATTCTCCATATTGTCATATGAAAGGATTTGCTAGGAAGCAAGGGGGATACTGGCGAACCATCAGTTCAAGTTCAGCTCGAGACTGTAGTTACCCACGTGGGTGGTTGTGCTGCTATTGTGCAGACCCCAAGAAACCAGCAGGAGGGCATTTGCCGCTCTGGATCTGAAATCTCACATGGCCACAAGCTTCAACTTTCCCTCACTAACCCTATCGCAGCTGAGGGAAAGGATGTCCTGAGCTGAAATTTGGTGCTTAGGTCAGGCCACACTAAAAATTGGAAACAAAGGTTGTACTTTAACTCAATCTCTATAGCCATGTAACATAGATGACTTTTTGTAACAACTCACGACAATCACCCCTTATGAATTCAGCTTTCTTCTCCCATCTAATCTTTGGTGATGGGCATCACATCTGCCTTCCTGAATCTTGAGACAAAATTAAACCTTTAGTACCATATTAATGCAAAGTGTAAATAATTGGGAAAACTCTGAGTGTGGAGGGGGTGAGTATATGGGAACGTTGTACTTTCTGCATGATGTTTCTGTAAACCTACAATGTCTCAAAAATATATTTTTTTAAAATTAAACCTTTAATATGTTAAGCGAGATAGATTAATCACTTATCAGTGTCTGTTTGTCTATTGAGGAGTTAGATGTTCTGCCCAGAACTTATTGCTGCCTTCAGATCCCCCTATATAAGACCTGGTGGGGGGAGGTGGAAAAGCATGAGCATCAAAGCTAGACAAATCTGGCTTCAAATCCTGCTCTGCCTCTTCCTAGCTCTGGGACCTTGGGAACATGCCTTTAGCTCTCTGCACATCAGTTTCCGTGGTGGTTTTGAAAGCAAATGAGATGGAATTTTCACTACTCCACTGTGAATATGGAGCCTCTGCGTTGAACTACAAAGAGACTCAATGGCCAGAATGAGATCCAAGGCGAGCATCTCCCTCAGCACCTCCTCTCCACTTTAACGACACACTCTATGCTGTAGAATCAAGTCGCCACAATAGCAAGCACCACATAGCACCACAATAGCAAGCACCACATAGTGGAAAAATGCCAGCATTTTTCCAGGTGCTTTTCACACATTACCTCTAGCCTCACCACAGTGAAAGAGGATAATTTATATTGTATTCATTTTATTTTATTTTTACAGGATTATTCATTTTATTTTAGCTATAAAAAAATTAAAAAACAAAGCAAGATGAGATCAAGGGGATAAAATCTCCCCTTTTTTAGTTGGAAATATTATATTCAATGAACAAACGAAAATCATATTCATTCTTTCATTTGTACCAGGTACCAGCTGTACAGTAGGAAGACACTAGGGATTGTACTATTGTGGTTACAGTAAAACTCCAAACACAAGATTACCCAGGAAATACTTGACATTGGAACACACATCTCATTTGCAAAATCATGCTGTTTCTCTGTTACCATTTTTTTTCTTTTTTTGTATTTTTTGATCTTTTTATTTCTTCTCTGTGGCCTTTATTTTTTTTTCAATAATAATTTTATTTTTTAAAAGATACTTAGATTACATAAATGTTACACAAAAATTGTAGGGATTCCTAAATGCCCCACCTCCCACTCCTCCCACAACCTCCCACATAAACATCCTTCATTAATGTGGCGCATCACCTGCGATAGATATACACATCTTGGGGCTTTGCCACTAAGCATGGACCATAGTTCACATTGTAGACCACACTCTCTCCTACACAGTTCTTCATGTTATATAATGATATAAAATGGCCTATATCTGTCATTGCAATGTCACTCAGGATAATTCCCAAGTCCCAAAAAAGCCCCTGTATTATAACTGCTTTTCCCTCTCCCTGCCCCTAAAGCGTCCGGTGGCCACTGGCTCCACATTAATGTAATTACTTCCATTGCGTGAATCACAATATGTCTAAAACAGAATACCAGTAAGTCCACTCTAGTCCATAGCTCTTCCCCCAATCCTGAGGAGTCTGAGATGGTGATGTCCACTCCACCTCCAAGTGAGAGAGGGCTTATATCTCATGGATAAGATGGATGGGATTATCCTGCCTGCAGCTGCAGACTCACTCTGTTCCCTGGGATGGCTGTTGTCCAGCATCATCTCCCCACTAGGTGTCCAGGGTGAGTCCATTGAGCTGTAGAGTAGGAGTTGCAGCTCCACCAAGATTCCAGGCCCAGCTGGCACATGGACAGCACAAAGACTATGGTCTCTGGAAGTACACCTACAAACTCTGGCAACACATATAGGTTTGAATAGAAGGGACAGATGGACCATGTGCAGGGATGTACTCATTTTAGAAATCAGCAAACTGAGAGATTACATGGCTTGCTACAGATACATGTCAGTCCACCCAACTCCAAAGAAGTCAATGCCTGTTCCCCTTACCACACTGTCTCCTGCTCTTAGCTGCTAAGACGGGCCTCTCTCTCCATCACTTTCAGTGAGACCTCTTAGAAAAAACAAATCTCCTACACAAGACCATACAAATTCTCAAAAAAAAGGATTAATAATAAGATTTGTACACCCGAAACTACAAAACACTGCTGAGACACATCAAAGAAGAGCTAAGTAAATGGAAAGACATTTGATATTCATGCATTGAAAGGCTCAATATTGTTGAGGTAGCAAATTATCCCCACAATTATATCTAAACTCAACAGCACAAAAATCCCAGAAGGATTTTTGCAGGCATTGACAAGCTGATTCTAATACATGGAAATGCAAAGGACGCAGAATAGCCAAAACAATTTGGAAAAAAGAAGAACAAAGATGGAGAACTTACACTTCCTAATTGCAAAACTTACCACAAAGCTACAGTAATCAGGACAGTATAGTAGCGACCAGAAGGACAGACATACAAAACAATAGGGGAGGTAGAGTCCAGAAATAGCCCCCTTTATTTTTGGTTGGTTGACTTTCATTAAAGGTATCAAGGCAATTCCAAGAGGAAAGGATAATCTACTCAAAAAAATAGTACAGGGACAATTGGATATCCACATGCAAAAAGATGGATTTAGATCCATACACATCCCATACACAAAAATTAACTCAAAATTAATCATAAACATAAATCTAAGTGCTAAAACTATAAAAATTTTAGAAGAAAGCTGAGGAGAAAATCTTCGTGATCTTGGGTAGGCCAAGATGTCTTAGATAGAAGACCAAAAGCAAAAGTCACAAAAGAAAAAAATTGATAAAGTAAATATGATCAAAATTTAAAACTTTTGCGCTTCAAAAGACACCATTGAGAAAGTGAAAAGACAAGCCACAATGAGAGAAAATATCTGCAAATCATATATATGAAAAGGGACTTCTACCCAGAATATATACAACTCAATAACAAGACAGACCAATTTTTAAATGGGCAAAAGATTTGAAGAGAAATTTCACCAAAAAAAAAATTGATAAATGGCTAATAAGCACATAAAAAATACTCAACATCATTAATCATTGGGGAAATACAACTTAAAACCACAATGAGATACCACTTCACACCCACTAGAATAAAAAAGATAGACAATAACAAGTGTTGTAGAGAAGAGAAACTGGAACCCTCATGCATTGATGGTAGGAATGTAAAATGATATGCCACTTTGGAAAACAATTTGGCAGTTTCTTAAAAAGTTAAACATAAATTTACCATGCAGTTCAGCAAGTCCACTCCTAGGGATCTATCCAGGAGAAATGAAAACATATGCCCACCAAAATTTGAGCATAATTGTTCATAGCAGCATTATTCAAAATAGCCCCAAAGTGGAAACAATTCAAATATCTATCAACTGATGAGTGGATAAATAAAATGTGGCACAGCCACACAATTTAATATTGTTCAGCAATGGAATACTGTTCAGCAATATAAAGGAATGAAATACTGATACTTGCTACAACACAGATAAACCTTAAATTGTGCTAAGTGAAAGAAGCCAGACACAAAAGACTACGGAGAATATGATTCCAGTTTTATGAATGTCCAGAAAAGTCAAAACTATACAGACGGAAAGCAGATTTGTATTTGCCTGGATCTGGGGGTGGTAGCGGAATGGACTGCAAACAAGCGCGAAGGATGATTCGGGGTTGATGCAAATGTCCTAAAACGGCATTGTGGTGATGGCTGCACAACTCTGTAAATTTACTAAAAATCATTGAATTTCAGTAAAAATCTAGTAAAAAATTTAGTAAAAATTTAGTAAATTACTTAAAACAGATTAATTTTATGCATGTAAATTATACCTCAATAAATCTATTTTTTTAAAATATCTTAATTTATTCCTCTGCAAACTATCACAGATAAGGTGAAAGAGGTCTCCTGAGTGAGCCTCTTTCTTCTCCAGCCTTGCTCCCTTCTGTCCTCAGGGAAGGCTTCCTGAGCCCATCTCTCCGTGCTCTGAGCTATTTCATCCAGCAGCCTGCAGCAGTGCGCAGGACGCCTCTGCCTTAGCAGTTCTTAGCGTCCCCGATTCAGACCTCTGGAGGCAAATCTCACCTTGCACAAATACTGTAAGAGTTATAAATACTTAAGGTCCTTGGGGAGCCCTGTCAGTTCTCTGCCATGGCACCAGTGACCTAAAGCTAGGAAAATTCTAGTCCTCGACATACTATCAGTGGTCAGCCTGAGGCATTATCGGATAATAAACTGTCTCTTTCATGGCATAGTTTGGACCCTTAAGATGTCCATACTTTTTTTAAAAGCCAGTTCGGGGAACAGACTGAATGCGGGTAATTCAAACTGTAGCCCACTCACCAGGTGGAGGGGTTTCTGAATGCTGGGGGACCTGGTTTTAGAGCAGTGGAACAGACTCTACCTCCCTGCACAATAAAACCACCTGGGGAGTGAATGTGGCTCAAGCAGTTGAGTGCCTGCTTGAGGTCCCAGGTTTGGTTCCCAATGACTCCTAAAAACAAAAATACAAGCAAATGAAATAAAAACAACTCAGGGGAACCCATGTGGCTCAGTGGTTGCCCACCAGCTTCCTGCATATGAGGTCCCAAGTTCAATCCCCAGCCCCATTACCTCAAAACCTCAAAAAAAAACAAAACTACCTGATGAGCTTTTCATCAGAACCATCCATGGAGGTTTGTTTTTTGTTTTGTTTTGTTTTGTTTTGTTTTGCAGGCAGAAAGTTTATTGGGAAGCTCTCCCAACAGAGGGGCTCTGAAGAGAGACTTCAGCCCATCCCTGGAAAGGAGGGCTTTGAATTTATACAGTACATTCCTAGGTGGGGAAATGATAGTCAATGGGAGGGGGTCAAGGGTTTGAGTAAGGTGTAGGGGCCAATAGGAAGCCCTAGGAGTGAAAATTTTCCCTTGTATGGCTAGAGGGTAGTGGGTTAGGGAGTTACATTTTCTTGGAATGCTGGAGGAGCAGGTGGTGCTTTGATGTGGAGGGAGTGAAGCTCTTTATCTCACTTTACTCCCATCTTCACCGTGGTCTCTTTGTTTAACCTTTGGGGAAGTGCCCTGCTTTCAGACATGTAGGCTTAAGGAGGGGCTTGTCCTTCTTTAAAGTATGTCAGGGGGAATTGAACCACAGCTTCTTAATTATTGCAAACCTAGTGAAGGGGAACCTCTAACATTCCTAACTCTTTGTTTATATATATGTTGGGGGACCTGGGTATTGGGGTATATGGTACTGGGCAGGATGGGAGGGTGAGGGGATTTGGGCATTGTCTCAATCTGGCTATTTCCTGCTGTCAAGGGGCAGAGAAAATTCCCTTCCATCCTGTCCAAGGTCTGCATCCATGGAGATTTAACTTGTCCAAAGCCTTAGCTGGGCATCAGTAATTTTTAAAGCTCCCCAGGTGATTCTACTCTGCATCCAAGATTGAGAAGCCCCAGAAGTTTTAGAAGGAAACCAGTGTCAAACAAGGTCTTCCACCTGTGGCTCGCTGGATGCCTTAAAACTTGCTACCCCCTGAACAAGTACCTCTCCCCATCTAGTAAGAGCAGCACCAGGATGAGTCCAGCTTAATGGTGGACAACAGGATGTTGTCATTGGCAGAGTAGATGATGCCAACTTACCTCAGTACTTCTACCTGGGAGAAATAGCACCATCCAGCTGCAGCTAACAAAGGACATCCTATATAGAAAGATCCCAGGATTCGGCATGGATGGTGTGACCTGCCAACCAATTCTCTCTCTTTGCACAGTCTAATAATCCTTTGTGCAGGGACTCTCCAAAAAAAAAAGTTTACGTTGAGCATTAGGGTATTGAGCTGTATACCCTCAATTATAACAACTAAAAGAAAAGCTAAAGTAACTAGTAGTGGAGAGACTAAAAGAAAACGGTAATCTTTATTATCAGTATGCAAGGACTCTTCACATCAGGGACCAAAAATAAAACCAATTAGTACCTAATACAATAGTAATACAATATTAAATATTAAAACAATAATTGAGCATTAACCTCAGACATCAGTGATAATGGTAATTTAGGGCAGAGTTCCCTGCTGGCTGAATGGACAGAAAAAGCTTTGAGGAGGAGAAGGGCTCTAGCAGGGCATTGCAAGACTGTTACAATTTGCATAGGTGAAGTGCAGGAATAATAAAACAATCACCCCAATAACGATAATGACAATAGCAGTTTTTTATTGAGCATATACCATAAACTAGACACTCTCCCATTCCAAGCATCATTTTATTTAAACCTCACAACCCTGTGGTAAATTGAATCGTGTCCCCAAAAAAAGGCATGTTCAAATCCTAACCCCCAGTTCCTGTGGGTGTGGACCCATTTACGAAAAGGATCTTCAAAGCTCCTATTTAGATGAGACCAGATTGAATTAGGATGGGCCCTAATCCTGTGTGAGTGGAAATTTGGACACTAAAGTTCAAGCTACAGGAGAAAACAAGAAGAGACAGCTCACCAGGACAGGGGCAGAGACTGATTGCCTGCAAGCCACCACCTAAATGCTACGGACTCCAGAGAAGCCATGAGCTGTAACATCCTGTTGTTTAAGCCAAACACCGTTTGTGGTTTTTGTTGTAGCAGCCCTGGAAAACAAAGACAACTACCTTAGGGTCCTCATTTACACATGGAGAAATGGGGTTGAGGGAAGTTAAATAATTTGCCAGAGCTCACAGTCAGCAAGTATCAGAGCTGAGGTTCCCATGCTACCTGACTCCAGAATCTGGGTAGCCAGGCAAAGGCAGAGAAATGGAAAGGAATCCACACTGAGTGACACTGTGCAAGAAAGGCAGCATGCTGAGAAGGTGGAGCTTTTGTCACCAGGGCCCAGAGAAGAAAACTGGTTAACTGGGACAAGGTTGGCTCATCCATACAATTTTGACATGCCATAACCAGCAAGAGTGATACCAGAGATAGTAAACACACTGCAACAAAGGGCTGAATCAAAAGCAAACTAAAATAGGATTGCTTTTTTAACCACACAAGATGAGAAAAGCATCTCAACAGGTAAGCATGACTAGGGAAGCCCAGGTCTGGAGATTCCCAAGAGGTGAAGTTTCACAAGAGGCTGTGAAAAATGCTGAGAGCTTGGGAATGGAAAGGAATAGCTAAACATAAGTCCTATGTTCTACCCATCAAGGACCTTCCAGGATGGTGTGAAGGGCAGACGAGCTGGAGAGGCAGAGATTGTATGAAGAAAGTTCACAAAGAGTTCACAGAAACAACACAGTAAGTTCAAGCTTAGGGGAAGCAAAGTTAAGGCAAATAGCTGAGTGTTGCCTGCCTTGGCTGAATTACATTTTCAAAACACCTAGTTGCAAAATAATCATAAAGTATTAGGTACCCAGTGTACATTTTAATCCTGGGAATGTAGCCGTGAGCCCTGCCTGCAAGAAACAATCAATCTTGTTAGAGGGACAAGACATACACACAGAAGAAAGAGAGAATAAAGGGTACTTATGAATAATTTTCTCAAATCATTGACAGAAGCCTCAGTTTTGTGGGCTTTTTCCAACACTACAATCTCAGAATAAGCAAGCCAACAAGAAAGAAAGAAAAACAAAAGGAAAGAAAGAGTGGAGGGAAGAGTTGGAGAGAAAGATGGAGAGAGGGAAAAGAGAAGGAAGGAAGGAAGGAAGAGAGGGAGGGAGGGAGGGAAAGGAAAGGAAGGGGGAAAGGAAGAAAGGAGGGAAAGAAAGGAAAGAGATAGTTATTCCATATGTAAAATGTGAAATTATGAAACTGACTTTTTAAAGTGCTATAACTTACTCATAACTGGTTCCATGTTGCTTTTAAAAGACAACTTAATAAAATTGATTTGTTTAAGAAAAAAAAGACAATTTAAGTCATAGAAAAAAATCGCATTCATTTAGTTTTATTTAATTGGAATCAGAATTATTCATTTTGATCCCCCACTTAATTCATCAGATTTGGCTCTGAATTATAGAACTCATCTTCATAAAAGGAAGATCTGCCACCATCATGGGTTTTATGAGATTGTCTCTGGCTTTAAAGTCAATTCAGGTCAGTGCAACAAACACTGATCAAGCATAAAGCACTATACAAGATGCTATAATTTTTTTTTAATTGTTTTAAAGCACAGCAGTGTCTCTCCTTTCAAGGTGCCAACCTTCTGGTTAGCTGGCAGGTTCTTCCCTGGACCATCTCTTGGTGTCTGTCTTTTAATTATAATTCAGATACAAGGAGCAAAAACCATATTTCTATATCTCAGCCCTATCCAAGCCTACCTGCTTGCTGCCCCAACACCAAAATGCCCCATTTTTTGATTCACTGCCCATGCCGTTTTCCTGCCATGTCCCACGCCTGAGTTTACCTTTTCATTCAAACCATTAATGGTCACTTTTCAAAGTTCTACTCAAATAATAGCTACAATTTCTTGAGTGGCATTTTCTATGTGCTGGGCATTGGTTAGAGGTTTTGCATGCATGATATCATTTTAAATCTCAAACAGCCATATGATACAGGTATTATAAGCACCCTCCTTTTACACAAGTGACCTTAATAAGTGATGGAGCCAGATGCAACTCCAAAGCCCTTGCTCTTAACCACTAAGGTCCCTGGCCTATCATGAGGCCAATAAACATTCACATAATACTCTGTGGTAAGGTATTATCCCCACTTTACAGCTGAGGAAACCAAGGCTCTGAGAGGCCATAAGACTTCTCACACTAACTCCAAATCATTTAAGCCACTTCAGTTTGTATGACTTTGCAGATCTGTCGTGGCAGCCATCTTGCTATCATGGACAAAATTGGAAGCAACCAGAGGTGAGAGATGGAGAGAGATGGGCCTTCGGAACACAATCAAGGCTTACTAAAGCCACATACATCCATGGTCTTTTTAGTTATATGAGCCATGAAATTGCAATTTTTACTTTAGTTTGAGTTGACTTTTTAATGACAGCTTGCAAAGTGAGACCATAAAGTATGTGACCTTTTTAAAAACTCACAAACCAAAGTTTATTCTTTCAAATGAGAGCAGTTCCTTTCAAAGCAGTCATCTTAGGGGAAATGAAATTGCAAGTAAGTAGGCAACCAGAGAGGGGAGGGAATCTATGAAAAGATACCTCAAATTATAGTGTTAATCTAGCACTGACAAGTATTTTGGAATGAACAATATACATCATTTTGCAGGTTAGTTACTTTACGTTGTGAAAGGAATTAGCTCAAGGTTCAGGAAAGAAAAGTATTTGCTTCTACTGCTATTCAAAAAATAGGATCCTGCTCTGTCAGTTAGCACAAGGGATTCCCATTCTGGACATTGGAAGTAACTGGTGAAGAAGCAGCTTCCTGCACTTGAGCGTGAAGCCTGCAGATAAGATGCCAATTCTGAGCAAAATCAGACCTGAAGTCACCAGACTTTCAAACAAATCATGTGCCTGAGTCTACCTTTAGTCTCAGATTCTCCTATTCCCAGCCCTAGCTCAGCTGAGACTCAGTGGCTTCTCCCTTAGGACAGAATCAGCAGTTCAGCTAAGGCAGCACATTTCCATATCCAGCTCATGACCCATGGCTGGCACTGCTGCTCAGTCTATTACACCAGGGGGACTCAAGTCACAAGACCATGTTACCAAGCTATGAGATGGGAGCAAATTGCAAAAGTTCTCCCTATGGAGTTGACCTATTTCCTTTCCTGTGTATGGAAGGATATTCATGACCATTATGCAATTATTGCAGGGTCAGATTAGCACCAAGGAGTATTTCCTGGGTTTAAGAAGAAAAGAGGGACTTTCAAAAAGTGAAGACCCTAAGAATGCAAATCTGAGGCTCTTTGTCTCAGGCCTGGCTGTGCCTTCCATTAACAGAGCTGAAGAAATGGAGAGATTTCCCTTTGCCCATTTCCCAGAATCCTCTTTAGCATTGCTAAGCTCAAACTCACCCATTATTCCCCTCTCTGCCTATCTAACTGCACATGAGAGAGTGGAACCTGGATTAAAACCTTAGCTTTTCAGCTCAATTAACAAACACAGAGCTGGACCAGCTGCAAAGAAGTGCTAAATCCAAAGAAAGAACAAGCTGGCCCTCAAAGAGTTGTGAAAAGCAATTGAAATCTTTCCTGCAATTTCTGCCAAAAAGAAGGCACCAAGCAATCCATTCATAATAAAAATAAAACTTCTCAAGACCCTCTTCTCCCATCTCCTTCTTACTCTGTCATAGAGCACAAAAGACATTGTTACCAATTTCATGTCCCATACTCCCCAGAATGCCCAAAAATGCTCTCTCAAATCTCAAATCTCAGCCTGCAGCTATCTTCCCCTTCTTACTTCCTTTTCTGAAATATTCTTCTCTTCCTCCAGTACTTTTCTGCCCTTGCCACCACAGTTCAATCACTCAGTTCTCCTCCTTTCTCATTATCCAGTCTCACAGAACAAAAGCAGTTGCCCATCCAAGAAGCCTGCTTCCTCTCAGAAGGCAGGGAAAAGGAAAGATTCTGAATGTGCATGTTATTTTTTTTCTTTGTCACATTTCCTCACCAAAATATAGACTTACTAAATAAAGGTAAAGAGTCTGAGACCTGAAATCAGAATATCTGCATTGTCTCAATTATTTCTGTGTAACTTTGAGACAATTAACCTAAACTCTGGCCTCAGTTCCTTTATTTATAAAATGAGGTAACAGCAATGCCTTCCGCAAGGATGTGGCAACGATTAAATGATCAAACATGTTTTGTTATAAGAGTAACAAGTAAACTATAATTTGTTTATAGCTTAACAAGTAAAAAGTGCCCTATGAAAATGATTCCCAATCCTGCCAGCTTAATTCTTTACATCTTTACATTTTATTTATACATCATTCTTAATCACTTATAGAAATTTTCATTGGTTATGTAAAGACATAAAATATTTTGTTTTCAGTGTTGGCCACCATTCACAATCTTGGCCTAAAACTTGAGGTTGATTACCTTTTTTCTGTTGTGGGTCACCTGATACTATTCCAGAAAGAGGAATCTAGAATCTTTAAAACATAAATTCTAAGTCTGAATTCCTAATTCTAAGCCCCAGGCCCACATAAAATCTCCAAGCCTTCATTGACCATAGTACAAAAGGCATTTCTGACCTAAGCCTTCTTTTTTAAAAGAGACTCCTACCTGATTTGCTATTTTAGAAATCAAGGTGTCCCCCCCCGCCCCCCGTGTAAATTCCTAATGAACAGCCAGTAAAGGCATCAGACACAGGTTAAAAGAGGACAGGAAGTAAAAGGGGATAAATTAGAAGGGATAAGTATGTAGAACACAGGACCAGAGGAACAAAGAAGAACTAAGGAAAAGTCACTAAAGAACTTACACAAAAATACCAAATCTATTCCTTCTAAAATAGGAGATGAACTTGTGAGCACATGTGGATGCACTGATTTCCAGTAAAAATGATTCAAAAGTATTCCCTTTAGGTTCCATGTGGGAAGGGGTCAGTGAGAGGAGGAAAGTACAAAAGTCTATTTAAATTAACAGAAGAGTAGCATTTAGAGGTAGGATCTTTATCTTCGAGTGTCACATTTGGGATATGGAAACCTCTGGGGCAGGTAAGGGAAAAACCAAGTGGCCCCTGCAGCACCTGTTAGAGAATGGCAGCAGGAGAGGATTTTTCCCATCCTCCTTCCCACGGGATTGGAGGTACCTTACCTTTTAATGAAGATGTGGCATTTACTTTGGTTCATGATTGCCTATAGGCTAGCCCATCACTAGGTAGGGGGAGAAAGAAGGATTAAAAAAAAGGGTAGGGAGAGGCAGCTGGGAAGGGATAAAATAAGATTATTGAATTGCTTTTTCCCCCAGATCCCATACCAGGCAGGTATCAGCAACAAACTTAATTTGCCTTGGTCTTCTCTAATGAAGATATGCTAGGACACACAAGCTGAAATAGGTAGCTGGTCTGGAGAGATCACAAATCCTGGATAACCTCTTTTTTATGTGAGAGTTTTCCTTAGATTAGCCACACCACTATCATCAAAAGCAGCTAAAAAGAGGCTAAGAAAACCTCTTAGCCTCTTAGCAAGTTAGCTGTGCCCAAACTGGTAACAAGCTAAGAGCCCCAACTACATGTGTACTCAAATTATAAGGTTTAAACTTGAAATTGAAATCCAAATAAATATAACACAATAAGGCATTTTGCATTGATTCCTCCCTTGCCTTCCACTGAACTATCTTTAACAAGCAGCTCATCCACATGTGGCTCAAGAGGAAAATAGCATCAAAGGCCAGAGAAGGCCAAAAAGACCCAGGTGAGATAGAAGACTCAGTCATGGAAACTCCACACCCTAATTTGAATTCCACAAGCAGGACAGATAGGCACCACAAATTGGATCTAGCACTCTGGTTACAGCTTCTTATTCCCTAATCAGGTTCTGTCTATGGGTCAGTGGAAAACCTGGAAATGTTATACAGTCACCAAACATAAAGATATTTCTAAGGGAAACAGGGTACCATTCCCAAGATAAGCACCTTGCCCTTTTACCTTGATGTCTACCTACCATCAAAGGGACACTACACACTTATAAACATTGCCTCTGCCAAGGGTGACCACACTAAATATCTCAAGACTAGCCAAACTGTATATTGAGATGTTCCAGAGATTTTTCCCCAAATAGCACAAACCTGAAGAATCAAATGTCTACCCAAGCCCTTCTATTGCAGACCATTGACACTATTCAAAATTAACATTTCTCAAACCTAAGCTATGGTTTTCCACCATCTAGCTGAGGAGTCAGAACACCAGGGAGGCTCAGTCTAAAGACATGATAGGAAGGAAATATCCAGGGATTGCACAAAGCCTGACAGTATGTCAGTTCTCCATGCATCTATTCTTTCAATAAACATTCAATAAAACACCTACACATAAAGCATCCATGTGACAAACTGAGAAATATAAAAATAGTTTATATTATAGTTTATATTCAAGAAACTAAGTCAATACACTTAAACAAAAAGTCAGGTAGAAAGCATTAATTGCTATAAAACAAGTACAGATCAAGTGCCATACTCACGTGAGACAAATTATTTCTGGCAGAAAGGGGTCAAGAAAAGCTTCCCAGAGAAAACCACATTTGAGATGACCTTTAAAGGAATGAGTAGGATTTGGACCTGAAAGATGAAAGAAAAGTGCATCCAGGTGGAAGGATTGGGCTAAGCAATGGCTCTGAGGAAACAAACACATTTTCAATCTGGCTGGAGAATAGCCTGCAAGGGGCATAATGAAAAAAAATTAAAAAAAAAAAAAAAAAAAAAAAAAACTAAAGCAATTTCATTGATGGCCTTCATTAAGAATTTGTAATTTCCATTGTGAAAAAAAATGAAGAGCCACTGAAGATTTCTGAGCTGGGGAATGAGTGACACAGTGAGAAGTCAGAAAAATTGTGCAAGGTAGATTAGAGCAATATGTGACCAGGGGCAAGAAGACAAATCAGGATAGAAATGCAGTGGTATAAGTAAGAAGCAAAAAAATCTACGGTACCAGAGAGGGCATGCAGAGGAAGGTGAAGACAAGAGAAATGTTGTCAAGGTAGGGTCAACAGGATTTGGTCATTTGTGGTCATGTGGGACGAACACATCAAGGATCACCCTGAGAAGATAGTTATATTATCAACAGAAGAGGAACTTAAAAGATGAAGATGACTGTGGAACACCTAAATGCTTATGTTTGGGCATCAGCTGGAAACGTGTGGCTGGTGCCAGGAAGACTCAGAAGTACAAATTCAAAAGTACCTCTCTGAGATATTTGCCATTTTTGACCACTCTCATCAAAATTCTCTTTTTGGATTCTGATCTCCATGGGCTGCTTGGTCCATAGACTACCCTGCTATTTGCCCCACAGATGGCTTTTTTTTTTTCCCAGGGTTCCAGCTTCAGTCCTTTTCCCTTCTCATTCTACATTCTGTCCCTGAAAGTCTCAACTATAACCTACTGGTTAAGAATGTAGGCTCTGGAATCAGCCTGGGTTCAGTCTTGGCTCCACTTGCTGGCCATGTGACTTTGGGTAAGTCATGTACATTGATCATTCTCATCTGTAAAATGTGGTTATAGAGTTGTGAAGAGGATTTGTCAGGAGGATTAACACAAAATCTGGCACACAGTAAGTCCTCAGTAAATAGTAGTTATTATTAAACAAAATCTTTAACTGGAAATCTGGATCTCTCTCCTGATTACCAGATCCATATATTCTGTTGTCACCTGTGCAGGTTCCCTTGAAGTTCCAAACTGAACTCATTTTCTTTCTCACCTCCCTCAACCCTGACCATCCTCTGTATTCCCAACATTCATTTGGTCATTTGAAATAGAAGCCAGGGAATCATCCCATATTCCTCCCATATCTGTCACAAATCCTATAAGATAAAATTCCAAACTACTTGACCTGGCATAAAAGGCCCATCATTATCTCACTACCACTTCCCTTTCAAACTCATTTCCCAACACTCCCGCCATACCCCAGTAGATGCATCTGTACTGCTCCAGCTCCATACCAAAGTACTCACCATTCCTCACAAGCATCACACAATCTAATATAAATGTCTTTGTATGTTACTTGCCTCTGCCTGAAATGTTCTTTTTTCAACTTCCCACCCTCAATCTGGATAATTCCTATTTGCCTTCAATATTCAGTTTGAGTCACCACCCTGTGAAGCCTTTCCTGACTGCAGGTGGAGTATTCGGTACCTTTCTCTCTGCTTCTGTAAGTGTATAACCCTTTTGTAGCACTCAGCATTTTGGAGTTATCGCCTTGCCTGACTCTTTCCTCTAGTAAATTGTAAGGAGCTTATGAGTAAGAACAGTGTCATATTCATTGCTCAACAACCGCATGCCCACTGCCCACAACATCTAGCAAATACTTTGCATATAGCAGTTACTTAAAATTTTTAATGTATAAATGACACATTTATACATTATGTATAATGTATAAATAATCGAACATACCAAGATAATCTTAGATATCTCCTGCTCTTTTTTTTCATCATGATTAATCATAAAATTCACATAGCTTTACTTACACTTCATAGGTTTCTCTAAGTTTTGTCCATGCCTCAACACCAATAACCAACAGTTGTCCTATTTTTCAAGATATACATCTTTTAATCTTTTAAAGCTAATGGGTTGGGAAACGGATGTGGCTCAAGAGGTTCGGCGTCCGTCTGCCATATGGAGAGACCGGGGTTCGATCCCCGGTACCTCCCGGTAAAAAAAATAAAATAAAATAAAATAAAAAATAAAGCTAATGGGTGTTGTTGTGTTTTTTATTTTCTCCTGGTGC
Source organism: Tolypeutes matacus (assembly GCA_026826555.1). NCBI lineage: Eukaryota > Metazoa > Chordata > Mammalia > Cingulata > Chlamyphoridae > Tolypeutes > Tolypeutes matacus. Next base: position 4,252,927 of record JAKSZT010054304.1, read on the forward strand.
TTTTCTGCGTTCTCCAAATGTTCTGTGGTTAATCTCTTCTTGATCCATACTGAATCAGTCTGTTAGGACCCACCTGATGAAAATCTGGAAATTTACAGTCAAGCCTGAATGAACTTTAAGTCTGAAAATATGATCAAATTATCTCTAATTTAACTGGCTGAATAATATGGTGCCTCGAGATTATCATTCAGAATCCCAACTGTCATTGTACTGGGTGCTGGGGGCCAGGGGTGGGAGGTGGTACATAGGAAATTCCAGGTGACAAAATCCCAACTGTCATTGGGATTTTGTAAAAATCCCCAGGACATTTTTTATATTAATAGATTAAATTTATGATGAGTGGGATTTGCTTCAAAATAATCTGATGGTGAGGGAGAAGGTGGGGGAGAATATAGATGAAACAAGGAGTAGCCATAAGGTGACTGATTAAAACTGGGTGACATATGATACTGCAATGAGGGATACATAACATTATATGTTTGTCAAAGTCTATAAAACTGTACAGCGCAAAGTGTAAACCATAAAATAGAGACTTTGATTAGTAGCAGTGCTTTAACTTGGTTCATCAATTTTAACAAATGAACCTCATTAATGTAAGACGTTAATAATAGGGAGAAATGTGTATGGGGTGGTTATACAGGAATCCCCTATACTTTTTTGTAACAGAATTTTTATTTCCTTGTGATTTCTTCTCCATATAAACAAAATTGTCACTTCCTCATCTGCTCCCATAGCAGTTAATACATAGATCCTATAATAGAACTGTCATTACATTGTTTGGCTCACATATCTCCAACTACTTATTCATTCATCAAATAGAAATTTGACTGGCACTGTGCAAGCTGTTGGTACTTTAATGAGCGAAGTAGACCTTCACTGAATTTACAGTTTGTGTGAGAGTCAGACATGAAAATCACATAATTGCATAAGTGATATGACTTGACTCACAGCTGCCACCTAGCTTTCTTGGCTAGGTACTGATTCTTTTTTTCTTTTTTCTTTTTTTTTATTTTTAAAGACGCTTTAGATTACATAAATGTTACATCAAAAATATAGGGGATTCCCATATACCCCACTCCCTCCCCCTCCCACACTTTTCCCCATTAACATCTTTCATTAGTGTGGTATATTTGTTACAACTGATGAACACATATCGAAGCATTGTTACTAACCATGGACTATAGTTTACATTATAGTTCACACTTTGCACTGCACCATTTCATACATTTTGACAAAATGTATAATGGCCTATATCTGCCATTGTAATGTCATGCAGGTCAATGCCAATGTCTCCAAAATGCCCTGTTATTCTTCCCTCTCCCTCCCCTCAGAACTTCTGGTGGCCACTGCCTTTATATCAATGATACCAAGTTCTTCCACTGCTAGAATAATAAATCTACTTTAGTCCATAGTTGCACTCCCCCCTTATGTTTGTTTATTCCTCAGTTTGAGGATTTTGGGGTGGTGATGCCCATTCTGTTTCTGATTGAGAGGGTGCTTAGATCCCATGGGGCAGATGGATGGAACTGTCTTGCTTGCAGTTGTAGATATTGTTTTTTGGGATGGGCGTTGTCCATCATCATCCTTTTGTTAGTTGTCCTGGGTGAGTCCAGTGAACTGGAAAGTAGGTGTTGCAATTCTGTTGAAATTCAGGGCCCAACCAGCATATGAACAGACTAAAGATTTAAGTTTCTGGGACATATATTTAATGTATAGTGCTAATTATAGGTTCAAATAAAAGGGGCAAAAGAGTCATGTGTAGGAAAATTAGAAATTAATCTAACTCTGTTACATTGGGGAGAATACATTCCAAAGTAAAGCCCAATGACAGGGTGCTGCATTCCTGAGATTGTCTGCCCTGCCTATAGTGTCTAGATGTCTCTAGAGCCCTCATCCCCTATACTTCCCCCCTCCCACCCCTCCCGCGAGGTCGCTCCCTGGTTTGTTTGCTCATTGTCTGCTTGTTTTTTCTCTTTAGGAGGCACCAGGAACCCAACCCAGAACCTCCCTTGTGAGAGGTGGGTGCTCAACCACTTGAGCCACATCTGCTCCTCCCCTATACTTTTGATATAACTTTTTGTAATCTAAAACTTCCCTAAAAACAAAGTTTATAATGATTTTTTTTTAAATAACTGTGTGAGGGCTACATGAGGGTCCATTACATATTTTTTATATGCATGAAAAATTCCATTATTTCTTTTAAATAAACTTTTAAAAAATCAGGTCAGATTAGCAAAACTAGATGTGCCCAGTATCACCGTGAGTTCTGCCTGAAACACATTCCAGCAGGCTTATCAGGAGAACAAATGAGATGTACCACCAAGACTCCACCAGTGGCCCTTAAGCACACAGAGGACAAGGAGTAACTCCTGGGCTCCCCGGGGATGAGGTTACACAGCAGACCTCGGGCCTAGCGAGTGGTAGGCACCGGACCCTTCCCTGCAGGATGGAGAAGACGTACTGCGGGATGACAGGTGCTCACCTCTCTCCAGCCCACGTTCTGTGTGTAGAGGCACAGAAGCAGCCTCTTGTCATGGAGGAGTCGGAGGAAATAGTGAGTAATGTTGGGCCTGTATCTCCTTGTCCAAAGTGTAAAATGGCTTGGGGTTATGAAAGAAAAATGCAAGTGCAAAAACGGCTTCGGGGTACGGGAGGTCACACTGCTGGAGACTGCTGCAAAGACCAGTCTCCGGGGATCTGAAGAGTCCGGAATCCCGCTGGGGAGCTGATGCTGGCCACATCAGAACCGCCACCCTGTGGCAAGCTGTTTAGAAGCAGTTCCGCTATGTCCTGCAGGGAAAGCTTCTCCTTCTCCCTGTTGCCTCCCCTTCCAAAGATGCTGGAGGTGCCAGCAGGAAAAGATACAGTCCTTCTGTCACCAGGAACACGACGCGGGCTGTTCCAGAGCCTGCGGGAGCGGGGAAGCCCCCTCCCCAGGGCGGGAACCCCATGCAGCCCCACAGCACTATCTTCCTCCGTAGCCCAAGACACCCCTTCCCTCCAGAACATTTTTTAAAGTACATCCTTCTAATTCATACACAAAGTGTATGATGAAAAGTTCTCTTCCAGGTTGAGGGAATGAACCATAGAGAATTAAAAAGCACAAAAAGACAGTCTCAGAGGCACCAGAGCTCAGCGATCAGTGGCTTAGACAATGCTGCCACCCACTGGTCCAAAAACAAAAGTGCTGCTGATATTTTACCAAGTTTGGAGCTATTAAATGGAACATTTCACGTGGATTTGAAATGGGCAATAGCTAAATTATCATTCCTGGTGCTTCAAAAACAATTTTTATAACATAATTACAATTACAGTGGGCCTATGAATAAGGGTACAGCAGAAATTGAGGCTCCAGGAACGTAGAGTAGGAAATCCATTCAGACCCTAAAAAGAATGGACCCCACCAACACCCGAGGGAGTGGAGATGGAGCAAAGCACACTGATGAGAAAATAGATGGAGAAAGAGGAAGATATAGCACTGGTAGACTGAATACTTTCCATACACCACACACTGACTGAACTAGGTGCATTCACATAAGGAATCTAATTTAATCCCCACTAAATCCTTCAAGACTAGTGGTTTTGTCCCCATTATCAGTGTGAGTAACAACCAAAGAGGTTAGCTCACAGCTCAACACACATACTTAGGATTTTGAACTCAGGTCTACATCCTGTCCCCAAAGTCCTTTCTCATGCTACCAGACTAAAGCCCCTGTTCTTACTTCTCAATTTTGCTTAGGGCAGAATTGCCTTTATAATGTTGTTTGGATCACAATCACCTGCTAGCATGTTATATAAAGGACATCAATGCTTTATTTATTTTTTTTTTTAAAGATTTTATTTATTTATTCATTCATTTATCCCCCACTTGCTGCTTGTGCTCGCTGGGTCAGCTAACCACGCCGTGTGGGCGGGCTTGCCTTCACCAGAAGGCCCCGGGAACCGAACCCGGGGCCTCCCATATGGTAAACGGGAGCCCTACTGATTGAGCCACAGCCGCTTCCCAACATCAATGCTTTAAAGTTTAAAAGGCATACTCTAGGAAACCTGGCCACTGATTCTCTGATCTGAGCAGGGGCTCATTTTTTTCCCTCATTCCTGCCCAATTTCCCTCTCTCTCCTCCTAAAAATCCTCCAATGACAGATACAGTAACAGTTGTGCTGTCCATTGCAATAGCCACTAGCTCCATGTGGCTGCTGAGCACTTAACAAATAGCTAGTACAAACTGAGATGTGCTATGGTGTGAGATGCTCATCAAGTTTCTAAGACTTCATACCAAAAAAAAAGAATACAAATTATCTCATACAAGAATTTTATATCGATTACATAATGAAGTGATACTATTGAGTATATTTTATTAAATAAAATATATTATTTAAAATTAATTGGTGTCGTTTTACCTTTTTAATGGGGCTAATAGAAAATTTTAAATTACACACATGGATGGCATTATATTTCTATTAGATAGTGCTGGTTTAAAGATAGGCAAACATACTTTTATAAACAGAGGAACTCCATACATTAATTAATATAAGGTCATAGACATGAAACTGAAATCTATTTCCTCCTCAGTTGACAGGCAGAAAAATCCTAACTGAGGTTCAATTAATACAGTTACAATTATTAACTGAGAGTTTCACATTGTGAAGAAACTAATGAAGCCTGATTTTCTTTGGTTGTGTGTCTTATGGATGACTGACTTATTTACTAATTATCCCAAAGTTTTCATCCTGTGGATTACATAAATAATAGAGTAATTTATATACTAAAAGCATGTGGCCTATTTGGTTCAACAAAGAACTTCACCTTTCTTACATTAAAGAGGCTATTACTGGGAGGCGGATGTGGCTCCAGTGGTTGGGCTTCCATCTACCTTATGGGAGGCCCCAGGTTCAATCCCCAGGGCTCCTGGTAAAAGGTGAGCAGGCAAGCCAGGCCCGTGCAGCAAACCATGCAGCAAGATGATGACGCAAAAAAAAAAGAGACGCAGGGGAGAGTCAAGGCGAGATGTGCCAGAAACCAGGAACTGAGGTGGCGCAAGTGACAGGGTGCCTCTCTCCCACATCCGAGGTCCCTAGGATCGAATCCCACTGAACCTGGAGAAGAAAAATGAGAAGAGAAAGCAAGAAACAGATGCAGAGGATCATCCAGTGAATGGACACAGACAGCAAGAAGGGGGCGGGGAGAGGCTATTACTGGCCAATAAGCCCATGTAAAGATGCTCAACATCATTAGCCATAAGGGAAATGCAAATCAAAACTACAATGAGATACCACCTCACTCTACTAGAATGACTATTATTTAAAAAAAGCAGGAAAAATATCATATGATCTTATCGATATGATGTAGTTGGAATAAGAGAATTCATAGAATCAGAAACTAGAATACAGTTTACCAGGGGCTGGGGAAGGGGTAGGAAATGGGACGTTAATGCTTAATTAGTACAGAGTTTCTGTTTGAGATGATGGAAAAGTTTGGTAATGGCTAGTGGTGATGGTAGCACAACATTGTGAATGTAATTAGCTCCACTGAATGATATATTAGGTTAAAAGGGGAAATTTTTAGGTTATATATATTACTAGAATAAATTTTTTTTAAGAGGCCATGATTACTCCACCCAGAATGGGTTTCTAAAAAGTGCTGTGGAGTCTTCTTGCTCCCATTATTTCAATATCCTCAAACTAGATGGAAATGCCATTTTCAGCTAAAGATGGGGCATAACCCTAATATTAAACCAATTTGGCCTCAAAAGGTCATTTCCAGTCTTAACAGGGTTTCTTGGCAAGTTGTTCTTTTTTTTTTTTTTTTTTTAAGATACTTAGATTACATAAATGTTACATAAAAAGTGTAGGGGATTACCATATGTCCCACTCCCTACTTCTCCCACATTTTCCCATATTAACAACATCCTTCATTAGTGCAATTAGTTCATTGCAATTGATGAACACATTTTGGATCATTACCACTAAGTGTGGATTATAGTTTACATTATAGTTTAAACTCTATAACTCACATTTTTTAAAGTTATGACAAGATACATAATGCCCTGTATCCATCACTGCAATGTCATTCAGGACAATTTCCAAGTCCCAAAAATGCCCCCACATTATTCCTGTTTTTCCCTCTCCCTGCCCTCAGAAACTCCAATGGTCACTGCCTCCACATCAATGATATAATTTCTTCCATTGCTAGAATCACAATAAGTCTATAGTAGAATACCAGTAAGTCTACTTTAGTCAATAGTTCATTCCCCAATCCTGAGGATTCTGGGATGGTGATGTCTACTCCATCTCTAACTGAGAGGAGGCTGCGATCCATTAGGGCCGATGGATGGGACTTTCTTGCTTGCAATTGTAGACTACTCTCTTGGTTCCTTGGTATGGTAGTTGTCCATCATCACCTCCTTGTTATTTGTCCTGGATGAGACTAATGAACTGGAGAGTAGGTGTTGCAACTCCACTGAGATTCGAGGCCCAGCTGGCACATGTAGAGCCCAAAGATTTAAGTCTCTTGGACGTACACCTACCAACTCTAGTACTAATTATAGGTTCAAATTGAAGAACAGAAAAGCCATGTGTAGGGAAACCACAACTGAGTCCAACTCTGTCACCCTGGGCATAAATTCCAAAGTAGAGCCCACTAGCAAGGCACCAAACTCCTGAGCTATCTGCTCTGACTATAGTGTCTGATGTCTCCAGAGTCCTTAGGAGGCCCACTATTTGGGGTAGTATCTTCTTTGGCAGTCAATGAGATCCTGCTGAGACATGCATAAGCATAACTTCTGGAATGACCTCCTGACTCTCTTTGAAGTCTCTTAGCCATATAAACCCATTTGTCTTTACCTTTTCCCTCTTTTGATCAAGGTCTTTTTCCAGTTGCATTGCTTGTTGGTGCTTGGTAGTAATCCCTTAGTGTCAGGGAAGCTCATCCCTGGGAGTCATGTCCCATGCTGGGGGGAAGGTAATGTATTTATATGCTGAGTTCGGCTTGGAGAGAGGCCACATTTGCACAACAAGGAGGCTCCCAGGATGCAACTCTTAGGCACCCTATAATACTAGGCTAAGTTTCCGTTTCAAGAGTAAAGGTTCATAAGCACAGTCATCAATAGCAAGGGCCCGTCAATAGACCATCCTCCTTCACTAGTCATTGCCCCTGTACTCAGGGGATTCTTAGTTTTCCATTAGAGAATGTGGCAGAGCTCCCCAGAATGGGAATTCGATATTCCTTTGGTTATCGTGTGAATCTCCACCCATGACAATGCCCACATTTGAACACATTTATATGCCTTATATGCATGCCCAGGGGAGCTTCCTCCCATGTGTCTCCCATCAGTGACACCCCACACCAATGATCAACCCCTGCCAGCAAGTTATTCTTTTCTCAACAAAAGCAACCCTAAGAGTGGTCTTAGATAACAGACCAAGATGAGATCTAATCAAAGTTCCTGTACCAGGGATTAAAAGGAGACATTTAGTCAATGACTCCCAAGGCTGAGAATTTGGCCCAAATCCTATGAAGTTACCCAAAGAGGAACTTCCTGGGGGATCTCGGAACAATGGTGCTTTAGACTAGGAAACATCGGCAAGGGCAAGTGCTAACAGGAATGCCCTCTGCCCAACCCCAAACATTTGTTTTAGGAGGCACCAGGGACTGAACCCAGGACCTCGTACATGGGTCAGCCACTGAGCTACACCTGCTCCCCACAAAAAAATTTTTAAAGAACCTCCTTTTGCCCCTTGGAGTCAGGCTCCATGCCCAACATTATGCTGAATTTCCAGAAGGGAGCAGTGTGAACTAATTGATTTCTCAAGTTCACCTTCACAATTCCCCAATTCTCTGCAGAAGGGAACACACACAACAAATTAAATTGAAATAAAATAACCTCCATCTGAGATCTCCTAGGAACCCATTTGAACAGTGCACAATGTAAACTTAATAGATATCTTCTTCCAGCTCTCTTCAATTTTCTGTGCTATGTGTGATATTTTCCATAGATGAGACCAGATCTGTTTGGTTGTAAATGACAGTCAGATGTTCCAATAATTTTGTTGCTGAAACTTGATAATTTCCAGAAGCCCCTTTTCTATACACAGTATCTTTTAGTAAGACCCACCACAGAGAAAATGAGTTGTACAAGAATGGCAGAAGATCTGGAAATTAACCAGGAGACTGGACCATACCTTGCCTCAAACAAAACAGAATGTTATTAATAGGAAACAGGCCAGTTTTTGAGGGTCATGGACAGAATACACACTGGATTCTCAGAAACTGGCTGTGTTTCAAAGTCAGTAACCTCCAACTTGTCAGGGAGGATTGTGGCTAATACTGTGAAAGACATGTGCTGAAAGATTTCTAGTTGCCCTTAAATTCCTGAATTTCTAGCCAGGATATCATACCACACATATGCAAAACAGAAAAGTCTGATAAATTTTAAGTGAGTCCTGATGTAAGTAAACCCAATATACAAAATCTTAACTATAAAATCAATATTTTAAGAGGTGATCATTTAGATCACAAAAGGATTAACTTCAAGATATTGTAAGCAAATTTACTATTCACATATTAGGTTGAATCATTTGAAATTGCCAGTATTCATTGTTTTTAAGAAAAAAAACAAAAATCATAAAATTTCATGTGATTTGATCTATACATTTCATGAACAACATAGGTACTAGAGAAACTTCAAGAGAGCACTAGGAATCTCTACTAATTTTAAGATGCCAGAAATAAAGATTTTCAAAAAACTTCCAAAATCAAAATTCAATGTCAACAGGAAAATATTTTTCAATGTTTTCTATTTTAATTTACATGATTTTCAATACCATTCCTATAGCCTCTTTTAATCTGAATACCACAGGATATAGTTAGTGATGACCAAGAATTTTGGTTATAAATTTGGCAATGCCTGAAATAATAGTAATATATTCAATATTTATATATTTCCACCTTTCAAAGCAGCTTTAAATGAAATGAATCTATTAACCATACCCCCAAATCCTTTATGAAAATGAGATAAAGATAGAAGGGGGAGGGGAGAAAAAAAGGAAAGAGGGATTAATTTTAATTATCAGAATTTACCCATCCAAATTAGGATTGTTTTATAAAGGATCCTCCATTAGAAGCTACTAATATACCTAATATATAAGTATATATAAAATATGTGTAATATACTTAATATACTTAATTCCAGGTAAACATTGCCCAGAATGATTATGGGATTCCTCTTTTGAAATTGCCATCAAAGCTACCTAAGAAAACAAGTACATTCCTTAATAGTCATTTTCTTCTTTTTAAATTCCAAACTGGTATTAATCAGCTTATTGTTTTGCTAATTTGCTAAATTCAGTTCCATATTCTTTTTGGTTATTTGCTAAAATAAATATATTCATACATACATGCACAAATATATACATACATACATGCATACAAGTAAAATTAAAAACTACCTTTGGGTGGGAAGCGAATGTAGCTCAGGCGATTGACCTACCACATGGGAGGTCTATGGCTTGGTTCCTGGTGCCTCCTAAAGAAGATAGTGAGCTGGTGGGACAGGCAAGCATGGCAAGCTGACACAACAAGAGACACAAGAAGAAAAAATAACGAGAGACCCAACAAAGTAGCAAGCAGAGGTTTCTGGGGCCTCCTAAAGAAAAAAATGAGCAAGACAGCAAGCTAACACAATGCACAGGCATGGCAAGATGACGCAACATGAGATACAAGAAGAAAAATCAATAAGAGACACAACAAAGCAGGGGACGGAGGTGGCTTAAGTGATTAGGCACCTCCCTCCCACATCAGAGGTCCTGGGTTCAGTTCCTGGTGCCTCCTAAAGACACAGCAAAGTGCAAACATTGAGGAGGGAGGAAGAAAGAAAGAAAGAAAGAAAGAAAGTAAATCTTTGAAGAAAAAAAAAAAACTACAGTTGGGAATGGGAAAATTGTCTACACTAAGGATATCCAAGATTGCCTGGTATATTCTCTCACTTTCCCTTCTTCTCTGCTTATTCCCTAGTCTTCTCCAGCAGCACCCTCTACCCTCTTGAAAGAAAAAACAGTTCTCTCTTATCTTTAAACCAAGGAGACCATGAATGGGATGGTAGAGAATATCCCTAACCATGGCCAATCCCGATCCCACTGAGAAACCTCAGTATATCCTTTTACTCTTTCTACATCTATATGTCTGAAAATAAAAAAGCAATGCTCACAGCTTACCTAGTTTTCAGAATGCAGCAGAGATTCATGATCCTAGCTCTCTACACAGCATCCAGTGGGCATACTCTAAAAATGCAAATATCTATCAAGCATATAAATAACAATCAGGAAAAGTGTCATTCTCATAGAAAAGGCCAAGGGAAGAAAATGAGAAAAAGGCTGACTGCCAAAGTTTTCAGTTTACTTATTTTAAACAAGAAATAAAAGTACTAAAATCTAAATAGAGAATTCCAGGAATATGGCATCACAGTAGGCAGGCAGGGCTCAACTCTCTCACAAAAACAACAGAGAAAGGGCAAAAAGTTGCCCAATGGATCTGCTTTGGGGGTCAGCAGATAAACAGTGCTGCACAATGCCCATAAGGGTGAGGGACAGAGAGATTAGGAACACAAAACAACAACCATGAGTTATCAAACCCTGCAGCAGCCAAGAACAGTACCCATTCCCCGCCCTTAAGGTACATGCCTGGATAAAACCCATGGCTCACTGCAGCTGACTGAGAGAGGAACAGATGTCTACCTCCCTGAGCAGAAGGGGATGCAGCGGAGGGTGGAGAATGGTTTCTCTTCAGTGAATTTGGCCAGAAGAGCCACTTTGAATGTCAGCTCTGGCCAGGCCACAATCATGGGCAAGTGGAAGTTGAAAGAGACACATCTATGGAAAGATTTTGCAATGAGCACCATCTGCTGGCTGGTCAGGAAACTGCAAGCAGAAAAACCACCTTTAGGTCTCTATTGTCCCCAAACCTTGAGAGAAGATCTGCACCCCATTAGTGAGTCCCTGGCCCAATTTTGATAACTTTTTAGCTTGGAAATTTTAAAGACTTAGAATAATTGAACCAAAAATCAAAGATGAGCTGTGAAACAAAACCAATAGGCAAAAGAGAGAAATTGACCATCAGAGTAAATTCATAACATATTCAGATGCCTAGACATCAGCAAAAAATTAAAAGCCATACTAAGAAACAGGACTAGATGACCAAGAGAAAGGAAAAACTAAATATCCTGATGAGATACAGGATTTAAGACAACTAATCAATGATAATCACACAAATCTAAATCATTCAAGGAGTTGAAAGAAAAAATGACTAAAGAGATAAAGGCTGTTAAGAAGACACTGAGTGATTATAAAGAAGAATCTGAAAGCCTGCAAAGAAAAGTAACAGAGCTTATGGGAATGAAAGACACAATAGATGAGATTTTAAATACACTGGAGGCATATAACAGCAGATTTGAATTGATAGAAGACAGAATTGGTGATATACAGGACAGAACATCTGAACTTGAAAAGACAGGCAAACAGAAAGAGAAAAGAATGGGGAAAAAATGGGACAGGGTCTCAGGGAATTTAATGACAACAGAAATGCACAAACATACATGTTATTGGTGTCCCAGAAGGAGAAGAGAATGGAAAAGGGGCAGAAAGAATATTTGAGGAAATAATGGCTAAACCTTCCCAACCCTTTCTGAAAGACATAAATATCAATACCACAATCAAGTGGATTTTTTATCCCATGTATGCAAGGGTGGGTCAACACAAGAAAATAAATTAGTATAATGAACCATATTAATAAATTGAAGAAGAAAAATCACATGATCCTCACAATTGATGAAGAAAAGGCATTTGACAAAATATAACACCCTTCCTTGATTTAAAAAAAAACCCAAAAGATAGGAATAGAAGGAAGCATTCTCAATATGGTAAAATGCTTATATGAACAACCTACAGCTAGCATAGTGCTCAATGGTGAAAGACTGAAAGCTTTCCTGCTGAGAACAGGAACAAGACAAGGATGCCCACTGTCACCACTGTTATTCAATATTGTGTGAGAAGTTCTAGCTAGAGCAATTAGGCTAGATAAAGAAATAAAATTCACCCAAATAGGAAAAAACCTTCACTATTCACTGATGATATGATGCTATATCTAGAAAATTCTGAAAAATCCACAACAAACCAATACCAATAGACAAGTTCAGCAAAGTGGCAGGATACAGTATTAATATGCAAAAATCAATAACATTTCTGTACACTACTGATGTGCAATCTGAGGAGGAAGTCAGAAAAAATTTCCATTTATAATTGTGACTAAAAGAATCAACTATTTAGGAATAAACCTAACCAAGAGCATAAAGGAACTGTATTCAGAAAGCTACAAAACATTGCTAAAACTGAAGAAGACTTAAATAAATTGAAGGACATTCCATGTTCCTGGATTGGAAGACTAAATATCATTAAAATGTGAATTCTGCCCAAACTGATTTACAGATTCAACACAATCCCAATAAAAATCCCAACAGCCTTTTTTGTAGAAATAGAAAAGCCAATTATCAAATTTATTTGGAAGGGTAAGAGGCACTGAATAGCCAAAAATGTCTTTAAGAAGAAGAATGAAGTTGGAGGACTCACAGTTCCTGGCTTTAAAACATATTACTTAGGTTCAGTTGAAAAAAAAAAAAAAAAAATCATGGTACTGGAATAAAGACAGACAGATTGACCAATGGAGCCAAATCGAGAACTCAGAAATAGATGTTCATATCTACAGTCAAGTGATTTTTGACAAGGCTGTCAAGCCGACCTGGCTAGGCCAGAACAGTCTATTCAACAAATGGTGCTGGGAGAACTGGATATGAATATCCAAAAGAAAGAAAAAGGACCCCTACCTCACACCTTATTATAAATTAATTCAAAATGGATCAAGGACCTGAATATAAAAGCAAGGACCATAAAACTCCTAGAAGAAAATGTAGTAAAATATCTTTAAGATCTTGTTGTAGGCAGTAGTTTCTTAAACCTTACATACAAAGCATGAGCAACAAAAGAAAAAATAGATAAATGGGACATTCTTAAGATTAAACATTTTTATTCTTCAAAAGACTTTGTCAAGAAAATAAAAAGACAGCCTACTCAATGGGAAAAAATATTTGGAAACTACATATCCGATAAGGGTTTGATATCCATATTATATAAAGAGATCATACAACTCAACAGTAAAAAGACAAGCAACCCAATTTTTTTAAATGGGCAAAAGACTTGATTTGACATTTCTCCAAAGAGGAAATACAAATGGCCAAAAAGCACATGAAAAAATGTTCAACATCACTAACTATTAGGGAAATGCAGATCAAAAGTACAATGAAATACCATTTCATTTCACACCTTATAAAATGGCCATTATTTAAAAACAAACAAACAAAACAGAAAACTACCAGTGCTGGAAAGGATGTGGAGAAACAGGGTCTCTCCTTCACTGTTGGTGGGAATGTAGAATAGTATGGCCTCTATGGAAGACAGTTTGGCTGTGCATCAAGGAGCAGAATATAGAACTGCTGTATGATCCAGCAATACCATTACTAAGGATATATCCAGAACTGAAAGCAAGGACATGAGCTGACATTTGCACACTGATGTTCATAGCAGCCCAAGTGTTCATCAACCGATGAATGGATTTTTTAAAATATGGTATAAACATACAATGGAATACTATTCAGCTGTGAGAAGAAATGAAGTCAGGATGCATATGACAACATGGATGAACCTAGAGGATATTATGTTGAGTGAAATAAGCCAGACACAAAAGGACCGTTATTGCATGGTCTCACTAATATGAACTAAATTGATGAATAAACTCATGGAGGTAAACACTAGAGTATAGGTTACTAGAAAATAGAATGTGGGTTGAGAATGGGAGCTGATGCTTAATGTATGTAGCATTAATAAGGTTAATTGTAAAAGTGTGGAAATGAATAGAGTTGATAGTACACATTACAGTGGGTATAACTAGCACTGCTGATTTATAAATGCAATTGTAGCTGAAAGAGGTAGTCTGTGGATGCCAATGTCAGTTGAAAGGAAACTAGAGAATAAGCTAGGGAATGTATAACAGGAATTTCACTGATGGATGAAGATTATGGTTAATATTATAACTATAAGAATGCTCTTTTTTAAAGTGCTAAGAATATGGTGATACATAGGAAAATTACAACTAATGTAACTTACAAATGATAGTTAACAGTAATATTGTAATATTTTGCAGCAATGGCAAGATGTTATTTCAAAACTAAGGGACAACAATAGGGGGGATAAAAGGGTATGGGATTTCTCCTTTTGTAGTATTGAAAACGTTCTAATTGACTGAGGTGATGACAGCACAACTCTGTGATGAAAATAAGAACCATTGAGTGGACAGATTATACAAAACATGGGGACATATAACAGGGAATCCAGTGGTGGAAGATGAACTATGGTTAACAGGACAAATACAAGAATGTTCTCTCATGAACTATAAAAAATGTGTAATACTAATACAGGATGTTAATAATCAGGTGGGTTGGAGGGCAAATACACCAAATGTAAGATATGGGCTATAGTTAGCAGTAAGATTTTGACAATATTTTTTCATAGTAACAAATGTTTCACAACAATGTAAGGTGTTGGTGGTGGGGTGATGTATGAGAACCTTGTATGATGATATGCATGTTCATGTATGAATGATATACTTCAATAAAATTTTATTTCTAAAAAGATAAATCTAAACAAAGCCATGACACACTGAAAAAAAAAGAATAAATAAAAGTATTTCTTATGCCCATGTCCAAGTGGAATTTTACTTTAAGGAAGTCAAATAAGAGTAAATACTTTGAGGATAAAGAAAAAAAATTAGGACTCCTCTCAGTGCCAGAAATGAGACAAGCCAGACTATCCCATCTCTCCTCATCAGTCTAGAAAGACTTCATGATGCAATTGGGGTTTGTGTCCAGTCATGTCCTAGGTACCTGCGAGGTTCAGCACTTGCCAGACTGCAGCCCCAAGGCTGAGAGCTTCTGCAGTTGCTGAGCAACATGCAGCCTCAAAGCACCTGCCATGGACACTGGGGTCCCACCTGGGTGATTGCATCTTCAACCTTCTAGAAGAGGTTGATAGAAGTGGGAAGAATCTGTCTGGTGAGCTGTGTCTGCCCTAACATGATCTCCAAGGTCCATCAATCAGGCTCTGTCACATGAAGCCTGAAGCTGAGTGGTTCGATTCTCAGCAAGGATGCTGTTGGAAAGCTGAAAGAGCATGTATGATGGTTAGGCTAATGTGTCAACTCGGCCAGGTCATTGTGCCCAGTTGTTTGGTCAAGCAAGTACTGGGCTAGTTGGTAATACAAGGACATTTATGAACTTGTTTCCAGTGAGTTTATTGGATAGATGGCTGATTATATCTACAATCAACCAAGGAGATTGCTGTCAGCAATGAGTGCCATTTTATCCAATCAGTTGAATGCCTTAAAAGGGGAAGTGATTTCAGCATTCAGAGAGAATTTTCCAGCTTGACTTTGGACAGCCAATGTCTCCTGGGAAATCATCAAGACCTTCATCAGAGCCCCTGGTTTACAGCCTGACTGTGGAATTTGGACTTTTGCATCCCTACAGTCACATGAGAGAATTTTATAAAATCTTATACTATTTACAGATATTTCCTGTTGATTCTGTTTCCCTCTAATACAGCTTGGTACCAGGAGTGGTTCTTGAGGAACAGAATCTTAAACATGGGACTTCTGAAGTGGTTCTGGGAGTTTTGCAATGGGCTCTCTACTCTAATTGGGCTCAAGGATAGTAATGACTCCCTTTCCAATAATCAGGAGGCTGCTAACAGACCATGGCATGAGTTGGTAATGGAGATACACAAAATATCATCACTGGATTCCTCTACTTCCACATTTATAAGCGGCAAGGATCTGGATGAGGGTGTTTTCAAGACCTTAACAGAGTTTTTTGAAATTAAAAGGTACAAGGATGTTGGATAGCTCCTCCTAGATATTCTGGATACAGTTACAAAAGAAAGGGATGAGCTAAAGTCTTCAAATTTGCAACTTAAATGCTGCATGAATGATGTAAAAGTTTCCATGTGTGCTCTGAAAGAAAATCTTGTTTCCTTCAGGCACAGGCTTGAGGTCTCTGAAAATCAGACTCAGAGTCTCATTGTACAAGTAGCAGAGTAACAAAGGAAACTAAAATCTCAGCCTCACAGGGTGTCTGCTGTTAAAGTGAAGGCATTGATTGGAAAGGAGTGGAACCCTGAGGATTGGGATGGAGACATAATGGGATGATGATGATGGCAGTTGGAAAACTGAAACCCTAAATTCTGCTGAGACGTTGCCAGATAAACCCGTGATGGCCTGCCCTGTGGAGACCACACAATGTCAACCTTGTATCAGCCACCCTCCAACCTGCCCAGGGAATCCAGATCTCCTTCCAGCCCTGACGTGGGTACCAGCCAAACTAAAACCTGCACTACCCAGCCTTGGCCTGTCCCAGGGAGTCTGGACCTCCTCCCAGCCCTGAGGCAGCCACCAGCCAAACTTCAGCATGCACTGCCCAACCTCCACCCTGCTCTGAGAAATCTGCCTTCCAACCCCTGCCTGAAGAGATTAGTTATGTATCACCAGATGAAAAAGCAAAGAAGTACCCTGAGCTTGCAAGGTATTTCTAACCCCTCTTTCTTGGAGGCCTATTACTAGACTAAAATCACAAGCCCCCAAAGATGAAATACAAAGGGGGACCCAGGAGGAAGTACGCTTTACTCTAAAAGAACTGCATGAGTTTTCTAACTTATATAGGCAGAAATAAAGGGAATATGTGTGGGAATGGATACTAAGAGTATGGGATAATGGTGAAAGGAATATAAAGTTGGATCAGGCTGAATTTATTGATATGGGCCCATTAAGCAGAAATTCTGGATTCAATGCTGTAGCTCGACGGGTTAGAAAGGGCTCTAACAGTTTGTTTGCGTGGCTGACTGAAACATGGATCAAAAGATAGCCTAGCTGCTTTGGGAAGGTTAGTGATAAAAAAAAAAAAAAAAAGATAGCCTAGCATGTCTGAGGTTGAGATGCCCGATTTAATCTGGTATACAGTAGGAGAGGGAATTCAAAGACTTAGAGAGATTGGAATGCTAGAATGGATTTACCATTTAAGACCTGCCCACCCACCCCAGGAATATCCAGTGGACACACCTTTAACCAGGACTGTGAGGAATAAATTTGTAAGACTAATACCATCTTCCCTGAAGAGGTCTGTGTTTTCTCTTCTCTGTAGTCCAGATATTACTATAGGAACTGCTGTAATGCAACTAGAATCCTTAACCATTATGGGGATGATCAGATATCGGGCTGATAAAACTCAAGTATTGGCAATTAACCACCAAAGACAAGGTGGGCATGGCTACTGCAATGAAAGGCAGACTCAAAGCAGCAATCAAAAGAGGCTGAGTTGCATAGAGTTATGGCGTTGGCTAACAGCTCATGGGGTATATAGAAGTGAAATAGATAGGTAGGCTACTAAATTCCTACTTGATCTGTATAAGCAGAAGAGTTCTGGGTCGAGTGAACAAGCCCTAACTTGAATTACAAACACAGAGAATCATGGCCCCTTAATCAATTCCCAGACTTGAGACAGTTTACAGACCCAGAGCCCCTTGAATGAGGAGAAGGCCAGGTCACCTTGGGTAAGGATTCTGTTACATAGCCAAAAATTTACACTGTTAATCTTCCTCCCAGTTTTCCCCAAGGAGACCTATGGCCTTTTACCAGAGTAACGGTGCATTGGGGAAAAGGAAATGATCAGACAGTTCAGGGATTATTAGACACTGGCTCAGAAGGGACATTAATTCTGGGAGACCCAAAATGTCACTGTGGTCCACCAGTCAGAGTAGGGGCTTATGGAGGTCAGGTAATCGATGGAGGTTTAGCTCAGATCCATCTCACAGTGGGTACAGTGGGTCCCCCAACCCATCCTGTAGTTATTTCCCCAGTTCCAGAATGCATCATTGAAATAGACATACTCAGTAACTGGCAGAATCCCCACATTGGATCCCTGATTTGTGGAGTGAGGGCTACTATGGTAGAAAAAGCCAAGTGAAAGCCACTAGAACTGCCCCTACCTAACAAAATAGTAAATCAAAAGCAATACTGGATTTCAGAGATTTCAGAGATTACTGCCACCATCAAGGATTTGAAGGATGCAGGGGTGGTGATTCCCACCACATCCCCATTCAACTCTCCTATTTGGCCTAGGCAGAAAACAGATGGATCCTGGAGGATGACAGTAGATTATCATAAACTTAACCAGGTGGTGACTCCAATTGCAGCCGCTGTCCCAGATGTGGTATCATTGCTTAAGCAAATCAATACATCCTCTAGTACCTGGTTTGCAGCTATTGATCTGGCAAATGCTTTTTTCTCAATTGCCAATAGTAAGGACCACCAGAAACGGTTTGCTTTCAGCTGGCAAGACCAGCAATATACCTTCACTGTCCTGCCTCAGGGGTATATCAACTCTCCAATTCTATATCATAATAGTGTTCACAGGGACCTTGATCATCTCTCCCTCCCACAAGACATCACACTGGTCCATTATATTGACAATATCATGTTGATAGGATTTGGTGAGCAAGAAGTAGCAATGACTCTAGATGTTTTGGTAAGGCATTTGTGTGAGAAAGGATGGGAGGTAAATCCAACAAAAATACAGGGGCTTTCCACCTCGATGAAATTTCTAGGTGTCCACTGGTATGGGGCATGTCGAGATATCGCTTCTAAAGTAAAGGAGAAGCTGTTGCATCTGGCCCCTCCTACTACCAAAAAAGAGGCACAACACTTAGTTGGTCACTTCAGATGTTGGAGACAACACATTCCTCATTTGGGTGTGCTACTCTGGCCAATTTATCAAGTGACCAGAAAAGCTGCAGTTTTGATTGGGGACCAGAACAACAGGAGGCTCTGCAACAGGTCCAGGCTGCTGTGCAAGCTGCACTACCACTTTGGCCACATGATCCAGCAGATCCAATGATGCTAGAAGTTTCAGTGGCAAATAGGGATGCTGTCTGGAGCCTTTGGCAGGCCCCTATAGGAGAATCACAATGCAGATCCTTAGGATTTTGGAGCAAAGCCCTGCCATCCTCTGCAGATAACTATTCTCCTTTTTAGAAACAGCTTGTGGCCCACTACTGGGCCTTAGTAGAGACTGAATATTTAACGATGGGCCATCAAGTTTCCATGAGACCTGAGTTGCCTATCATGAGCTGGGTATTGTCTGACACACTAAACCATAAATCTGGGCATACACAGCAGCAATCCATAATAAAGTGGAAGTGGTATATACGAGATAGGTCTTGAGCGGGTCCTGAAGCCTCAAGAAAGTTACATGAGGAAGTAGCCCAAATGCCCATGGTCACCACCCCTGTCATGTTACCTTCTCTTTCCCAGCCCACAGCTTTGGCCTCTTGGGGAGTCCCTTACAATCAGTTGACTGAGGAAGAGAAAACTTGGGCCTGGTTTAGAGATGGTTCTGCATGATATGCAGGTACCACCCAAAAGTAGACACCTGCAGGTGTCCTGCAGCCCCTTTCTGGGACACCCCTGAAGGACAGTGGTGAGGGCAAATCCTCCAAGTGGGCAGAACTTCAAGTAGTGCACCTGGTTGTTCATTTTACTTGGAAGAAGAAATAGCAAGAGGTGCATTTGTACACTGATTCATGGGCTGTTGCCAATGGTTTGGCTGGATGGTCAGGGAATTGGAAGGAACATGATTGGAAAATTGGTGACAGAGGTCTGGGGAAGAGGTATGTGGATAGCCTTTCTGAGTGGGCAAAAAACATGAAAATATTTGTGTCTCATATAAATGCTCACCAGGGAAGCGGCTGTGGCTCAATCAGTAGGGCTCCCGTTTACCATATGGGAGGCCCCGGGTTCGGTTCCCGGGGCCTCCTGGTGAAGGCAAGCCCACCCGCACGGCGTGGTTAGCTGACCCAGCGAGCACAAGCAGCAAGGGGGGCATAAATGAATGAATAAATAAAAATCTTTAAAAAAATAAAAAAAATAAAAAATAAATAAATAAATAAATAAATGCTCACCAGAGGATGACTTCAGCAAAGGAAGATTTTAATAATCAAGTGGATAAGATGACCCACTCTGTGACTAACACTCAGCCTCTTTCCCCACCCATTCCTGTCATTGCCCAATGGGCTCATGAACAAAGTGGCCATGAGATAGGGATGGAGGTTTATGCATGGGCTTAGCAACATGGACTTCCCCACACCAAGGCTGACTTGGCTACAGCCACTGCTGAGTACCCAATCTGCCAGCATCAGAGACCCACACTCAGCCCCCAATATGGCACCATTCCCTGAGGTGATCAGCGGCAGGTTGACTATATTGGACCATTTCCACCATGGAAGGGGCAGCAATTTGTTTTAATGGAATAGACACATACTCCGGATGTATGTTTGCGTTCCCTGCACACAACGTTTCTTCCAAAACTACCATCCATGGACTTAATGAATGTCTTATCCACCACCAAGACATTCCACACAGCATTGTTTCTGATCAAGGAACCCATTTCACAGCAAATGATGTGTGCTAATGGGCACGTGCCCATGGAATTCACTGTTCTTACCATGTTCCCCATCATCCTGAAACAGCTGGATTGATAGAATGGTGGAATGGCCTTTTGAAGACTCAATTACAGCACCAACTAGGTGGCAATACCTTGCAGGGCTGGGGCAATGTTCTCCAGGAGGCTGTGTATGCCTCCACTCTATGGTGCTGTTTCTCCCATAGCCAGGATTCATGGGTCCAGGTCAAGGGGTAGAAATGGGAACGGCACCACTCACTATTATCTCTAGTGATCCACTAGGAAAATTTTTGCTTCCTGTCCCTGCAACCTTAAACTCTGCTGGTCTACAGGTCTTAGTTCCAAAAGGAGGAGTGCTGCCACCAGGGAACACAACAATGATTCCATTGAACTGGAAGTTAAGACTGCCACCAGGCCACTTTGGGCTCCTCTTACCTGTGAACCAACAGGCAAAGAAGGGAATTTTGTACGGGCTGGGGTGATTGATCCTGACTATCAACAGGAAACAGGACTACATTTACATAATTGGGATAAAGAAGAGTTTGCCTGGAATACAGGAGATCCTCTAGGGCATCTCTTAGTACTGCCATGCCCTTGATTAAAGTCAATGGAAAATTACAACAACCCAATCCAAGCTGGACTAACAATGGCCCAGGATCTTCAGGAATTAAAGTTTGGGTCACCCCACCAGGCAAAGAACCACAGCCAGCTGAGGTGCTTGGTGAGGGTAATGGGAACATGGAATGGGTAGTGGAAGAAAGCAGTGATAAATATGAACTTCAACCATGTGACCAGTTACAGAAACAAGGGCTGTTATGGTCATGAATCTTTCTTCCTTGTTTCATTATGAATATGATTGTATATGTACACAAAACCAATTTGTTTTCTTCCCCAACCTTTTCCCATATCATATGACAAGTTGCATTAGTTTCATGTCATAATATTTAAGGATGTCAAGTTTAAGAGTGAATATTATCCAAGGACTTGCCCCCTATTCTGTAGGGAATTATTGTGTTTCCAGTTGAACACAGGACAGTTGAATATTGTTAGGTGGAAATATATATATATATATATATGCATGTTGTCATTGTTTTTATTTAGAGACTAAGTATGGTTTAAGGTGATGTGTATGGTTGCCAAGTTGAGAAGGGGTGGACTGTGATGGTTAGGTTAATGTGTCAACTTGGCCAGGTCATTGTGCCCAGTTGTTTGGTCAAGCAAGCACTGGGCTAATTGTAATACAAGGACATTTAAGGACTTTAGTTTCCAATGAGTTTATTGCATAGATAGCTAATTACATCTACAATCAACCAAGGAGATTGCCATCAGTAATGACTGACAATTTATCCAAACAGTTGAATGCCTTAAAAGGGGAAGTGATTTCAGCATCCAGAGAGAATTTTCCAGCTTGACTTTGGACAGCCAGCGTCTCCTGGGAAATCATCAAGGACTGTCATCAGAGTCTCTGGTTTGTAGCCTGCCTGTGGAATTTGGACTTGTGCATCCCCACGGTCACATAAGAGAATTCTATAAAATCTTATACTATTTACAGACATCTCCTGTTGATTCTGTTTCCCTAGAGAACTCTTACTAAGACAGCACGGAAATTGAAGCTATTTTTCATTCACTTTGTGAAATGGAATAATTATGACCCATGCCTAATATTGCAGTTAGGGGAGGGGCCAGAACCCTAAATCAAGGGTTCCCCTGGAATGACAAGATCAGTTGCAGAGAACTGCAAGGAAGTGAGAATCAGGTGGACGTCTACTGAGATGTGGTAAGGGCCATCGAAGACCACACCTGCTTGTCTGAGATCACGCATAGCTGCGCAGTAGCAGAGCCTGGGCTCCTGAGCACCCTCTGCCAGTATCTAATCAACCTGCTAGAGGGATGGTCTGAATTACCAACTCCAGGGATGGCTCCTTGAGATAGAAAATAATGATGATGATGATGATGATGATAAATTGCCCTGAGAGGGATCATTGCAGCACGTGATATAAAATATGTAATTGTATAAGTTCAGGGAAGATTCGGGCATATAGGCGAAAGTGAAGCAAGATTCTCAGTTGAAGAAGGAAATCTCATTTCAGAGAAAGAATTTTTTTTAAAAAAGTGAAAACAGTGAGGTATTCTGCCAACCCCATTCTGTAGCCCAGGAAGCCCTCCTAGCAGGAATTGGGATTTCAGGAAGAAAGGACAAATATAATGAGAGTTAACAAGGAGAAAAGAAGAGGGAGACATTTGAAAAGCCTGGAAGAAGAGAGGGAACAGCTGAGTCCATGAAAAAACAGAAGAAAATAAAAATTCTCTTAGTTTCTGCTCAATGGGTAAAATGACCATATTTCCTGGCACACCATCAAGATACATGGCGGGAGAGGGGGAACTACTGGGCTTCTGATGAAAGGTGGAGAAGATTTTAATTAATCCTGCACCCAGAAATCCAAAAGGTATGCTTGTCAGTCTTATGGTTGATTCAACTCCTAGGCCCAGAGGTCTGAACTAGATAGAGGAAGGTTACAAGGGTGCCTCCAAGAGCAGGGGAGAATTCAGCATCCAACCAGTACTGAGTGTATTTGGTACTGTATTCAGAAAGCTTTAGAACAAGCATAAAATATCATTAGTTCTTTATCAGAATTATTTTAGGTTCACTTCCCTTTTTTTCAAATGCACATAAAACATGAATTATGCTTCTAAGCTGTGCAGACCTTGTCCTTTGTCTGAAATTGAAAGAATAGCATTCCTGTTCAGAAATGAATAATAATTATTCCCTCCCCTCCCTTCCTCTCCCCTTCCCTACATGTGCCTGGCTGACTCTCCCCTGTTCTCACATTGTTTTGCCCCCATTCTGCTGAAGTCATTTCCCATAACTCATATCATTATACTTTTAATTTCATTTCCCAGCTTGTTTCTGATATCAGAGAAGATGCTGTAATTTTGAGCTTCCTATATATGGAGTTACTTCTCCAGGAACATTATTAATGAAAGGAAAAGTCTTCCTTTGTCATTTTGGAGATATAGCAATGCTACTTACATTGTGCTTTGATGGTCTTCTGGCTCTGTCTTATGAAGTCAGCTTTACTATAATTAATTTTCACTTCCTTGAGCAGCTCTGCCCAACCAGTTCTTCATTGGTCCCTCAGGAGTTTCTCTGTTTCATTTTTGAATCTGAACAGCTGAGATCTGCCTTTATTAGGAGTCTAGCATCTTTTTCATCACAGAGCTCTGAAATTGTATAGCAGAGTGAAGTGTGCAAGAAACAGCAGCCTGGCTCTCTTTAATTTACTAACAATGTAAGTGACAGTTGTTTAGCTTCTACTGTTTCCTGACTCTTCCTTTCCCCTTTTCACACAGTTGATCCATGTTTTAAGTCACTCTGCCCACTAGTAGTTAAATTACAATGCAGGCTTTCCAGCAAGACTAGACCTCAGATCTACTGGCCTTAAGATCTCAATCTCCCTCCCACCACATGGACATGTGGGTTAGCATTTTCTTTTATTTCACCTTGTATCCTTCTAAATGGCTCTCTGCATGTTAAACCATACAGAATTAGGAAGGAAAGAATCTAATTGAAATAACCTTTCCCAGCCTCTGCTCTTCTATCATTTTTTAAAATGTCACAGTATTCTGGTCTTTCCTATTTATTCCTGAATCAGTATAGTCTGAGCATTTTGGGGGAAAGATAGTGGGAGAACAATTATGAGTAAAGAAACTGGAATGAGAGGCTTCTCTCAAAAGCACTGGTCAGGGTTAACTATTCCATAGGGCAGACTATTCTAGAAACAGTCAGATCCACAAAAGAAGAAACATAGTTCGTATCTGATTCAAGGTAGGTTTGAACTCAAAGTTCTAAACAGAATATGATGCTCCCTGAATTGAGTAAGTTCTTTTCAGTCTGAAGTACTTGCTTTCAGTTTTCTTGTAAGGCATGTATGGTAGATAGAATTATTTGTCCCCAGAACTGCCAAATTTTTATTCTTAATCCATACTACTTTGGGTATGAACCTATTTGTAAATAAGACCCTTTGAAGGTGTATTGTCAGTTAAGGTATGGACTTATTCAGAATAGGATTTTCTAAGTTCCTATTTAGGTGTTACCCAAATGAATCAGGGTGAGCCTTAATCCTTATTACTGGATCATTTATAAGCAGAGTTAATTTGGCAAACATCAGCAGGATAGAGTCATAAGCAGAGATCTAGGATATCATTATGTGACGATATGCTGCTATCACCAGAATGACTGACTCCAAGAGAAACCATAGCCTTGCTGACATCTTGATTTTGGACTCCTACTTTCTGAAATTTTGAGTCAATAATTCTTTTTTCTTTTTCTTTTTTTTTTTTAATATATGATTCTTTTATATATATATATATATATATATAT
>JAKSZT010054304.1:4278013-4465766 GCA_026826555.1 Tolypeutes matacus
TATATATATATATATATATATATTTTTTTTTTTTTTTTTTTTAAAGATGCTTAGATTACATAAATGTTATACAAAAATTACAGGGATTCCCATGTTCCCCGCCTCCCACACCTCCCATAACATCCCACATAAACATAATAATTCTTCATAATAATTTAAGCCAACAACTTAAATATTTGGTGTTTATCTTGAATTGTCTTTATTTCACTTTCATTTTGATGGATATAGAATTCATGCTTGACATGTTTTCCTTAAAATGCTTTGACCACGTCATCCCACTGGTTTTTGGCCACCATCCCCATTAATTTTATTGATACTCCACTTTATGTAATGAGTCATTTTTCTTTTGTTGCTTTCAAGATTTTCTCCTTGTATTTGGTTTTAATTTTCTTTTTCTCTCTGAATTAAACTTTGAATAAGGGTATCACATAGAAAGTTAGTAGACATTAATTTTACCCAAGTAACCAATCTTTATCTCTTTTCCTTACTAAAATAATTACCATTTTGCAGGAAATATTAGACATACTGGATAATTTAAATATATATCTTATGTGGGGACAGTAGTGGCGGGAAGCTTCTCATATGGCACAATCAGTTTTGAGATTAATTTTCTGGTGGGTCTTCACATGGCTGTGGTATGTGGGTGACTGGCAGTAACTTTTCTGGCAAAAGGAACACACATAGGGCTTCTCTCTGGAGAAGATTCTCTCATGAGCTCACAAGTTGGTTTTGTGGCTGAAGGACTTGTCATATGCACTGCACTTGAAGGGCTTCTCCACTATGTGAATCTTCTGGTGCACATGGAGATCTGATATCTGGAAGAAACCTTTTTGACATTTGGCACAAACAAATGGTCTCTAGTTCCTGTGCCATCTCTGGTGGGCATCTAACTGAGAAAGATACCTAAATATCCTGGGACAGTTCTCACACCTGTATGATTTTGGGGCACTGTGGATTCTTTCTTGGTTTATTCCACACCTGGATGTTCCATCATTGCTTTGGCTGGTAGGGGCAGGCTTAGGGCTAGCTTGATCTGTTCTGGGGAGAAACTGTGGTTCCAACTCCACAGGGACATCTTGAGAAGAGGGTCCTCCTAGGGATCCTTCCTGGGATATAGAGGAGTCAAGCTCTGCTCTTCTGGAGTTGTGCAGGTTCTCCCAAGAACTACTACCCTCTTCAGGCTTAGGGCTATCATCTTCCTGAATAATACCCAGGGAAGGTACTTGATTGCCTTAACTAGTAATACTGTCATTTACTTGATCGGAATATCACAGAAATGTTGACATTCATCTGCTTGTCCTGTTTGAGGGGGAATATCTTGGGGACCTTGGAAGGGAGTCTTCATGATCTCTCCTCTTGGGTTTCCTGCTGGCATTTGTTCCATGAGATGAATGATTTCTCTTAAGGGCATAGTCTCAGAGAAAAGGGTTTCCTGTCCCTTCATGTGGACATGGACAAAATCAGGTGACTTCATGTAATCATTGGTGAGATCTTCCATGAGTTTCTCCAGGTTTCTTCCACTTGAATCCCATTTTCTTCTCAAAATGGACCTGTTTCTGCAGTATCCATTCATCATAAACTGTTCCAGGACCAGTTGAGAAATAATTTCTTCCTTGCTGTGTTTTTCTGGCTGCAACCACAAGTAAAATGCCTTATGGAGTCTTTTCAGTTTCTGTTTTGCAAATGAGCCATTGTTGGTTTGATATAAGCTCAGCTGAGTACCCTGTAACTTAGAGTCCCCTTGTCTCTTCTGGACATTAGGTCCTTGGATGGGTCTTTGTATTTGGTTTTCATACTATGTCTGAGACGTGTGGATCTCTTTGTATTCATTCTAGCAGGGTTTTTTGAGCTTCCTGGATATGTATATTTTTTATCATTAAATCTGGGTGGTTTTTGGTCTTTATTTCTTCAAATATTTTTCTTCCCCTTTCTCTCTTCTCCTTCTGGGAGTCCTATTACACATAAGTTGATATAATTAATGTTGTCTCAGAGATGACTGAGGTTCTATTAATTTTCCTTCAGTAATTTTTAGTTGGGTTCTAAATAGTGGATTATAAGTTCAAGATTCATTCTTTTGCCATCTTGAATCATCTGTTGTGTTCCTCTACAGAATTTTTCATGAATTATTGTTTCACCAACACTAAAATTTCCGTTTTTAAAATAATTTTTATTTCTCTCTTGAGAATTTCCATTTGTGCTTCATTGTAGTCATACTTCCTTTTCATTCATTAAATATGATCTCCTGTATTTCTTGGAACATATTTATAATAGCTGTTAGATGTCTATGTTTATCAGACTTCTGGAGATAGTTATGGACCATTCCTATTCACTGCATTTTCCCTTGTCACTTTCCTTTTCTGAAAACTGATCATTCTGGATAACAATATATTTTAGCATCTCTGGATTCTTATTTTTACTTGTGATGGTGGTTATTGTTGCTGTTGCTGTTGATTTTTTTATTCATATTTTTATTTTATTCTTGCTTAAACTAAATCTATGTTCTCTCTCCCTATAATATACAACAATATGTGTCTCTGTTCAGTATATGTGTATGCATATATATGCATAAACAAACACATACATATGTAATCATTTTAAATATCATATAATTCTTGATGGTTTCCTAGGGGTTGCACCTGTTTCTGTATATGTTAATTGTCAGCTAATAAATGGCCAGAGGTTGTGTTCAACAACATTGGGCCTCTAAGGCTTCAATCCTCTGCTCATTGATCTATGTGGTTATAGGATTATTGAATGTTCCCAGCCATTTTCATGTTTGCTCTGACTTTTCCATTCTGCTTGGCCCTTGCAGTGCTCCTATGTGCATGTGTACAACACATAGGATCATCTAGGAGCTTATGGATGAGGGGGCCCTATCTGCCCTCTACTCCTCCTGCATGGAGCCCCATCTGGGCATGTGCTTCCCCTACAACACATCCCTAGGCCCTCAACTTCCTGTCTCTGAGATTGTCACTTCAACTGATTATGCTGCTAGGAATGGATATGCCTACTGCTTTGTATGTAATGAGCCCTTTTTGACTGTGAGGCAAGTGCTCCTAGTCTCATTGCCTATCTTGCCTTGGCAGAACCTCTACAATGACCAAGCTGGGGTGAAGAAGGGAATGGGAGCAAACTCAGATCAAGAGCCACAGACTCCCAGTCTTCCTAGAAGCATAAATGGTACTAAGATTATTGTATGCCTTCGATCTCTTCTCAGAGAGCTCAAATGGTTCCTTTGGTCAAATTTTACAGCTAAGGGTCATATGTTGGAGAGAGAATGTACCGATCCTTTTATATGACCATAGCATGAAGTCCTGGAGGTCAGATTTTTAGTTAAAAATTTGTAGGTCCTTTGGGGGAGGGTAGATGAGTTGTTTCAAGAAATAAGGGGTGAAAGACTAAATAGTAGCACAAAGTGAAAAGTTGAGTGGTTGGAGAAAAGTAAACTCATAACCCATCCTGACTTGTCAGCCACTTTTGGCTATTTGTGTCATGGAGCTTAAAACAGATTCCCAAATCAGCAGAAGGCATGGTTTGGACAAGAATGAATATCTTTGGAGCCCTTCCTTAAATGAGAAGAACTAGAAATGACAGGGAGAGAAAACTGAGGGTAAGATATTATATAGGAGTCCCAGGTTCAATCCCTGGTACCGCCTTAAAAAGAATTCTATAAAAAACTAAAAACTTAAATAATAATTTTTTTAAAAAGGCACTATATAGGACCTTTCATTTAAATGGAGTAACTCCTCCTTCCTGTCCAAAAAGTCTGATGTGAGAGTGGATGATGACCTTTCAAATATTAAGAGGAAGGCTGATGTGGCTCAAATGTTTGGGCTCCCTTCTACCATATAGAAGGTATGGGGTTCGGTTCCCGGGGCCTCCTGGTGAAAGGCAAGCTGGTCTG
Source organism: Tolypeutes matacus (assembly GCA_026826555.1). Classification (NCBI taxonomy): domain Eukaryota; kingdom Metazoa; phylum Chordata; class Mammalia; order Cingulata; family Chlamyphoridae; genus Tolypeutes; species Tolypeutes matacus. Next base: position 4,281,918 of record JAKSZT010054304.1, read on the forward strand.
CATGGTGAGCTGGCCTAAGTGGAGAGCTAGCCTACGCGGAGTGCTGGCCCACGCGGAGTGCTGGCCCACGCAGGAGAGCTGGCACAGCGAGATGATGTGGCAAGAAGAGAGCAGAAGAGAGACAATGAGAGATATAGCAAAATCAGGGAGCTGAGGTGGAACAAGAGATTGAGCAGTTCCTCTCCACTCTGAAAGGTCCCAGGATCGGTTCCCGGTGCTGCCTGGAGAGATGACAAACAGACACAGAAGAACACACAGAGAGCAGACAGCGAGCACAAAAACAGCGGGGGGGGGGCAGAAATAAATAAATAAATCTTTAAAAAAAGAGAGAGAGAGATGAAGATATAACTGGGCTGGATTTCATACAGGAAAGCAAGGAGTGACTTTATCATAAGGATAAGTTGCGACCAAATAGATTGGATTGATTCTAGGAAAATGAATTTTGTATTTTGTATTTCAAAAATTTGTATCAAAGAAGAAAACAAAAGAAAAAAAAATAACAAAAAAGTCTGTATCTCAGGGCAATGCTGACATCCTCTTTGACGGCAGTTTGTGGCTTAATCCCACCCCTGGGACTAAGCCTTGCTTGTGGGCACAACTCAAATGACCTTGACTTTCAAATGCATAAGGAGTTACAGGAAATATAAAGAGAGAGAAGGTGGAGCATGTGGTGGGAAATGACAAGGTGGCACAAGATGACTACCAGTGTTCCCTTTCTCCCAAGTGACTGCTTTGCATAAAGGCTCTGTTTTTGCTGCCCTTACTCTCTTATATCTTAATGCCTTTAAAAGCACTCTTTACAAACATATTCTTTTTTCTTTCATGTTCCATACTCCACATTCCACAATATGTGTTCCTTTCTCTTTCTCTAGTCCCTTTTCTTTCAAAAGTACAGCCGTGGATTCTCTTCTATCCCCATTGACCCTGATAGCGGGTCCTACACTCAGCACCCCCGCCCCTTTCTGAAAAGTTAGCAGTTTATCTCTAAGTCATACATTCAGTGGAACCTGAGTAAATAAATATTTAAAAAAGAAATAGTTATATTAAAGCTAATATATGAAGAAAGAATGACTGAATTAAAATATCATCATTTTGGAACCCCTCAAGGTTAATAAATCTAGGCATTGAGCATCCATTGCTGCTAACATCACACACACACACACACACATACACAAATAGATATTATGTGCCACCTGATAGAACACAATATCATTTTGCCAAAAAAAAAAAAAAAATCAAATCTGAATCTGATCAAAACTCTAAATCCAACTACCAATTTACCAATTTATAGGAAATACAGATGACAGGAGAGCATGCTAAAGTATTCCAGGGGGGCGTGATTAGCAAACTCCATACTGTGGGAATCTCTATAGAGCAAGCAATCTGGTTTATTCACTAAATAAAATGCAAGGTGGGAGGGAGAAGATGAAAAGGGACTGTAGATTAAAAGAGACTTAGAAGATATATGTTTTGTTTTTATTTATTTATTTATTTATCCCCCCCTTGCTGCTTGTGCTCTCTGTGTCCATTTGCTGTGCGTTTTTCTGTATCTGCTTGTCTCCCTTTGTTGGGTCATCTTGCTGTGTCAGCTCACCACGCCTTGCAGGCCGGCTTGCCTTCACCAGGAGGCCCCGGGAATCGAACCCAGGGCCTCCCATATGGTAAACAGGAGCCCAGCCAATTGAGCCACAGCCGATTCCCTATATTTTATTTTTTAAAAATGAAAAAGCTAAACTATAATGTTTAAGGATGCACATTTAGGTGATATAACTACAAAGAAAAGCCAGGAAGTGATTACCATAAAAGTCAAGATGAAAAACTGATTTTTTAATGCATTCTTAATGACTAAAGGACTGGAAGAGTCTAGGTTTTTATTTTGTAATATTTTTAAGACTTGAAGCAAAAAATGTGACAGCATCTTACAGGAGAGAAATAACTACACACTTGAACACAACATCAAATTTAAGTATTTAGGACAAGGCCTAATGATGTATTTTTCAAACCCACCATAAAATATGTCTTTTCTATCATGACTTGGTAGAGGTGTACTTGTTCCAGCTGAGAATTTTCCATATTATAGCTCATGACCCATTTATGGGTCATAAAATCAATTTACTGGTTCAAGAGTAGCATTAAAAAACATGAAATAGGAAAGAATAGAATAGAAAACTGAGTCCATCACATGTGATAGAAGAAGTATTCTTTTGTGAAAATTTGAGAATTATGTATATAATGACTTTGTATGACTGAACATCCTAGGTTGCAATGTAAAACTTATTTCTTACTGGGAGAAGCAGACAAAAAAGATTGAAAAACACAGCCTAGGCTGTTTGTATGAACAGCTTCGTTAGTCTAGTGCTGATTACGTACACAATTTGCTAAATTGGGATAGGAAGCTGGAGACAGCCTGGGTTGCCTTCACAAGAGTGTGCCCCTGCAGTTCTGCAGATTACTTGTCTTGAAAAACATCCAGTCATATTCTTCCCAGCTTGCCTACAGTGGTTAATATTTTGTTTATGAAACCTACTGTAGGAGTTGCCACTGGGTAAGAAGATTTTCAGGTTTGAATGTCAGCTTTCAGGGGTTGTCCCATGGACTCCAATGTCTATATGAAAATAGCATGAGTGTCTTTTACCTGGTTCAGTTTGAACCCAGGACGGTTTGTGCCTGCAGATACTGGCTTCCTTGAGAAGTCTGTAATGCACCTGGACTCTCTTGCCTTTGAATTAAAGCTTTTGCCCTTTTGCAACTCCACGTCTCCTGCTGAGGCCCTCAAACTGACATTTTAAAAAAATGTTTTTGTTCATTCATGGCTCTATTTTTAAGTAAATTTACATTTATGAAGAGGAAGTCGCAGTTCAGAATTCAAAAGGTACAAAGTGGAACGCCTCCCCCTCTGCTCCCGTCCTCCAGCCTCCCCAGAGGAGACAAATCTTACCAGTTGTTTTTTGTTGTTTTCTTTGCTGAAGTCACAAGCTCTAAGTGCCAACCACTCCCACATTTTGAAGCTGGGCCTATGAAGGAGGTTTCTGAAAACTGGTTTTGCAACCTTTGAGCTTTCACCACCTTAGGGACTGAAAAAGTTTGGGGAGGAAGTTGGAGATTCATAGATTAGGAGAGAGCTGCTGGGGCACTTGGATTCCCACACCCTGCACTCTAAACCCATTGGATTATTAGAGCATTTAATACTTGTGTTGACATAATTTGTTTACATGTCTCTTTCTCTTCCCAACTGTAGGCCCCTTGAAGGCAGCGGTAGCCCTGCCCCTGGCCCTATGGCAGTGCCACCTGCTGCTGCTCCTTATTGTCATACCTCTGGGATGCAAATCACCATGGCCTTTATTAATAGACATGCTGGCTTCTGGAAGGGAGAGTGCACCCTGGGAGTTTCCCTTAGGAAACACTCTGTACCCTTTCTGCTTCCGACTTAAGATCACCCAGCATTCAGCCCTCTGAGGAGCAGCTGTTTGGTGTGATCAAGCATTCATCTGCCCATTAGGCCCTCTCCTCACCACAATCCACCTACCAACCTTTTCAGAGGTGTGTCTAAAAAGATTGACGGGATCCCCTGGGGGTCTGCTCCTTGCGCCTCACACACCTCAGGCCTGCTGAGAGGCCATTCCAATGCAGGCCTGAGCACTGGGACGACCTGCGCATGTCCAAATGACCTGCGCATGTCCAAAATGAATCTTTTTTTTTCCTATTGTTTTCCATTTACTTTTTTTTTGTAATACAGAAAAGTTAGATCAAAAGTATAGGGGATTCCCAAGAAGTAGATGTGGCTTAAGCGATTGGGCTCCCGTTTACCATATAGGAAGTCCAGGGTTTGATTCCTGGGGCCTCCTGGTGAAAGGCAAGCTGGCCCACACAGCAAGCTGGCCCAAGTGGAGAGCTGGCCCACATGGAGTGCTGGCCCATGCAGAGAGCTGATGCAGCAAGATGATGCAACAAAAACAGACACAGAAGAGAGACAATAAGAGACACAGTAGACCAAGGAGCTGAGTTGACGCAAGAGATTGAGCAGCCTCTCTCCACTCCGGAAGGTCCCAGGATCGGTTCCTGGTACCGCCTAAAGAGAAGACAAGCAGACACAGAGAGTAGACAGTGAGCACAAAACAATGGGGGGGAGGGGGTAAATAAATAAATAAATAAATCTTTAAAAAAAAAAAAAGGCAAGTGTTTATTTAAAAAAATAAAACTAAGTATAAGGGATTCCCATATAACACACACACATTTTCCCCTATTATTAACATCTTACATGAGTGTGGTACATTTGTACAATTGATGAACCAATATTGAAGCATTTTTACTAACAAAGGACTACAGTTTACATTGTGGTTTACACTTTGCACTGTATAGTTTTATAGGCTTTGACAAATATATAGGGTCATATCCGTCATTGCAGTGTCATACAGAACAATTCCAATGTCTTAAAAGTGCCCTGTGTTCCACCTATTTATCCTTCCCCCTCCCTTCAGAACCTTTGTAACCAGTCTTTATATCAATGTTATAAGTTCTTTCAATACCACATAATAACTACAATAACAATAAATCTATAGACCTATAATTATCACTATACCCATTAAATATATGTCCCAGAGACTTAAATCTTTGATCTGTTCATATGCCAGTTGAGGCCTAAATCCCAGCAGAGTTGCAGCCAACACCTACTCTCCAGTTCTTTGGACTTGTCCAGGACAACTAATGAAATGATGATGGACAAGTTCCATCCCAAAAAAACAAGGAGTATCTACAACAGCAAGCAAAACAGGTCCTTCCATCTGCCCCATAATATCTAAGCCCCCTCTCAAGCTGAGCAGTCAGCACAGACATCATCCCAAAATAGATCTTAAGGCCAAGTAGAGAGCCTTGGGGCCAGAGGCTAGAAAAACAACTACAGCTCAAAGACTGGGCAAGTGGCTGCTGTGGCAGTTAGCTCACTGGTAAAGCAAGGACACCAACAATGTGAGGGGAGAGAAGGAGCCAGACCAGGCCCCAGAGCCTTGAAGCACTGCAGGGTGTGTGAGAGGAACAGGACCTGCAAGCCAACTGTGGCTGTATTTCCAGGAATGCCCTAGGACAAGCAAGGGTAAGCCCCAGGAGTAAGGGTCATGGAAAGCCAGGATTCCTAAGAATGACATGATAGCAAAGGAGCCAGAGTCCCAGGAAAAGGAGTGTGAGAGGGAGGCAGAGCTTATTTGTTGAGAACTGCATGTTCAGTAGAGAAAAAGCTCCCTGCTCCTGGAGGGAATTGCCTTTGTCATTTGATACCCTGACGCTTCAACATTGGTCCCCACTGAAACTTAGACAGCAAAAGGCTCAAGAAGGTCTGTGACATCCTGGGTTTCCCATTCATGGGCCTAATAGATCTTTTTTTTTATTTTATTTTACCGGGAGGTCCCAGGGATCGAACCCGGGTCCCTCCATATGGGAGACGGACGCCCAACCATTTGAGCCACATCAGTTCCCATGAGCCTAATAGATATTGAGGTTTGACTTCTATCAGAAATAATAGATTATCTCTAGACATGTTTTCAGTCTCAGCAGCATCTTAACACCTCTAGGTAGAGAGTCCCACTGAGGGATGTCATCTGAACCTATGTGAGGGGCCACCACAGGACGTGGAAGAATAGATGCAGTCACCTTGACCTACAGAGCTGACCAGTCTGGTGCACTCACCAATGATATGTAGGGACTCTTGGGCCCATGGTAGACTGTCTCTCCCAACAAAGACAGAGCATTTTATGTAAAGAGCTAAACTCTGTCTGTCCCGGAGTGGGGATAGTGAAATCGTAGCCTATGCGGTGCCACCCTATTTACCACAATGGATCTCCAGGGCTTTACTAGAGTTAAGCAAGAAAAATAATTGGCATTTACAATTATGCTTCTGAGTTATTAAGTTAGGGGAGACTAAATTGCAGTAACACACACTCAAGTTATAATGACTCAACCCAATAGAAGTTTGTTTCTTGTTCACAAAATAGTCCTGAGTGGCTATTCATGTCATCGGAGCGGCTTTCACAATCATTCAAGTCCTAAGCTCCTTCCATCTTGTGGGTCCCAGTACTCAAATCTCATTCTTGATTGAATTTAACCAGCAGAAGAGGAAAGAGCATGAAGAATGGCATGTCAGAGGTATTTAGGTGCCAGGTCTGCAACTGGCCCACAGCACTTGGAGAGAACTTGGTTTCATGACCACACTTAACTGCCAGTCAGAAACTAACTTCTGACTACTTAGAAATGTAGTTCAGCTGTTTGCCCAAAGGGAAGAAAACTTTTCATTGTACAGTTAGTGACCTCTGCCAGGGTCTGCCTCTCTGGCCACCAAATTTCCATATATATTCTTCCTACCACATAAAAAAATACTTTCACTTCTCCTTAATTTAGCCACCCCAAGTCTTACCAGTTACCATCTCAAAGGTGGCTATCTGGGTGATGGGCAGATCCCTTCAACAAGTCCAGATGTGACTCTGTGGGTCTGACAATGCATGATCTAAAAGACAAATGATCAGTCCTCCACATGTACCCAGTAAACAACTGTGGGACAGAGCAGGACAACCATAATGAAAAACCCCAACAGGCACTGGTCCATGAAGGACTACTGCAGCATTGGGAAACCCCTGCTCCAGCAGTGCCGCAAGCTCCTGGTTTAGACCTCTCTGCTCTCTGCTCTCTGGGTGATACTTTTGTCTCCTATTATCTGTGACCTCTTGATTTTGCCCACTGGGAGTTTCCTCTTTGTCCTTTATTCTCCATGGCCCCATCAGAAATGGGACCTGGGGAGTATACTGTACCCTTTTTAGGAGATATACAGCCTTCTCAACCTTCAAGTTTGAGAATCCAAGCATTTGTTTTGTGGGTCAGAAAGACAAAGGCCCTTAAAGGCCAAGTTTACTATTTCTTTGACAAAATAATTGCCTCAAAGGATTCTGATCTGTTTCTAGTGAGTTCCATGTGCCAATCACACCTATATTTGTTTTTTCTAGAACTGTTTCATTTCTTTCCTTCCTTGGTTCTATGCCTGGCTCTGATGTTTCCAATAGCCATGTCTGTGTCTGTTTCTCTATCTCTATTTCTTTTCCCCACGATGTTTTACATGGTCTGGTGACCATCTAAAACAACATGTTTAGAGGAAGAAGGTAATGACCTTAGTCTGACATTTGCCACAAGGCTGAATCCCTTTGTTTAAAGGATAATCTTCCCAGCCTTTGTTACTGAAAGCCTTTTGGTAGTTTGAGGGTACCAAAGCAATCAGCTTTTCAACTCTGGAAAATCCCAGGCAATGGGCCAATAACTGCTGGGTTTTCTCTTCTTCCCTTTTCCAAAAGATACACTGACCCTGGTCAACTTTGTAGGTGGGAAACGGAAGAGGAATTGTCTTTTAGTTTATAGGTTATATATTCCATTTCATTGATGTTTTAAAACTAGATAGTTCTTACCTGAATTTGCTCATTGTAATACCTTGATAGAAGCAGTTTGAAGCCACACACACATACACACACACACACACTCTCTAGGTATTTTCAGGTACATGCCTTAGAACTATAGACTCACTGCAATTGGTCTGCATTACAAGTTATTAGTAGTCACCAGCTGATGGGTTACCTAAATGTACTTCCGTTGTTAACACAGATCTCTGTCTTTCTAACTTGTGTTATCTTTCTTTTTTATATATATAATTTTTTTTTAAATTTTAACATTTAACATAAATCTTACACAAAAAATATAGGGATTCCTATATGCCCCACTCCCCACACCTCCCACATTCTCCCACATAAACAACATCCTTCATCAGTGTGGCACATTTATTGCAATTGATAAACGCATCCTGGGGCATTGCCACTGAGCATGGACCATAGTTCACATTGTAGTCTACCCTCTCTCCCACACAGTTCTGCATGTTATGTGGTTGATATAAAATGGCCTATATCTGTCATTGTAATGTCTGTCATTCAGGACGTTTCCCAAGTTCCAAAAAAGCCCCCGTATTACAACTGTTTTTCCCTCTCCCTGTCCCCACAGCCTTCAGTAGCCAGTGTCTCCACATCAATGTTGTAATTTCTTCCATGGCTAGAATCACAATATGTCTATAGTAGAATACCAGTAAGTCCACACTAGTCCATAGTTCATTCCCCAATCCTGAGGATTCTGGGATGGTGATGTCTACTCCACCTCTAATTGAGAGGCGGCTTCGATCCCATACAGCCGATGTATAGGACACTCTTGCTTGCAGTTGTAGGCTCTCTCGTTTCCTTGGTATGGTGGTTGTCAATCCTCACCTCCTTGTTAGTTGTCCTGGGTGAGTCCAATGAACTGGAAAGTAGGTTTTACAACTCCACTGAGGCTCCGGCCGCAGCTGGCACATGGAAAGCCCAAAGATTCCAGTCTCTTGGGCATATACCTACAAACTCCAGCACCAAGTATAGGTTTAAATAGAAGGGACAGATGAGCCATGTGTCGGGAAGCCATAATTAAGTCCAACTCTATCACTCTCAGGAGCACAAACTCCAAAGTAGGGCCCACTGGCAAGGCACCAAACTCTGGAGCTATTTGCCCTGACCATACATCCTGGGTGTCTCCAGAGCCCTCAGGAGCCCCACTATTTGGGGTAGTACCTACTTTGGCAGTTTATGAGATCCTGACAAGATGTGCATAAGCATTACCTCTGGGATGACTTCCCAACTCACTTTGAAGTCTCTTAGCCATATAAACTCATTTGTCTTTACCTTTCACCCCTTTTATTTGAGGTCTTTTTCCAGCTGCATTGCTAGTTGGTAGTAATCCCTCAGTGCCAGAAAGGCTCATCCCCGGGAGTCATGTCCCACACTGGGGGGAAGGTAATGCATTTATATGCTTAGTTTGGCTTAGAGAGAGCCCACATTTGAGCAACAAGGAGGCTCTCAGATGACCAGCAAGCCAATCATGAAGCCACTATCACACATTTAAGTTTTGGTTTATGGAAGTCCCCCAGTTCAGGGTAGGTACCAATTTCTGTATTATACGGGAAAGCTAAGTTGTAGTGATAACCCAAATATGTAATAGTTCAACTTATTTGAAGATTATTTCTTGAAACATATCAGGCTTGGATGGGTCCTCAGATTTGAGGGCTGGTCCTCATCCACACACTAATTTAGGGTCCCAAGCACCTTCTTATGGCTGCATCTTAGTCTAGCATCTTTTCATCATTTTCATTCACCAAGCCCAAAGGGAAAGAGCATGGAGAAACATTCATAGAAGGGTTCCAAGCTCTCCTTTTCATATTCCAGTAGAGAGTATCTGGCCACATGGACACACTGAACTACAAGTTAAGGTGGGATATGTGGTCCACAGAGCACCAAAAGAAAGGAAGAATGGATTTTGGTGTACAACTAACCATCTCTTTCATTCTAAGGAAGTTTACCTTACATTCATTATGCCACTATCTAAGAAGACAGGAGCAATTCCATTTTAACTTAACCATTACCAATGTTCTTCATTTAGTAGCATAGGAATAACAACATTAGACACAAAATAAAAGAAAGAAAGTAAAACATGGTATTTGGTTATGTAATGAACAATATTTACGAAATTGTCCTCATGTTAACACTGGTTAGTTGCTTTTCAAACTTTAGCCTCAAACTATTAACAAATCATGAGAAAAGTTCACCATGCATATAAGAGAGAGGGTAGATGTTGTCAACCTTGACAATGTAAAAGTAAAAACACAGTTGAAGGACATAGGGAAATGAAAAGGGGTAAGGAGAGAGGGCAAAGTGGAAGGACAAAGGCTGAAAGTGAGGTAGTCAAGAAATACTGCCTCTGGACAATGAAAAAATGAAAGAGGCATGAGTATGTTATTTGACAGTACACAGGTGATCACAGAAGATGAGATGAACATGAAGGTGATATAACTATATAGAGTGGAGTAGAGGGAAATATAGGGTGATGAAATGAACTATCATACCATGTAATCAAGCAATGTCTAAAGTTGACAAATCAAGAAGTAGTATACACATAATATATAGAGATAAAGAAGCAAGCACCAGAAAAATTAAATATATAAAGAGTTAAAGAATAGTGGCTTAAACCACAGTGAGATTCCACAACACATTATTAGAATGGCTAAAATAAAAAATAAATAAATAAATAAAAGAATGATAATACCATTTACTAATGGGAATGTGGAGCAACAGTAATGCTCATTCATTGCTGTAGGACTACAAAATGGTACACAGGCTTTGGAAGACAATTGGCAGTTTCTTACAAATATAAACATAATCTTACCATACAATCCAGCAACTGCATTCAACCCAATTGAGTTGAAAACTTACGTCCACACAAAAATCTGCACATGAATATTTAGAGCAGCTTTATTCATAATTGCCAACACCTGGAAACAACCAAGATGGACTTCAACAAATGAATGGATAAAAAACTGTGGTACATCCATACAATGGAATAATATTCAGAGATAAAAAGAAATGAGTTACCAAGCCACAAAAAGACATGGAGGAAACTTAAATGCGTATTGCAAAGTTGAAAGAAGCAGAAAAGGCTACATACTATATGATTCCAACTATATGGCAGTTTGGAAAAGGGAAAACTATAGAGACAATAAAAAAAATAGTAGTTCTCAAGGGTGGGGGTGGGGTGAATAGATGAAATGGGATTTTTAAGGTAGTGAAACTATTATGTATGTATTGTAATGGTGGATATGTCATTATGCATTTGTCAAAACCCATAGAACTGTACAACACAAAGAGCATACCTTAATGTAAACTGTCGACTTTAGTTCATAATAATGTGTCAATATTGGTTCATTAATGGTACAAATGTATGGTGGTTAGGCTAATGTGTCCTTTGGCTAGGTAATGGTGCCCAGTTGTTTGGTCAAACAAGCTCTGGGCTAATTGTAATACAAAGGCATTTTATGGACTTTAATTATCAGTGAGTTGATTGCATAGCTAGCTGGTTACATCTATAGTTAACTGAGGAGATTGTCATCAGCAATGAGTGACATCTCATCCAATCAGTTGTAGGCCTTAAAAGGGGAAGTGATTTCAGCATTCAGAAAAAGAGAATTCCCATCGCTACTTCACACAGCCAGCATCTCCCGGGGAACTCATCAAAGACCTTCATCAGAGCCCTGGTTTGCAGGTGGCCTATGAAATTTGGACTTATGCATACCCGTAGTCACATGAGATAATTTTATAAAATATCATTGTTTTAGTTAGCCAAAGGGGTGCTGATGCAAAAATATCAAAAATTGGTTGGTTTTTATAAAGGGTATTTATTTGGGGTAGAAGCTTACAGTCACAAGGACATAAAGCATAAGTTATCTCCCTCACCAAAGTCTGTTGCCACGTGTTGGAGCAAGATGGCTGCCGACATCTGCAAGGGTTCAGCCTTCTTCCTCTTGAGGCTCCATGGTCCCAGCTTCTTCCAACATCAGCAGTAGGCTGGGATAAGGCTCTTCTCTCTCCCAGGGCTCATCCCTCTCCAGGCTCAGTTGCTCTGGTCTCTCCACAAAGTCAGCTGTAGACTATCAGGCTCTCTCTCTTCCCAGGGCCTCTGCCACGTCTATGGAACCATCTCTATTCCTTTGTGTTCTTCTCCTGTGTGTTTACTTCCGGGGCTCCAGCTCAAAACTCTAAACTCTCTCCGCCGTGTTATTTTCACGTCCTACTAACTTGGCCCAATCAAAGCCTTAATCATAATTTAATCAAGTAAAAGTGAAACCTCTGAATACAATACAATCTAATATGCCCAGAGGAACAGACCAGTTTACAAACATAATACAATATCTATTTTTGGAATTCATAAATAATATTAAACTGCTACACTCATACTATTTACAGATATCTCCTGTTGGTTCTGTTTCCCTAGAGAACCCTAATACAAAATGTACCATGCTAATGCAAGATATTTATAATAGGAGAAACTGGTAGGGAGTATAAATATGGAACTCTGTAGTATCTGCTAATTGTTCTGTACATCTAAATCCATACTAAAAAATAAAGTTATTACTTATTTAAGGAAAAAAAAAAAAAGGTAGTTACTCCAGGAGAGCAGGATTAGGTGGTACTGGAAACTGTTGCTTTTCTATACTACCTGATTTATTTAACAATTGTACATGAACTACATTAATTAAAATTTTAGGAAATAAGGGAGGGAAGGGCATGATCCATTTGAGAAAGGTAGTTAAAGTCCCTCATCTTTCCAGAAAACAGCCATTTCTTGAGGGTATAAGATAGTTTTACTATACCAGTTCCCCTTTCTATTTGAAACCAGGTCACTGTTCACCTCCCTCCTATAACCACTGAAAACTAAATGCCCTTGGTTTGGTTATACTTTACTTAAATAAGGAACAATTAATCAGTCACAGGGTACACTATTGTTTTGAATGAAATCAGGCTTCCCTCCAAGATCTTGGCTCGTATATATTTTGATCTCCTAATTTACCATGTTTTGTTTATACAAAGCATTTCTTCCCAATTGAGAATCCACAAAAACTTTGTAACTCTGTACTACTGATACCCTCAGCCCACTCTCCTCCGTACCAGATGTCCACAGGTTAATCCTTCTCCAATTGCTCATGGAACCTTGCTCAAATGTGTTTTTTTGTTGTTGTGTTTTTAATATATATTTTAAAAGATGCTTAGATTACATAAATGTTACACAAAGCTCAAATGTGTTCTTAATGCTGGCTTGTTAGTACCTGTGTATGGCTTTGGCTTTTTTATTAAGGAAAAAGATAGTGTTTTGTTTTCTAAAATGTAGGCAGTGAACAAAATTTTAAACTGTATAAACTGTTTTTAAACAGTTTCTTTAAACTGGAGGAAAAAATAGACATCAGTGAAACAGAATGGAGAAAACAGAAATAGATGCAAATACCTATTGCATTTTAGTTTCATAATAAGGGTGATATTTTAAACAAGGAGGAAAACCCTGGATCAACTGATAAACTGTTAGGGGTGAGAAAATCTAGACTTCTACCTTTTTCCCTCATTGAGACTTTATTTTGGTGTGTCAAAGATTTAAACATGAATTATCAGAGATTTAACATGTGCCAAGGAATTAATAAATATATTGGGAAGCGGCTGTGGCTCAATCAGTGGGGCTCCCGTTTACCATGTGGGAGGCCCCCGGTTTGGTTCCCGGGGGCCTCCTGGTGAGGGCAGGCCCGCCCGCACGGCGTGGTTGGCTGACCCGGCGAGCACGGGCAGCAAGGGGGGGATGAATGAATAAATAAATAAAATCTTTAAAAAATAAATAAATAAATAAAGGAATTAAATATAAAATAAGCCATAAAATTTCAAAAAGAAAGCAGGAGTGAAGGTGGTAAAGGCCTTTTTAAGAAGGATATAGAACCTAGAGGCCATAAAGAAAAAATTGTCCAATTTGAATACACAATTTTTTTTTCTTTTTGGAATAAAAGTAGTCTAAACAAGCCCAAAGACCAGTGTCAAATAGAGGAATGATATTTGCAACATATATGGTAGCAAAGGGCTAATTTCCTTAATTTATAAAAAGTGTAAATAAATTGATAAGAAAAAAGATAATCGAAATATGAAAGTGGGTAAAAAAAATAAGAACTGGCAGTTTTCAAAGAAAAAAAGTTACAGCTCATGAAATACAAGAAGAGTCAAACTGACTAACAATTAGATAAGTGCAAATAAATGAGTTACCTATGAGATTGGCAAACATTTTAAAGTTAGATGATAGCCAATGTTGTTAAAGATGTAGGGAAATAGATGCTCGGGTAGTACTGTGGGAATATAAACTGATGGACTCTTGGGAGAAAAATTTGGCAGTAGCTATCAATATTTACAGTCCCTCTGACTCAGCATTCCCACCAATAAGGAAATGCACTATGGACTGATTTACAAAAGCTTGCAAAGATAATCTATGAAATTGGGTTCACTACAGTTTTTATAGTAGCAAAAAAACTTTCCAAGGAGAAAGGGAGACAACTAAATTGATCATCAATAGGAAACTTATAAAAAATAATCTAATAGTCTGACAATAACAAGTGGGGCCAAGGTTGCAGGAAGTCTCTTCCACTGTCTGTGGGAGGACTGATGTATACTGAAATTTAAAAAGAGTTTGGCATTACTTACTAAAGTTGATATACCTATGACCTAGAAATTCCAGTCCTGGAAGTATACCTTTAAAAAATGGTACACTTGGATGGGTCTGTATAACACAGTCAACGATGTGGTGGAAGATAAGACTGTGTTTAACAACACAAATATGAGAGTGTTCTCTCATGAACTATAACAAATGTACAATACTAAATCATAGTGTTAATAATAGGGGATGTATGGGAAAAAAACATACCAAATGTACGCTATGTTAATGATATAGTTAATGATAATAGACTGATCATGTTCTTTCATAATCTGCAACAAATGTTCCACAATAATGTAAGGTGTTGGTGGAGGGGAGATGTTTGGGAATTCTGTATATTATGCATAATTGTTTTGTAAGCTCACAACTTCTCTAATTTAAAAAAAAAATTATGCACATGGGCACCAAAATACTTCAATAAGAATGTTCATAAAAGCATTTTTTTTTCACAATAGGCCCAAACGGAAAACAATCCAAATGTCTATGACATTGGAATTGATTTTTTAAATGTGATATACTTGTACAATGAAAAACTATAGAGTAATGAAAAAGAACTCAGCTACACGCCATGATACAGCTAAATCTCATAAATTCAACATTGAACAAAAGAAGCAAGACTCAAAAAACTTCATAAAATATGATTCCACTCTTATAAATTTCAAAAACAGGGAAAATAAACTAACTTGAGAATGTATCTGTAGCCATTTGGCAGTTTGATGTACTTATGAATTCCAAAAATATATATATTGGATTATGCTTGTAAATTGGTCTGTTAATCTGGGCATGATTAAGTTATGATTAGGGCACTGACTGAGCAACTCAATAGGGCATTGAGCCCCACCCCTTGGTGGGTGGGGTCTCCAAGATAAAAGATAAGGCAAAGGACAGTGTTGAAGCAGTTTTTTGATGTTGGAGTCTTGAGCTGGAGCCCCCGGAAGTAAGAAAGCTTGGTCGTAAGGAAGGAGAGAAGGCCCCGGGATAGAGACGAGCCATTCGCCTGAGAGTTCACAGCTGGCCTTGTGGAGGAAACAGGAGCTAAGCCCGAAGAGAAACGCAGCCCTGGGAAGAGAGTAACCCAAGAGGCTTGATCCCTGGCAAATGTTGGCAGCTGTCTTGCTCCAACACATGGCAATGGACTTTGGTGAGAGAAGAAACTTAAGGTTTTATGGCCTGGTATCTGTGAACTTCTACCCCAAATAAATACCCTTTATAAAAACCAACCTATTTTTGGTATTTCACATTAGCACCCCATTGGCTGACTAAAACAATAGATACATGGACATACAAATATGCATATACAACACAGATGGAGGGATAACAGATACAAATACATAGATACACCTGCGAATATTCTCACTGTCCTGATTTTGTGATAATCAGGGTAGGCTAAACATTCGCTATATTAGAAACCATGCATGTGTCCCCAGACCTCGTTTTCCTCCCTAGGTCTGGTTTTTAGAATGCTGGTGATAAACTAAGCCTGATTTATTATATGACCATCCTGTATGGGAAAAGACTGTAACTCTAGGTATCTCTGTTCAACCTTAAGAGATATAGCAGGGGGCTATATCTGGTTGGCGTCCATCTCCCATATGGAGGGACCTGGGTTCGATCCCCGGGACCTCCTGGTAAAAATTTTAAAAATATATAGAAGGTGCGTGGGCCACCAGGCCCTGTGCGCGGGCGCACCACCAGTTCCCGCGAGCCACACAGCAAGATGATGACATAATAGGAGAGTGACACAAGGGAGAGGCAAGATGAGACGCACCGATAAACCAGCATCTAAGGTGGCGCAGGCAGGATGCCTCTCTCCTACATCAGAGATTCCAAGGATTGAATCCCAGTGAAGACAGGAGGAGGATGAGAAGAGAGGGCAGAAAATGGACACAGAGTTGACCAGCCAATGGACACAGAAACAGCAAAAACGGGGGGGGGGGAGGGAAGGGGTGTAAAAATGGATAAAAGTAAATAAATAAATAAATCCTTAAAAAAGAAAAAAAAAAAATACATAGATACAAAGATAGATCATAGTCACAAAGATATATATAGGTGATAGGTAGATGATAGATTAGATAGGTAGAGAGATTATTGATGGATAAATACATAGATGATAGGTGAATAAATCAAGCATCAATAAATACGTGGATAGATATATAGATAAATATATAGATAAATACATAGATAGACCAAGACATAGATAGATGTTAAATAGGTAGACAGAAAGATAAGTAGATGAATGAGTATATAAAGATACATAGAATACATAGATATATAGATTTATAGAAATGTAAAGGATATATATAGAATATATCAATACATAGATTTATTGATAGATATATAGATGCATAGATAGATAAATGGACAGATATATTGATAGTAAATAGGATGCATGTGTGTGTAGATTTTGTTTTGTTTCTAAAGGGAATTACAAGTGGTTGTCTCCATACAATGGTATAATAAACATCCATAAAATATCATGTGAAATTACTTGTGATTATATGCCATTCAATACACTATTTAGTGTGATGCCAACTGATATACTACTTAGGATGATGCCACTATTTAGTATGATGCCATTTGATATACTCTTTAGTATGAATATTTTTTATTCTATACGCATTACTCTTATTTCAATCACAACTTTTAACCTGAATGCTTAAGCAGGGAAGAGTTGAGCAAACATCACTAGAGAGCTTTGTATCTGAAAAGCTATGTGGAATGCTCAGTCTATTCCTACTATTCCACTCTCTGGGTGTCTTTTGTACTGGGACCAGAGAATTTGACAGGAGAGAGAATGTGTCAGAGAATGTGCAGGGTCAAAGCTGAGAAAGGCAGATCTTTGCTGAGGTTACACCTGACAGAAGGCATGTCAGTAACACCACTGGGGCAGCGCTGGGAAACATCTCAGCATCCGAGGAGGCAGAAGTGAACTAGGACTCCACTCTTTTGTAAACTTGCAGCAGATTAAAACAGCTCAGCAAACCACAATGGGACTGTGCATATATTCATTCATTTATTAAACAAATATTAATTGGACAAGTACCAAGTGCTGTAACCGCTCTAGGCCCTGGAGATATAAAAATGAAATATCTCCCTGCAGGGATATTATATTATAATGTAGGAGAGGGATAGTAAGTGAATACACTACAACAAAATTTTAGGTATTAAGTGCTCTGAAGAGAACTAAAGCAAGCAAAGGAGAAAGGGAGTAAGCTGGGGCAAACCTGCCCTTCCCACACACATGGGTGGACCCACTCTCTTGACCCAAGGGGATCTTTTCATTACAGACCTTTGCTTCTATGATACTGCCCTGGAATTCATTCTTCCCTCAATTGTTCCCTTCTCTGTCACTTTCAGACCAAACTGGCAGTACTTCTGCGAATTTCACAAAAACTTTGTTGGCTCCCAGAGCAGTTCAAGCTGGTCCAACCATCAGACAAAAAGGACTTTCCACAGACCCTTCCGGGATAATTGCATTTCCAATTCTGGCTTCCTCTGAAATGGCTGACTGAATTCATCTTCAGCTATATGCTCTTTAGCCCTTACATGGAACACCTTACTCTGGGGACTTGATTCCCAGAAGCGCTGGAGGGCAGTGATGGAGCTGCTTCAGGACCTAATCCCCAAGCATGCTGCCTAGATAGACTGAGAATTGCCCAAGTAATCAATAGCTGGTTCCTTTGTGCTTAAGAGTTCAGTCGCAGCTTATCCCTTTCCTCTCGCATTACTATAAACTGTGAGGAGAAACTAGGCTGTGCCTTCCACACTTAGTTTGGAAACCCACTCAGCTAAATACCAAGTTCATCACTTAAAAATTCTGTCAATCCAACACTTGGACATAATTCAGTCAAGTTCTCTGCTACTTTATAACACAGATAGCCTTTCCTCTAGTTTCCAGTAACACAGTCATCATTTCCTTCTAAGCCTTCACTGAAAGGACTTTTAATGTCCATATTTCTACTAATAGTCCCTTCAAAGCAACCTGGCCTTTTTCTATGAAGCACCTCACAATTTTTCCAGCCTCTATTCACTACCCCAGTTCAAAGCCATTTCCACATTTTTAGGTATTTGCAAGAGTAGCGTTTACTTGCCTGTTTTAAACTAATCACTCTGGATTTTTTATTGGGAATCGGCTGTAGATGGGCAATAATAGAATCAGATAGACCTATTAAGAGGTCATAGCAATAATCCAAGTGAGACATGATGGCAGCTTGGACCCTGGTGTTTTTTGGGTGAAGGTAATGAGAGATGTTCAGATTTGGATGTATTTTGGAGATATCATTGACAAGATTTGCCAGGAAACATCAAGGATGCCTCCAAATTTGGCCTGAGCAACAGGAAGGATGGAGTTGCCATTTTTTGAAATGTGGAAAGCTGTGAGGGAAGCAAATTTTCCAGGGAAGATGACGAACACTTTTGGACATTTTAAGTTTAAGATGACTATTACATCTCTAAGAGAATATGCACAATAGGTATATAGATATCTTTGTCAGGGGCTCAGGGGAGAGTTTGCATAGGCAATATATATTTAGGAGTCATTAGCTCAAATAGATTGGATTTCAAGCCATGAGAGTGAATACATCATGCATCAGTGTATCACACAACTGTGTAGATAAAGTCCAAGGTTTGAGTTCTGAGATGCTCCATGCAGAGGTATGAACATGAGAAGAAAACAGCAAAAAATGGCTCCTAAAGTATGTTTCATATAGATATAAGTTATCACCCTAATGTAGACTGACTGAGAAGACATCTTTTGGGCAGTGAAAGCTCCTTTAAGCTGGTTCCTGTGTCCTTATGACATGCTCCTTATCACTCTTTGAATATTTTTACATTTTGGCACAAAAAAATATTTTCCAGGATAATTTTGTACTTGTTTGTACCAGCTCTCAAATCAGTCATTTATCCAAGGATTTCTGGTTCTCTTTAGTGGCAAATAGTATTTAGAAACAAAGATCTGAGCATTAGGTATGCTCATGGCCACTGGGTATCATTGCTTCTAGGCCTTCGCAGGAGACAGATAGAAATATATAAACACACACACACACACACATCCCTTCTAAATCTATTTTATGTTCTTCTAGCTATACACATTCAAAACCATTTGTTCACACCAGTATTTCCAATTCCAAGGCAAAACCACAGGATATTTTCCAGTCTTTCCCTTTCCATATTTGCAATTCCTTTCTCAAATAGTGAGAAACCTGGATCCAACTACTCTTAATATATTTACTTCTATGGTCACTTCCCCTAGTATGTAACCAAGCCCCTGATCACTTAGGCTGTTGCCTTGGCCTTGGTCCTGCCGACCCCAACCATCCTGGCTGACCCTGGTCTCCCCAAACACACTAACATCACCAGTCAAATCCTCAGCCCTAGCCATGCTGGTCGCACTACCTAATTCTACCTCACCCCAGCTGATTCACCCAGCCCCAACTCTGCCAATCATGTTGGCTACACCAATCAAAAAGATAAAGTCTTTTTTAAAGCCATGATAGTACTGCCAAAGGAATCTTTGGAGGAGATTAGAGGATCCAGAATTAGACCTAAATACACATCAAATTTTAGTTCATAGTAATAGTGTCATTTCCAATCAGTGGATTTGTATGTAATCTAGTCAATGGGGTGAATAAAATAGCATTTGGGAGAACTGAAGAACTACTAGGAAAAGTAAAACTAAATTCAGAGCTCACTGTTTACACTAAAATTAATTACAGATGTGTAATGATTATGAATATTTCTTTCTTGTTTTATGAGTATGTTTATGTACATAAAGCAAATATCTTTGTTTTCTTCCCTATCGTATCGCCTTATCATATGACATAAGTTATATTAACTTCATGCTGCAGTATTTAAGTTACAGGATATCAAATTTAAGAGTGAATATTACCCAAGGTTTGCATCCTATTCTGGAAAGATGTAGTGCATTTTTGGTTGTACATAGGACAGTTGAGTATTGTTAGGTGAAAAATATGTCTATTATTAATTTTTATTTAGAGATGAAGCATGGTTTAAGGTGATGTGTATGGTTGCCAAGGTGACAAGGGGTAGACTGTGATGGTTAGGTTCATGTGTCAGCTGGGCCAGGTTATGGTGCCTAGTTGTTTGGTCAAGCAAGCACTGGCCTGATTGTTACTCTGAGGATATTTTTGTGGACTTAAATCATCAGTAAGTTGATTGCATTGATGGCTGATTACATCTACAATCAACTGAGGAGATTGCCTTCAACAATGAGGGAAGTCTCATCCAATCAGTTGAAGGCATTAAAAGGAGAAGTAATTTCAGCAGTCAGAAGGGAAAATTTCTATTTCTACTTCAGTCAGCCAGCTTCTCCTGGGGAATTCATTGAAAACCTTCATCAGGGTTCCCAGCTTGTGGTCTGTCCTATGGAACTTGGACTTGCCCATCTCCACAGTCGCATGAGCCAATTCTTATTTTAAAAATCTCATAATATTTACAAAATAATTCAAATAACAAACACAAAATAGAAAAATAAGCAAAGGATATACAAGCTAGAAAATAAAGATGCAGATGGACAATAATTCTCAGCCTTGTACAAATGTAAAGAAATCAGAATCAAAATGATGGAACACAGTATTTCTCCCATGACATTGACAGGAAAGGTCCCTGAAGGCTGCAAACGTCCATGACTCTCTCTGGGTGAATGGGACACAACCATTCTTGCACAATGTTGAGGATTATTGTAGAAGTATAAATTCATGGAAGCTTTCTTCAGAAAAAAACTGGTAATTGATTTCAGTATGAAAATGTACAGACCTATTGACCCAAGCATTCTATTGCTAGAAATTTACCCTAAAGACATACTGGAAAAATATGCCAGAATATCTCTTTAACTCTTCAAGGATCTTCACGTCAGCTTTTTTTTTAAATAATAGTGAAAGAAAGCAAAATGGAACCAATTAAATTATCCACCATAAAGAGCTGGTTAAAAAGAAGTATGTGTGCATCCATATACTGTGTTAAAATACCACCAATAAGGAATGAAAAAGTACTTGGAGTGCTGTTATAAAAAGGTTTCTGAGCTATATTATATTTTAAAACAAAACAAAATAAAGAAATGTAAATACAGTAGAATCCCTTTGGTGTAAACAAAAACTTACATACAAAGAAATGAAATAAATATGTAGCTTTGGGTAGATTCTGTTTTTCCTTCCAATTTATAGACTACCTTGAGGCCATCTGAAACAACAAACACAGCAGGAAGGCAATACCCTGATTCTGATCTTTGCCCAAGAGCTGAGTACTTTTGTTTGACCAAGAAGTCTTGGGAGTTCTTAGAGCAAGAGCACTTTTATCTCTTGCAATTTGAGGTATAATTCAGAGATGCCCCAAGTTCTGGACTCGACTCTACTAGTCCTTTTCAGCTTGAAAGCAGGCTAGTTCTTGCCTGGACTTGTCTCTCTCTTATAACTCAGATCCACAATTCTAAAACTAAAAGACTGAAAATTCATTTCTGTAATTCTATCGTGGTGAAACCTGGCCTAAATTGATGTGGGGCTATTGATGGTCTTAATTTATATGGCTTAGTGTGAATAATCATACATTTCACTGCAGAAACTGTTACGTATGGGTTACTGTCCCAGAACCTGCTGGAGTATTTTGTACTATACTATATAATGTATGCACTGTTAACTTTAAATTTTGAAAACTCCAAATTCCCAAACACATCTGGCTCCAAAGCTTTGCGGTCTGTACCTTGCTAAAGCAGTCACCAACACACCCTAAATCTTCTGTCTCTTACCAACTGCTTCCCCCGATAACTACAGGTTCAGTAGGAACTGTGTCTACCTTCTAGGTTATCTCAGACAGTGTTCTACCAACTATATTGCCCCAGCATAACAAGGGTCTACAGCTCTCCATTTCCTCACTACCCACTACCCAATTGGTAAATCCATGCTATCTATACTAGATTTTTATTATGGCAGCGCACCATTCCTGGTTCTAGGTTCTGTATTAGTTAGAATAGTCCAAACTGCTGTAATAAATATATCCCCAAATGAAAAGGCTCAAACAAAACAAACATTTATTTCTCATTCCTGTAACATTCTAGGTAAGCTATTTCAGATGGGCAGGCAGCTCTCTTCCGTATAGCCCTGCAGGGTCCCAGGCTGATAGTAGCTCTGCTATCTAAGGTTACCCTGGTCATCACCATTCTAGCTTGAGGGAAGGGGGAAACGCAAGTACGGGCAGTCTTGTGGGTCAGGCCTATATACAATGCACCTCACTTTTGTTTACACTTCATTAGGGAGAACTTACTCACAGAGCCATACCTCACCATAAGATAGATTAGGAAATAGAGCCCTTGCTCAGCTACCATTGACAAACAGCCCAACATTCTCTGTGACACCCATTCCAGTCAGGGACAACTCTGGTTTGTCCATAAAAACCTCCCTATGCAATCTTCCACTCTCTCATTGGTCTACTGGCCAGATTCAGAGAAGCCAGCAGTGGACTCTGAAGCTCTAGAGCAAGGCAGAGTTGTAATATAGAAAGAGCCTGGATTTGTGAATCAATGCATAAAACATCATTCACTTAATACCCACACTGAACAGTTTCATGAACAAGGAAAAACTCTATTGCTAATTTGAGGTTATTTGTTCAACACCAGTTGGCCTACCCAGACTATCACAGATGTCCAAAAGTGAACTCGACTTTCCTACCCAAATCCCTATACCCCACCATTCTTTTCTATGTAATTGACATCTTTCTCCATTCTATCATTCAAGAAAGAAATCTTGATTCCTTTTCTTTTCCTTAGCCCACAAACCTAGACTATAAGCAAGGCCTGTTGGTTCTATCTCTGCATTATTCCAGTTTTACTACAATAGCCCCAAACTCTCAGTGGGTTACAGTAAATATTTATGCCTCACACATAAGTCTGTAGGCTGGCTGTGATGTGCTAGACTTGGCTGACCTTGGTTGCAAAGCTGACTCCAGACTGCAGGTCAGTTTTGGGTCTGTAAGCATTTTATCTCATTCTGGGACTCAGGCTGAAGGAGCAATGGCTTCCTGGAAAACATTCTTTTCACAGCAGGTGGCAGAAGCACAAAAGAGCTGACAGAAATTTGCCATGTCTCCTAAGGTCTCATGTTGAAATCACAATAATGAGCTGTAGTATCTTGTTTTTATTGACATGTTCCTCTATCAAAATGTAAGCTCCATAAGTGCCTGGCATCTAGTTAATAAATACTTATTAATGTTAAATGAAGAATAACAAGAAAAAAAAAAAGAATACAAAAAAATAAATAAATAAATAAATAATGTTAAATGAGGATTCTGGAAAAGTAACTTGAGGCTAGACTTAAGGATCTTGAAATACCATGTTAGAGAGTTTGGACTTCTTCCTAATGACATTGGTCAGTCATAAAAGAAAAGAGCTGCTTTAAAGGATGATTGTGATGGCAGCTGGATTATGAATTTTGAAATGAAAACCAGTTAAAAGATTACTGTAAATGTCCAAGTCAGAGAAAACTTATGGCCTGAACCTAGGGCAGAGGGACTAGAAATGAGACTGGAGGCGCCATCAACAAGAATTGTTACCCATAAAGACCATCATTTATTGAGTGTCCACAGTAGGCCCAGACCCTGTGCCATCTTCACACAAACCAAGAAAAATGGGTATCAGTATACTAATTCTGTAGATAAGAGGTGTCTTAGTTTGCCACAGGGCTGCTGATGCAAATAGAAATGGGTTGGCTTTTATAATGGGAATTTTATTTGTGTAAAAGCTTACAGTTCCGAGGCTGTGAAATGTTCAAATCAAGCACCATCAGAGATGCCTCCTCACCAAAGTAAGCTACTATTGATCCACGTGGCAATCAGGCACACAGCAGGTATTTCCTCCTCAGCCTGCACTCATCTCCTCAAACCCTTAGTTGCTCCTTGGGCACAGCCTCTTGAGGACTTCATGCTTATAATTTGGCTGCTAGTGATCCTTGAGTCTTCTGTCATATTGCACAAAATGGTGACCTCCTTTCTGTGTGTGTGTGTGTGAATCTGTCTCCATTTCTATCAAACGCAGCAAGAGGGATGAGACTCAAGCTGGCTCACGCCTCACTGATGTACTCCAATCAAAAGCCCTAAATCAATCTATCAAGTAATCTAATCAAAGGTCCCTTAACTGAATTTAATGCAATCAAAGGACCCCACAGCCACAGGAATAGATTCGTTTAAGAACATAATCTTTTTTGGGGATTCAACAAATTCAAACTGTCACAAACAGGCAAAATAAAACTCAGAGAAGTTACATATTTTCCCCATGTTCACAAAACTAAATAAATGGCTGTGCTGTAATTCCATTCCAGAGCTGAGTCCCAAATGCAAGGAATGAAGGAAGGAGTAATGCCAAATTTCTAGCTAAGGTTATTCCTTGGATGATGTTCTTTGCTGAAATATATGATGGTTTGATGGGAAAGGGAATGAATGTGGTTTTGGACATCCTGTGATTGAGAAGTCTTTAATATAGTAGGTGTTCTACATGAAACAGAAACTGACTCTGGCTAACGTGCTGAATAGGAGAATTCTTGGAAGATTAAAAAGGGCTCACAGAGTCAGTACTAGGCTAGAGGAACAAGCTTTTTTTTTCCCAGGAACCCAGGGAACTCCAGAGGGCTAGGCAAAAGGAACTAGTCATTCATTCATTCAACAGATGGGGAGTCTGTGCTATGCCAGGTACTTTAGAGCACAGGGGATACAGAATAGACAGGCAATATCTCCACCCTCCTGTAACTTACATGTGGGGGAGTCAGATAATAAATTAATTAATTAAATTAGAAATGTCAGGTGGTAGAAAATAAAACACAGAAGGGGGATAAGGAGTGTCTTGAGGAGGAGGCTGCAGTTTTAATGGAGTGGTCAGAAAGGCCCCTCAGCAAGATCTGGTTTGTTCACTGCTGATGCCAAAATGAATAGGACCTCCAAATGTCACCATTCATTTCCTGAAGGGTCAGAGTCCTGGGAGGGAGGATCCAAATGGCAAAGACAAAGGCATGTGCCCACTCCCTTAGCTCCTCTGAGATGGGAAGAGGGAGAATTGGCCCTTTAACTTTTGTATGGGAGCAAGTACCATCTTATAAGAACATACAAAAACTTAGGAATTTTTCCCAAAAAAGGGAGTTTGGATTCTAGACTGGCAAACTAGCCACAAAAGTGGATGCAATCTGCAAGGGAAAATCATAGAAGAGACTCATAGAAAAGAAAAATGAAAAGAAATTAGATGGTAGAACCTTGGAGAAAGCCTTGAACACATTTAAGAGGCAGGAAGATGAAGAGCAATCAGTAAAGGAGAGCAAAAAAGAAAAGAATGAGGAGAGAGCAGTGTTTGAGAATACAAGGACAGACCGTTTACAGGGCAAATGGTTTGCTTTGAGAGAACAGAAGTAGAAGCCAATTGTAAATGGAGAAGGAATGGAGAGTGAAGCAGGGACAGAGTAACCACGGAGTCAGTGTTCCACGCCATAATTCATATTGTTGTAATGAGACTTGCAAAATATATAATGCAGGACTTTTGTGTAGCACGTTGTCCTCACTTCATTTGAACTTTACAATACCCTTGTGAGAAGGGTCTTATTCCTATTTGGTTATGAAGAAAATGCTATGCAATATCTAGTGTTGGAGAGGATTATAAATCTTTTTCTGGAGTGCATCTTATTAGTCGATATCAAAGGATTTAAAAACCTATGTTCTCCGATCCAGAAATTCCTCTTTCAAGGAATTTAGCCAAAATAAATAACCATGAGCATGCACAGACCTCTCTACATGGCTGTACATGGTTTGTAATCAATAATTGAAAACATGCTAACTCCAACCAGAGAGGATTGGTATGTCCATGCTATGAAATTGTGTACAATCATTACAAGTATTGCATAAAGAACTGCTCAAGAAATGACAAGATATATGGTTTACAATTTATGAAATGTGCAGAGAAGACAACAAAACAGCTAGCAAATTCAGTATAGTTCCATTTTGGGTAATTTTTATTCCTTGTGTCTTTTCTGTATTTTCCAAAATTTCTACTACAAACAAATATTGCTTTTCTAATGAGTTTTTTTTATTTATTTATTATTATTTTTTTTTTTAAGGTACCGTGGGCCTGGGGATTGAACCCAGGACCTCATATGTGGGAAGCCTGGCTGCTCAACCACTGAGCCACATTGGCTTCCCTGAGTTGGTTTTTTCCATTTTGCTTGTTGTTTGTTCTTGTTTTTTTCAGGAGGCACTAGAACCCAACTGGGACATCCTATGTGGGAGGTGGGCGCTCAACTGCTTGAGCCACATCTGCCCCCCCTTACAATAAGATATTTTAAATAAGGCTCTGAGTGATTACTTACTTGTCTGTGGTCACACAGGGATAACTAGAAGAAGAGAATTCTATGCCTGATTTTTTCAGTATCTTCTACCACTTCAGGATGCATTTCCTTATATGACAGTCAGCAAAGGAAAAACAAAATTTCCCTCAATAAGGCAGAAATACTTTCCTACTTGCTTCCTTTCGGTGTTCAATCAAAACAACTCTTCCATACTAACATGCCAGAAATCCTAAACTGTAAATCCTTCTTGGTCCTAAGAAGGGAGGGAGAAACCCAAGTGAGAATGGTTGAAAATTGCTGAAACAATAAAGATTTTAGGAACCCTCAAAACTGTCCAGATGTATGACTATGTCAACCCAATAAAAAGGAAAAAGCACCCAGCCTAAAGCCCTTTAAGATTTAGATTCCTGCCTTTCGACACCACGACTTGGAATCATTTAGCTTCCAAGCACACTCATAGACGGGAAAGTTCCCTATTTAAGAGGTGTTAGAAGAGGTCCAAGTGTAGCAGCCTTTGGTAGTATATAGGGTGTCTAGAGGAAAGCGGTGGGGGGCGCACTCAAGACGCATCAAAATCGGAAACTTGTGCCTCCACCAGCCGGCTTCTTCCGCTGAGTATACAACACTTAGAGCGAATTCTACTTCTTCGGACCCGTGAGGCCAGCAGGCCTCAAAACCAAGAGCTCCCGCTGGAGCGCGACCCTGAGGCTGGCCACGAAGGGAGAATTGTTCACTACCAAAGTTCTGTGAGTCCCCGAGCTGGTGTCGCCCTGGGACCGCCGGACCACGCGAGAAGGCGAGCAGGAGTCGTGGGTGAGGAAGGGCGCGGCCCACCACGCCGGCAGGGCTCGGTTCAGGATCTCAACAGAACAAACAATATTTATTAATTAGGTAAACTTACAGGCCCAAACAAATCCTTCCACTTAGAAAGTGTAGCAGGCTGAGGCAAGGAACACGTACCGCGCGCCCAGACGCGTGCTCTTGAACCTCATCAGGCCCCTCTGCGCCGCGGAGTGAGAGGGAGGGCCCAGGAACGTCCAACTTCCGCGCACGCGCAGTACAAGTCTGTGCCTCGCCCTTTCCGCGGAGTGCATAGAACGAAGCTACGGTGGCTCTGCTGGGGATAAATTATTAACGCGCTCTGCCGCCCCCTGTTCTGCAAATTCGATCCGAGAAGTATTAACTAATTGGAACAGTTTAGAAAAAAGCTGCCACAAAGGCACTGGGGAAGGGAATGGACATATAGATTTGGAAATGAAAGGAGTAAATCTGTGCACGAGAAGGAAAACTCACGCTCCGCCTCTCCACCTCAGCCCGGTGCTGGAGAACAGGAGACGAGCCCCCGCTCCGGGAGCTCCGCCTTGGGGGCGTGACCAAACGGGGCTCCGCCCCGTCCCGCCCTACCCGAAGCCCTGGGTGCAGCACACGCACTGCGCTGCGCCGCTGCGGTCTGCACCACCCGAGCCAAGGTGATCCAGGTGAGTGCCGGCACCTGCGACAACTAGCAGCGCCGACCCCCGGGGGCATAACAGCGCACCACTCCTGCGCTGGACATCACCCATATCCCGGACGCCCGGAGCTGAAAAGGAGCCCACTCTCTTGCCCCCTTCTGATCTGTAGATTTGCTTTTTGCCTTTCCATCCCCTTTGCTCTCCACTTGCTCTGCAGCCTCCCGGCACCCCGATGGAGTTGGTTTGAAGTGCCTAAGCGGAGCCAGGCCTCGCTGTCTATAGCACAGGGAGATTCTCAAGGTCAACGCTTCCTCAGTTCCTTTCTCTCCTCCCCTCCTCCTCTCCCCGGTCTGTGCAGTAAGGGGTCTCCCTATTCCTGCCTTCCGGAGCCCACCAGACCGTGCCGACTGCAAGTCTGGGGCAAAGGCTAGAAGGGCGGGGCACTGTAGGGGTAGCAGGCGGCGCAGGCCTAATCGCTAACACTGGATTTTAAAGTGGCCTAGAAGCGCTGCGCCTGCTGCGGTCGTCAGTGTGTTGCCAGGAACCTTCGGGGACTGCCTCAGAGGGAATTGTGTTTGTTTTCCTCTGATGGGTCATTTCCTACCGCCTCCTTAAAGCGTGAGGTGCCGCAGGAGGATCTTTATTAAAGGCTCTACCTTGGTTTTTAGAGAATTTTCCACCTTATCTGGTGTCGCTGCAGGGAAGCCCACGGCGACAACGGAGGGGCAGCTGAAGGGTGGTGGTAGCGACTGGAGGCTTCTTGGTGAATCAGTCCCTGAAGTTGTGGCTTCTACAGATGCTTCCCTTGGGAATCACGAGTTTACCAGCTACATTGTAGTTTAGGGGATAAGCGAGTGTGGAAAAGGACCAAAGAGAAGAGCAGAGGTGAGAGGGTGGGTAGGAAAGGAGCGGCAGGGGCTGGGGTTTTAAACTCTTAATTGGGGGAGGGAAGAGTCCTGGCAGGGAAGGACATTTACTGCTCTGCAAATGTGTGGTTACATAAAGGTACTGTGAACCTAGGTGTGGTTATGTGGAATTGCTGCAGATTTGGGATTCCTGTGTGTGTGGGATCTGGAGCAAAGCCTTCTCTTTGGAAATCTGAAGATCACCTGGAGCCTGCAGTTTGGGGAAAGCACCCAAGGTTATTGGTCAGAGTTACAGGCTATGTTTTATTTCAGAGAATTTAGTAATGAGAACCTATTATCAGTGATAGGGGATCAAGAATGTTAGTTCTCACAGGAGTTAAATTTAAAACTAAGATCTGAAGCCCAAATGCTTTCACTCCTGGGAAGACAGTCTTTTAGGCTTTTCCTCCTGACACATGTTACAGAAATAGAAAACTTTGTCAAGCAATGCTTTTTTGAACCAATGTTACTATATATAAAATGGTAGGGATACTGTGGTCAGCCATAGAAACTGCTCTCCAGGGCTTCCTTAATTTAAGAAACAAAACTGAGGAAGGGCAACCTTCCCCTTTATTTAGACTTTCTCTTGCTGGCCTAGAGTTCTGAGGAGGCACAATCCATCCAGAAAGGGAACCTCCTAACCTGGAGATTAACACTGAGAAGGAACATACATGGAAGAAGGTCATTACCCATTATCTAGAGAAATGCTGAAAAAGCCCCCGGAACCGACTGGAATGTGGTGGATAACAAATCAGTCTGGCAAAAAGTAATTTAGGGGAGGGGAGAATGGGGAAAGACTGCTTAGTGGATACAAGGTTTTGGGGTGCTGAAAATATTCTGCACTAGATAGTGGTGATGGTTGTGCAACATTGTGAATGTACT
The DNA here is from genome assembly GCA_026826555.1 of Tolypeutes matacus. Taxonomy (NCBI): domain Eukaryota; kingdom Metazoa; phylum Chordata; class Mammalia; order Cingulata; family Chlamyphoridae; genus Tolypeutes; species Tolypeutes matacus. The sequence continues at coordinate 4,311,591 of JAKSZT010054304.1, forward strand.
AAATGCCCCTGAATTGTATACTTTTTTAAAAAAGTTATTTAGGATCTACTTTAAATATATATAACTTATTTAAATATATTGTTCCCTAGATTTATATTTAAATATTCTGAATCTTCATTCAGAAACCATTGCAGGACACAATTGATATTGAGCCATTTAGCAGACCTAAGCAATTTTTGTTTAGAAAAATATACTGCTACTGTTTTTCCAACTGAATTCATTAATGCTACTTATGAGTATACCATTCTCTTGAACAGGGAGAAATTAGCAGTTCCCATCAGGTAGCTTATTGATAAGTAAAATAAAATTCCTGACTGAGTTTCCTTCACAACCTCTTACAGTGTCTATAATAGCTTTAAGGATTTCAGCATTTGGAATCCATAAATCCTTCTATTCCCCTCTCAGTTCTTTCTAAAGTTGACCAGATTTTTAACTGAAACTTGGATTCTAAGATTTTGCAGTCTCGGTTCACTTTTTTTTTCTCTTAAAAGTGATACTTTCTTTCTCCAGCTTAAGAAATGCAAACGATTATGTCACAGCTTCATTCTAAGTACAGTCAGGCATGGAAGAGTCAGACCCTTATTTCAGGCAGGAGCCAGTAGCCTGGGCGGTTCCTTCATTCGGGCTGGCTGGTACCCTAGCATGGATGCAGCATCTGCTAAGAATTAACCGCAGTCCGCCTGCATATCCTGTGATGGAAAATCCAAGTGGTGTCAATGTGACTCATTCGAGACTTTTCCCTCTCTCTTTGGGAGTGGTGGCTTAGTTTTCCTGTAGCCCTGGGCTCCTGTGTAATGCCAGTCAAGGCACATCGGTATAGGAATAGTGATGTAGACTAAAATGGAGTGCCAATTTTGTGTTGCTTTGCTCCTTGAAAGATTGGAGGAAGTTTTTTCTTTCCTGTAATCTCTACTCTTTTGTCATACTGCAGTGCTGAAACTCATTAAAAATAAATTGTTCCTTTTTGGACCTTTACCAAATTTTTTTCCCTTCCAATTAGAAACATCTCAGGCTTTTATCAGTCTTAAACTTGGAGTTAATTATTAGCTCTCTATTCTTGTTAATATATTTTATACACAGGGTAGGGTGTGGGGGTGAAGGGAGGATGGCATTGTTTCAAAAGAGGTAGGATGTGGTCAGACTTGCTCTCCAAACTCATTGAGAGTCTCCATAGATGCTGGGGAGCCAGATGGCCTGGGTGTGTGTGAATACAGGTTTTGCCCTGTGATAGCTGTATGACCTTGGGCAAGGTACTAACCTTTCTGATGCTGTTTCCTCATCTGTAAAACAGGGATCCTGTGAGGATTTAAATGATTTATTATTGGTAAAATGCTTAAAACAATGTTTGACATGTAGTAAATGATATATTTGTCAATAATAATAAGTATTTATAAAAATAATTTCTATCTCCTACCACCCTGCTTCTATGTCACTACCCTTCAGACACACTGGTCTCCTTGCTCTTCCTTTGTGCCTCCAGGCCTTTGCACTTGCTGTCTGTGTTGTCTCTCTCACATCATGGTTATTGTCCTTCAGAGCACTCATCCTAATCTGTTACTCCCCTATTTTATGGGCTTTTGTTGTTGATTCCCCCATCCTGACTGTAGATTCTGGGGGATCACAGCCTTCCTTCTCAGTCTTGCATCCAGTTGTAGCCCAGCACCTAGCCTGACACACAGCAATCAGTAGGGTGTGAATAAGTGAAGAATTAACCCAAGGAAATACTGAAGGAGGCGATACAGGTATGGATTTGGGGCAATTACATTTAGGTAAAGTGGTTTGTCCTGTATTGAGTTTATCAGATGGAATTAATTTAGTTAACTGTTTTGAGTTATTGTCTTTTTCCCCCTGTATCCCATTGTTGCCCAATCTCCTCTCTGCCCACTGAGAATTATTTCTGGGAAATAATCTGCAGGCTATCCCTTAGGACCACATCTCCTGGGAAGCTCAGCTCCAGACTGTACAGTCTGGCTCCCTCTGCCTTGAGCTTCTAGATTAGGAGTCGACATGCCACAGACCTCTTACCCAAGGAGCCTTGCGCAATCGAGAATATGTTTCAGAATGTTTGTCATTGGAACCTTGGATTTGCCCGGTCTTTTTACAAGTCTAGTATTCTTAGATTCCTGAAGCACAGAATTGCCAGTTTTTCCCAGGGAAGTTTCAGTTCCATTCCAGTATGGGTGTCCTTTTCACATAGAAGTCAAACTCCAGACAAAAAAAAAGCAGGTAATTTGCTTGTTTTGGCCTTAACAGAGTTTGTGTCAGTTCAAGCTTGTCCCACATACCAAGGACCATCCACTTGGACTTGAGCAATATAACGGATCCTTCTCTCTCCCCACTCCCAGGCAGTGCAGTAATGTGTTAAACAATTGTTTTCAGTACTGACCATTCACCAAAGTGTTGGATTCAAAATGACACCATGTGGCTGTTTAACTGTAAAGCTGAATATATTTGGATGTTAGCACATTTCCCTCTTAAAGGGACAGACCCGAACTTGTAGTTATTTCCACTTACCAAATATTCTGTCTACAACATTGATTAGGAATTGAAGAATATGAGGTACTGGAATTAAGGAACCAACTGGAAAAGACCCATTTTATGACTTGCCTGCTGCTGTTCACCTTACTTGAGTTAATAATCAGACTCTGGATAAGTAATACTATTCCTGTTCAACTAACTTTTCATTTATAGCCTTTGAAGAAATAGCTTCTGAGTATGCAGTGCAATTAACTGTGTGTGTGGAGGGGTACTTTTCATGGTCTGGGTTTTTATTCCTTCTCTTAAATTTCCATGTACTCTTTTTTAAATTTAGCTGTGATTTGAAATGTTGACACTCAAATGGATTTTATCATCTGTTTAATGTAGAATTAACCAGAACTGGCATTTTGAAGATGTAGGATGGACCCAAAGAAATCTGTGACTCTCCTTTTTCTCTCCCATCATGGAAACAAGGAATTGCTTTTGTGTTGCTTCCCTCCATGTGCTTACATTTCTCCATCGAGCTTTATCTGGGCTCAGGAAGCTCAGCTGCCCTGCCTGGAGATAATGTTGAGGTCTGCCCTTTGTGGAAGTATCTGAAGGCAGAAGTGAGGTTGAACAGCTTCTCAGGGGCACTTTAAGCAGGCAAAGTAGACCCCCAGAGCCACCTCAGAGGTTTCTGAACCCCCACCTGGTGTTTGGGACTCAGGGAACTCCATCTGGTCTGACCAGCCCAGCCCTTTACATTACCATTCTTGTGTGTTACTCTCATTAAATATCTGGATTTTTGCTATGTAAGATGAGGAACCTTATGCAAGGAGGTTGGATTAAGAGTACAGCAGCCAATTAACTAGAGATTTTAATGAAACTTTGGGTGATAGTTCCAAGCTGACCTGTGAATGGTTTGTCACTGTCCGTTTTCTGTGTGCAGGGGAAAAGACAATAGCTGAGAAATTGCAGTACAATTTGAGGAGAGAGAGATCGCAAACAAAAGTGGGAGTTACCTTTGTCTTCCCTGGCTTTTATTCATTTTTGGAGGTGCAGAGAGAGAGCTGAAAGGCACATTCCTCTTTCCTTTAAAAATCTGTTTAATTTTCATTTAGTAAAAGGTAAGTCATAGATATTCAGTTACAAGAAGGAATGAAGTCCTGATACATGTGACAACATGGATGAGCCTTGAAGACTTCATGTTGAGTGAAATAAGTCAGACACAAAAGGACAAATATTTTATAATCTCCCTGATTTAGAACAATTTGAATTAGCAAACTCATAGAGTCAGAATCTAGAATATAGGTTACCAGGGGATGGGGTAGGGATAGGGAATGGGAAGTTAAGGCTTCAAATGTACAGTGTTCCTATTTGGAATGCTGGAAATGTTTTGGTAATGGATGGTGGTGATGTAGCACAACATTAACAGCACTGAATTATATATCTGAATATGATAAAAAGGAGAAATGTTAGATTGTATATATAGTAATGGAATAAATTTTTTAAAAAAAATTCATGGAACTGTACTACACAGTGAACCCTAAGTTAAACCATGGACTTTAATTAATAATACAATTATAAAAATGTGCTATCATCAATTGTAACAAATGTTCCACACCAATGCAAGGTGGTGGGGGGGTGGTATATGGAAATCCTATATTTTGTGCATAATTGTTCTGTCAACCCACAACTTCTCTAATAAAGGAAAATGTAGACATTTCCAATTTAAAAAAAAAAAAAAAAAGATAAATCATAGTACCATAGCTAAGAAGTGATCAGTTATTTGAGGCAAGTGCCCAAATCCATAGAGCCCACCTTGTGTTCTGTTTGTGCATTGCTGGTTGTGCCCTAGGGAACTTCTTTTGGGCAGCCGAGAGTAACAGGGTAAGTAGTGAAGGAGAGCTTTATGCTAGGAGTTTCCAGTTGAATGTAGTTAAGGAAGTTTTCTGGCTCAGCCTTGTAACTGAAGGAACTCCTGCTCCAGTGAGATAAGGCAGGTGGTGGCTGAAGCAGGAATTGGAGGAAGGGTTGAGTGAAACTTTGGCACCAAAGTAGTTTTGTTTTCAAGAGACTGTAAAATTCTTAGAGGAGAGTACCTTAGTCAAATATTATGATAAAACACATTGCCAGCCTAGCACCTAGAATGGAGCATATCTTCTGGGGGTTGGCCCAACACTGCCTCATTTTAAGCCCAAGTTTGATCACTCCTAAAGCGAGACTTTGAAATGGTGTCTGATGGTCTTCTTAAAATCCATTGGGTGTCTGCTGGCTCTGGCTGCACTGAAGAGTTACTGTCCCAGGTGCTGTTCTTCCACCCAAACCTTCCCATAGACCTCAAGGCTATTCTCCTGGTGTCCCTGTGAAAGACACCACAGCCTGGGCCTTTTCTGCTGCCCCAAGGCCCTATACCCCCACCTGCTTCAGATACTGTTCCCAGTTTTCTTCCTCAACCTCATATGTCCTCAAAAGAATCATTGTTTGGGTAGTAAAAAAAAATACTTTGAAAAAAGCTACAAATAGCTGTGCTGTTGTTTAAAAAAAAAAAACTAGTGTAGAAATAATTAAGTTTCTAAAGGATTCTGAAAAAAAAAAGGCATTTATGAAAAACCTACAGCTAACATCATACTTAACAGTAAAAGACTGAATGCTTTCCCCCTAAGATCAAAACCAGGATGTCCACACTCTGACCACTTGTATTCAACATGGTACTGGAGGTTCTAGCCAGAGCAGTTAGGCAAGGAAAAGAAATAAAAGGCATCCATGCTGGACAGGAAGAAGTGAAACAGTCTTTATTTGCATAAGATGGGATCCTGTATGTCAAGTGTTCCAGAGGGCCTGGATCTAGCTGTGCCCTCGCCTGGGCTCTCTTGTCCCCTGACTCTGTCCCTCTCCTTCTGTGCCTGGAGAGGAGGCCCATGGTGCAGCCCTAAATGTTTCTCCTCATTGCTCACCAGGCTGGGGGAAGGAGGGAATCTAAGTCCTGGGTAAGGAGCAAACCCTGCACCGTGGTCCAGTACTGTCCAGAGCACAGACACTGGTGCCTGTCTATCTGCATTCAGTTCTGCACCTGCTAGCTGTGTGACCTTAGGCACATTACTTAGCTCCGCCTTGCCTCAGTTTCCTCATCTGAAAAATAGCGATGATTATAATAACTGCCACATAGGGCTGTTGTGAAGATTGAGTGTTAATTGATGTCGGCTTTCTTACAGTGCCTGACATATAAGAAGCACTCTATATGTTGTAGGTGTTCAACATGGAGTAGTGATATTATTTCCCATTTTGCTATTTCTGCCTGATGGGATAAAAATTCCATGAGGCATTAGTTGGAAGTTCCATTTGATCCTTAAATGGGCCTTTCGTTTGAAGTCATATTGCTGGCCATTCAGAATCTGAGGTATCCCCGATCCTTGGCATTGGGAAGTGCTAATCTCCAGAGTTCAGCCTGTGACCCCTGATGATCACTTTTGAAAGCTGAGGAGCCTTAAACTCTGACTCATTTGGTGGAATTTGGTGAGTGGCTGTGACTGTGAAAGGAGGTCTGGGAATCCAGGGGCTGTCAGAAGATAAAGTCTCAGAAGATACTGTGCCTCTTAACCTACTAGGTGTGAGCCATCTGTTAAAGCTGGGAAAGAAACCAGTCTTCGGGCAGGCCCATCCTCCTGTAATTGCAAAGGACTTAGTGTGAGCTTGCTCTGCAAAACCACCCTTGGGTCTCACCAGTCCCCTCGTGTTATCAGTATGCGGTAGAAGGGTCTCCTCGGAAGCCCCAGAGGATAGGCAGAATATGGATGGCCAAGACAAGAAAGACTATGCCTGTGGTTTTTGAATCAGATAAAATCACCTGCTGCAGATTTTCTTTTTTTTTTTTGCCTAGAACAGTGGTTCTTAAAGTGTGGGCCGACCCGCACCTATGAACTTATTAGAAAAGGCAGATTCTCTCCCCTGCCTAAGACCTACTGAACTCCGGGGTGGGGTGTGCTTTATGAAGCTCTCCAGGTAATTTTGATACCACAAAAGTTTAAGAACCACTGACCTAGAACATACTCAGTGGCAATCGACTGAATTTCTGTCTTGATGCAAGTTACTATTAAAAAAAATGTAAAAAGTAGGAGACATGTTCTCTGCCCTCAAAGAGCATACAGCCATTTGGAGAGGTGTACTGTTTTCATTGATCAGTGTTCAAGTGCATGATACAATAGGTAAGTGTATTAGTCAGGCAAAGGGGTGCTAATGTAAAATACCAAAAATGGGTTGGTCTTTATAAAGGGTATTTATTTAGGGTAGAAGTCCACAGATACCAGGCCATAAAGCGTTAAGTTTCTTCTCTCACCAAAGTCCATTGCCACGTGTTAGAGCAAGACAGCTGCTGGCGTTTGCCAGGGTTCAGGCTTCTGGGGTTCCTCTCTTCCTGGGGCTGCGTTTCTCTCTGGGTTTAACTCCTGTTTCCTCCACAAGGTCAACTGTAGATGATCAGGCGAACAGCTTGCTTCTCTTCTCTTCTTTCCGACATCAAAACTGCTTCTCAAAAGACTGCTTCAACTCTGTTCTTTGCCTTGCCTTTTATATTCAATTCCCCACCCACAAAGGGGTGGGGCTCAACGCCCTAATCCTAACCTAATCATGCCCAGATTAACAGATCAGTTTACAAGCATGATCCAATTATATTTTTGGAATCCATAATTACATCAAATTCCCCAACAGTTACAGTAAGTGAATGAAACAAATATGCAAAAATTCAAAGGAAGAGCCTGTGTCCCAGGAGGGTCAGGAATAGAGGGTTAGGAGTAAAGGCTGCTTGGAGGAGGAAGGAGGACTTGCCTGGGGCTGTGATGGCAGCAGTAATTTACTGAAGGAAGGAAGCAGAACAATGTGAGTTAATTGAGGAGATGGGACTACACCAAAGGTTCGGCCTCACAGCCCCTTGTATCTTAAACCCCAACACATGGGCTTCCACCTTCTACCTTTCCCCTAAAACCCGGCCATCACAGGGTCCCATCTCACCAGAGCCAAGAACATTTTCTTAGTCATTCATGCATTTTGGCAGAGAGGACCCCTTCTTTGATTTTGGAACTCTTTCTTCCCCTTACTTTTAGGGTCTGCACTACTGTGTGTCTCTTTGTACCTTGAAATTTAGGGAGGGAGAAGAAGGAAACGTTGACTGTTACACAGCTTATAAAACCTCTCTCATAAGCTGTCCTGCTTTCTGACCTCATCTCCTGCCTGCCCCACCATTCTCTGTAGTCCAGCCCAACTGACTTTCTTTCTGTCCCTTTAATATGCCAAGCTTTTCCTTATCTTGGGCCTTTGTTCTTGCTGTTCTGTTTCTTCCTCATTCAATTGTCAGTGCAAATATTGCCCTATAGAGATAAAGCCACCCCCCCACCCCCCACCCCCCACCCCACCCCGCCCAGGCTCTCTCTACATCACTCTCCTATATTTTCTCCTTAATAGTTATCACTCTCTGAAGTTGCTTTTGATTTGCACAACTGTTCTCAGTATCCTGTCATTCGAATGTCAGTGCCTCTATCTCATTCATTCACTGCTGCACTTCCTGGGCCTAAACAGTGCCTGACATATAATAAGAGCTTTCTATATTGTGTTTGAATAAATGAATTAATTGTTCTTAGACTTATTATGCTGTCCTTGCTATGAAATTAACTCCTTTTGGAATCTAAGTAGACCAGCCTGTTGCCTAATTTTTAATCCATTTAAAACAGTATCAGAACTAATTTCTAGGGAAACGGATGTGGCTCAAGAGGTTCGGCGTCCGTCTACCATATGGAGAGACAGGGGTTCGATCCCCGGTACCTCCCGGTAAAAAAAAAAAAAAAAACTAATTTCTAAGTAAGAACACATTATTGATTTGTAGAAAAATCAATGTCCCCTCATTTAGGAAGTGTTACATATGTGGACAGACATGTACACTTGCCAGCATTTACAATGTGTCTTAATATTTGTATCCACAGTTATTAAGTGTTCATACCAGGTGCTTAGATAGTTTATCTCATTTAATTCCCCAAACTACCCTGTGAAGTTAAGGTAGAGTTCAATATTTTTATATAACTTTTTGTGATAAGAATTTGCTCATTTTGGAAGTTACAGAAGAGTATAAAGGAAAATCTTCTCTAATCCAGCCATCTAAAAATAACTATGCTTATGATTTTTATACTTTTTCCTGTAATTTTTTCTATGATTGATAGGACTAAGATTACACTGCATATACACCTTTTTTTCCTACTTTTTTCCTACCTATATGCTGCATATTAAGCCTGTTTCCACATCTTTAACTTCCGTGCAAACCATTTTTCATTGCTGAATCATATTCTGTTTTATCCATATTATTTAAATGGTCTTCTGTTCTTGGACATCTGCACCATTTCTGTTTTTGCTATGATAAACAGTGCTGATGTGAATGCCTTTGAATCAGATCTCTTTACATGTCTTATTATTGCTTCAGAATAGATTCCTAGTAGAATTAATGAGCCAAAAGTTATAAATGTTGTAAAGAATTACTCCTATTGCCAGTTTGTCCTGCAGATGATTCCACTTACTCTTCCCCCAAGAGTGTGTAATCGTGCAAACTCTAGGTACTTTTAACTGTCCTTATTATCACATGGTAGAGGATTTCAACTCATCAGTTTTAATTTACAGAGCTAATATGTGATTAAACTGGAAAACTGTATGATATAAATTCTATCATGTGTCCAAATGAGTTGTAAAGTCATCTACATACATAATGAAAGGCCACTCAGAAAGGGCTATCGGACTCTGTGCTGTCTGGCACCATGTGGAAGACAAAGTATGGGCAGAGTTCCCACCCCCAAGGACCTTAATCTTGTGGGGTTGATAAAAGCTTTGCTGGTGTGCCTTGGGAGCAGCCCAGCTGAGTTGCTTATGTGAGAAAGCTTGTGTGCCAGTTATCAGCTTCTCAGCCCGTCCCCATGCAGCTATCTGCAGGCTGTGGGGCTGGCGCAGCCAGGGTGTGGCTGTGGCTGCTGGGGTGGGGCCGCTGTGGACTGGGCCGCGCCGCCTTCCGGGCGCGCTCACTGCACACACCAAGGCCAGTCTCTATGGGTTGGGAGCAGCCATCTCTGCCTGGGAGTCCGCAGAAAATAAGGATTCAGCAATTGAGAAAGTTTAAAGGTAAACTATGAGTGAATGCCCATTTTTCAGTACCTGTGGGATTTACGTTTCCAGCAGCTGTTGGTAACAAAGCTTTTCTCTGTGTTCTGAACTCCTCTTTGTCAACGAATTCATACATCCAGTTGCTTCCATCATTTTAAAAGCTACCCTGAGGGAAGGAAAGGAAACAGGCTGTGCCAGGCCCTGGGCCAGGTGAGGAACGTTCCCTCAGTATTCTGAACATTCTTATTCAGTTGGGGGCTGCTTCCTGAAAGCCAGTTGGGGCCGCAGTTCACGTCGTTTCTTTCACAAGCATCTTCTGAGCACACACGGTGCTTGGTTAGGAGGACGCCAGACAAACAAGGTCCCTCCCGCATGGCCACGTAGGGGCTCTTTGATCGGCAGCTCTTTCTGTTTTAGCACTGGTCACACCAGCCAGGGAAGTGCAGCTTCCTATGGGCCTGTGAAGCAGGACGCCTCACCCAGTGGGAGTGGGAGACTGTCTGCAGGGAGAGCATCCTGCAGACGGTTTTCCAGGCTTCGCTCCTGCCCTGGCACAGGTGTGCCCAGCTGCTCCTGCAGGAAGAGCCTCAGAGAGTCCTCCTCCTGCCCCAGCACTCCCGCTGTCCCCGCAGCTGGTCATGCAGTCCTTTGCAAAGCCCCTGCTCTAGCACTGGACTCTGGGCCCCTCCTTACTGTAAATTCTCTGCCCTTTAAACTGCTTATTGTTCCTGGCTCTGCCTTCCCCTGTCCCCCATCCAAATCCCTTTTCCTTCAATACAGATTGCAATGTGAGGAGCGTAACTTTCACTAGGATGTGAATACCTAATGCATTTACACTTCAGAAGAGGAGCTCAGTAGTTAATATTAATTTCTAATTGTAGATTTTTTATTAGAGAAGTTGTAGGTTTACAGAAAAATAGTGCATAAAATACAGGTTTCCCATATACCACCACCCTATTATTAACACTGTGCATTGTAGTACATTTGTTACAATTGATGAAAGCACATTCTTATAATTGTATTATTAACTATGGTTCGTTGTTTAACCTAGGGTTCACTATGTTGTACAGTTCTGTGGAATTTTTTTTATCTTATTTATTTATTTCTCCCCACCCCCTTGTTGTTTGCATTCACTGTGTTTGTTCATCTTGTTTCTTTAGGAGGCACCAGGAACTGAACTCAGGACCTCCAATGTGGAAGGGAGGCACCTAATTGCTTGAGCCACCTCTGTTCCCTGTTTTGTTGTATCTCTCATTGTGTTTTTCTCCTTGTGTCTCTTGTTGCGTTAGCTTGCTGTGCCTGCCTGTTGTGTCAACTTGCTGTCTTGCTTGTCTTCTTTTGGGAGGCCCCAGGAACCTCCGCTCCCTGCTTTTTGGTGTCTCTCATTATGTTTTTTTCTTCATGTCTCTTGTTGCACCAGCTTGCTGTCTTCTTTAGGAGGCACCGGGAACTGAACCAAGGACCTCCCATGTGGCAGGCAGGAACTCAATTGCTTGAGCCACATCTACTTCCCTCTGTGGATTTTTTTTTTTTTTTTTTTTTATTCTAGTAATGTGTTTACAACTAAAATTTCCCTTTAACCTTATTCAAACATATAATCCAATGCTGTTAATCACATCCACAATGTTGTGCTACCATCACCAATATCATTTACCAAAACTTTTCCATCATCCCAAACAGAAACTCTACATTTTAAGCCTTAAACTTAACCCCCATCCCATCCCCTGGTAACCTGTATTCTAGATTCTGATTCTATGAGTTTACTTATTCTAATTATTTCATATCATTGAGGTCATACAATATTTGTCCTGTTGTGTCTGGCTTATTTCATCCAGTATGATGTCTTCAAGTTTCATCCATATTGTCACATGAATCAGAACGTCATTTCTTTTTATGGCTGAATAATATTCTGTTGTATGTATATGCCACATTTTGTTTATCCATTTCTCCGTGGATGGATACTTGGGTCACTTCCATCTTTTGGCAATTGTGAATAATGCCACTATGAACCTCAGTGTACAAATATCTGCTCAAGTCCCTGCTTTCAGTTCTTTGGGGTATATACCTAGAAGTAGGATTGCTGAGTCATTTAGCAGTTCTACACTTAACTTTTTGAGGAACCATCAAACTCTCCTATATGCTTTTGTAGGCTTGTGGGGAAGAAATGGATAAATAAAATAAATCTTTAAAAAATAAAAAAAGTGAAGTGATAAATGCTGCACAAATGTCAGGGAGCTAGGCCTCCTAACCCCAGACTCTCTTGATTTGCAAACTGAGACCCAAACATGCTTAATTTATTGTCCATGAACTAGCAGCTTCTGAAAGAGTTAGAGGCAGTTTCATTTTAGCTGGCCTATTTGGCTGAACTGTTTTGAACTCTCCAAGGATACGGGATGGGCTGAAAGGCTCAGTCATTTTTACTTATTTTCAAAGAGATGTTCAGAATCCCTTTTCAATTCCACTTAAAAATTTAAAGCTGAACTGACTGTGGGGTCAGTTGAAAGGAGATTTTGGAACCAAATGAATCTAAATTTGAATCCCAGATATGGTGCTTTTCTATTTTACACCTTGGGAACATTAACATCTGGGCATTTCTTTGGAAAACCATCTTGTTGAATTGGTTATAAGATAGCAGAAATGTTCTGGAATAGAGTAATCCTAGACATACAGCAGAGAACAAAGCTGGACAGAATCTCAGGGATGAAATGAACCGAAGGCAGATCTCTGGCAGGAGCAGCCCCCTGCCTTGTGCATGATGCGCAAGCAGTTAAAATCTATTGAACTTTGAACCTGTTTCTTTTGCTCCTGCCCTGCCCTGACCTGACCCGTCTTCCTTCTGGTTACCAAAGCTCAGAGAGGCTGGAAGAGCAGTGCTGATTTACCTTGAGATCTTGAGGGCTCCCTCCCACCTTCGAGATTTGTTCTCCTGATGCTTCATTTAACTATTTGTTTCCTTCTCTCTTCTTTCCTCCTGGGGCGGGACAAGAGTTAAAATAGATCATTCACCAGGGCTGACCTCTGGGAGATGAGCTGCGATTAGCTTCTTCCCCAAACATTTTATTATGAAAATTATCAAACATCCAGAAAAGTTGAACGAATTGTACAGTGAATATCCATATAGCCACCACCTGGGTTCTCCAATTAACGTTTTGCTATATTGGTTTATGTATTTACTTTTTGATGCATTTCAAAAGAAGTTACAGATATCAGAATACTCATGGGGCTAATTTTGAAGTGATGATTTAATGACAACCTGGATTGCCCAGGAGCTGCCCTAACCTGCTTATCTTGGTGGCCACGTGGCGCTCCAGGGCCACGTTAGTTTTCAGAACACTTGAACTGGACCTTTCGCTGCCTGCGTGACGTGCCTGCTGCTGGAGCAGCACACCCCCCAGGCGAGAGAGGCCTCAAGGTCCCTGCCCTCACAGCGTCCCCCATGCCAGCCAACCAGCCAACAAATAAGACCTGGAATTACTGTGTATATTCAGTGTTCTCTCCTGTTCCTTTTTTCCTTTTTTCCTTTTTTTTTGGAATTTAATATATCCTTTAGAATTTTGTCATGTTAAATTTTTTTTCCAAAATGTGATTTTAATGGCTATTTCATTCTATAGCAATAGCAACTGCAATGATACAGATGAATTGCATGTACATAATGTTGATCAAAAGAACCCAGGCACCAAAGAGAGCATACAATATAATTGTGTACTTTTCTATGTGTATATTTTTACTTGAATCATTTTTTTTTTACATAAGGGTTTTATTATTTATTGGAGAAGTTATAGGTTTACAGAAAAATCATGCAGAAAATAAAAGAGTTCTCATATACTAACCCACCCCCCATTATTTATACGTTGGATTAGTATGGGGCATGTGTTACAATTGGTGAAAGAATATTATTATACTTTGACTATTAACTATAATCCATGATTTACATTAGAGTTCACTGTGTTGTATAGTCCTATGTGGGTTTCTTTATATTTTTCTTTAAATTTTTTCTAGCAACATATATACAACCTAAAATTTCCCCCTTTTAACCACATTCGATGGTAGCGCAACACTGTGAATGTAATTAACAGCACTGAATTAGCCTTGAATTATTTTTCATTCTGTTGTATGATAGACAGTAATACCTCTGAGATACATCAGATTTACTCCTATCTCCTTTCCATCTCTGTGTATATGTGTGCTGGTAAAAAGCATGCTGTTCTTTAGGACCTCATGCTTGGGTGCCGAATCCCACATGGTACCTTTTCTTCCACAGCCAAGATGGCCGTCCTCTCTAAGGAATACGGTTTCGTGGTTCTCACTGGTGCTGCCAGCTTCATAATGGTAGCTCATCTAGCCGTCAACGTTGCCAAGGCCCGCAAGAAGTACAAGGTGGAGGTGAGTGGGAGCACAAGCTCATGCTTTTGTAGGCCTGTCGGGCTGCTGCAGGCTTAGCCAAAAACTTGTTTTCAGTCATGGAGGAGGAGGTGAGGAGCTGGTCAGTGGTGACCGTTTCAGGACAGTACCTGTTAGAAATTCTGCCCCTTTCAGGTAGGAAAGAGATACGTATAGGGCCCTGCTGGGGACTGGTTTCCATTTCACTGTGTCTCTTCTGGGGAAAGGCAAGGGGTGCTGGAATTAGAACGGTGTGCTTTGGGGCTGGAGCTATTTGCTAGGAAGAGTGGTATTTTCTGGAGAGAGTTAACAGCAACATTCTTTCCTGGCATGCCACTTAAAACGTGATTTTGTAAGTGGAGAGGAAATATGTGGTGCTCAGGTTAGTCTGGGCTTGGACATTTGACATAGGGAGGAGGTCTATTAAGTCTTCTTTTAGTTTTGGCTCCTCTGAAAGGGATAATTACTGAAGTTGTCCCTGAGGAGCAATTTTAAATGTCTATTTCTGTTTAGCAACTTATAATTAGACTTCCTCACTAGAGACTCTTTAGGTTTTCATATCTAATTGCCTTTTGTTTTTTTAATGGACACTTCCATTAACATTCTCACACATTCAGTTTCTGTTCTCCCATTAAGAGAAATCTTAAAAGGATGTGGTATTTGATATATGGAGCCATTTCCCAACTGGGTCTCTGTAATGCATCTGTAATCCAGCATGGATGGCATAACATCAATGAAAAGCGCTGGGTTTGGCACAAGCTGCCTCTGTCCTTTGTGTAACTGTGGTACGATATAATCGTATTGCTGAATATGGAATAGGAACAGATTAAATCTGCCTCTGAGTGATTGAGACCCTTGTCACTGTAATTGTTTAAGCAGTAGTCGAATGATCAACTATCAAGGATACGCTAGAAGATTCTTTGGAATAGACTATCTTTAAGGTTATTCTAACACTCCACGCTGAATGCTCTTCTTGGCCATTTGGACTAACATCATGTCCTTTGTTTTAACAGTATCCTACCATGTACAGCACAGACCCAGAAAACGGGCACCTCTTCAACTGCATTCAGCGAGCCCACCAGAACACGTGAGTGCTGGCCCACCCTGCAGAGTGGTGCGCTAGTGCTCTGTACTTGCTGAGTAATAGCGAGGTTGACAATCGTGGGCACCTCGTTAAAAGTATCATAAAAATCATGTATATGAAAAGATTAAATATTAAGCAAAAATGAGAGTTGTTAGAAAGGTGGGATTCTGGATAATCTTTTCAAAAATCTCTTTGATGTGGCATTGCCCTTCTGCAGTATTTGCAGCACATCCTCTCTGCACTATTGGTGCGTCTCCCAGCCCAGAGAGGGGAGAGGCTTTGAGCTCTTTAAAGAAACGCATTTGAATTCGCCAAAGCCTTCCTCATCAGTTTGTTAGAGTCGAGGTCCCTTGACCCAGAGGGTTCTGAGTTACCTCTAATCTCTTGCAACACAAAAGAGGGTAGACTTTAATGTTTATTTTACTCTTGGGCTCACATTTCGACATAAGCCCACTTAAATGGGGCTTTGATTTAAGTTTCTTTCTGTCTATTCCAGGTTAGAAGTGTACCCTCCCTTCTTATTTTTCCTAGCTGTTGGAGGTGTTTACCACCCGGTAAGTTCTTCCAGTAGGTTTCCATATATTACATTTGACTTTCGTTCCCTGAGCTACTATCAAGGAGGGAGGAAGGGAATGGACATTTAGTGAATGTCTTCATTGTCTAGACGCCATGTATTTAGTGGGATTTCATAAGGTTACTTCTTACAAATTCCTTGAAGTAGATGGAATTTTCCCCATTTTTTTAACCAATGTAGCTTTCACAGGGTCTAAATAACTAGAGAGTAGAAATAGCAGAGTTTGACCTCAGGGCTCTCTTGATTCCAGTAAGTTCATGTCTGTAAGAGTTTTCATGTGCCATATTCATTCATTCACAGACATGTAGTGATCACTGAGGGTTACAACATTGAATAAAAACAGGCAAAGAAACCTGGCCGCATGGAGCTTTCCTATTAGTTGAGGGTCACCAGCAAAAAAGCAACATAAGTAAATTATGTAGTATGCTAGAGGGTGAGAAGTGCCACTGAGAGAAACTAAGTAGGGAAGGGAGGTGGGGGACAATTTTGAAAAGGGAAGGGCTTGCTGAGGTGATGTTTAAGCAAAACTCCCAAGCTAAGGAAGCAGGTACTACAGGTGTCTCTAGCATCTTCCAGACAGAAGAGCAAGAACAAAGGCCCTGAGACGGGAGCCTACTCAGCCTGCCTGGAGAGCACTGGGAAGGCCACCTGGCTTCAGTGGAGTAAGAGGAGAAGAGCAAGCAGGAGTCAAGGGCAGTGCAGTAATAGGGGCAGACACAGGGCATGTAGGCCACTGTAGCCCTTGTGGGCTAGAGATCTGGTCTTCACTTGAACCTGTCTAAATAAAACAAGTTTATCTAGGCCAACCAGTTGCCATTGGGGTCTTGCCTTGGAAAGAATATGCTCCCTTTTCAGGGGCTAGGTTACCCCTTAGCTGAGTTCTGACAAGAGTGCTGGCACTTTACACTTCTGGTTCTAAGCTGTTTATAACCTCCTGGTCTGTAGTTGAATGGCCTTGAGTTTTTGTTTTAAGCTGCCAGAATGGCACATCTGTAGCTCAAGACCTTAAAATCCTGTATTTTCTCAAGGAAACATCAGCTGCTCTCCTATTTCTTTTTTTTTTTTTTTTTTTTTTTAAAGATTTTATTTATTTATTCATTTATCCCCCCCTTGCTGCTTGTACTTGCTGGGTCAGCTAACCACGCCGTGCGGGCGGGCTTGCCTTCACCAGGAGGCCCCGGGAACCGAACCCGGGGCCTCCCATATGGTAAACGGGAGCCCTACTGATTGAGCCACAGCCGCTTCCCTGCTCTCCTATTTCTTAGATAAGATGCTTCTTTCTAGCGCCTCTAAAGAACCCGATTTCTAGCCAGTGACTGGTGCTCAGTCAGTCTGAATAACCTGAGTCTCTCTGAATGAGGCCTCACATCACCTCACGTCCACCCCAAACCCCATAGCCGTCCCACTCCCCTAGATCCCATTCCTAGTGCTCAGTTCTTAAAACTAATCAAAGAACTACTTGGAGAACAAGCACCCAACTTTTGTTCCTAGGCTGATAGTAATTATGCAACATTATTGTAAATAGCCTGGCAGGAGGCTTACAGAGTTTGTACATAGTGACTTATGGGACTAGGGTTTTTATTTTTGGTTATTTCGTGCTCCTTCTGATACTTAACTTTACCCAAAGTCAACTAAACAAACTAAATCCTTAAGTGAATTGTAAAATCACTTGGGAAATGTGTCATGTCCTCACTTTGTTATTCTCCCCTTACTGCTTTTGATAAAATGGATCACCCCAGGATGGAACCCAAATGGGTGTTTTTTTCATCTTGCATAATTTTCTGCTCTCTCCCCTCAAGAGTGCTAGAGACAGGAGACTTCTCCTGCCAAGACTGCATATTCCTGGGTTCACCACACAATACACTCTCCCCACTTTTTTCTAGTAGAGTCCCACACTATGCAGGGTCCAGCATAGCCTGCTTAGGGCCCCATCCCGGTGAGTAACCTCTCTGGAGATAAGGCAGCTGACGTTTGCAGGAAGTATCACGTGCAAGCCCTCTTTGAGCCAGCAGGGCTGTCCTCTAGTCCTGACGTTCGTGGACGTCCTCTTCTGGCTTACCGGAAGGACCCCGAGTCTGCCTCTCCTCTTGTGCTCTGCTACTTTGGGCTCTCCAGGACAAGCCAAGAGCTTCCCTCTAACCCATCTGTGTAGAAAGCCAGTACTCATATTGAGGTTCATGAGCAGTTAGAAGAATCACAGAGCTTTGTTTTTCCCAACTGGACCAAATAACTTAATTCTACCCTGACTTTGGTGGGGAGTAATTTGTCATGGCCATGAAATGATTAACTTTTTGCTAAAACATTGCATAATCAACCCTAGGTGTTAATAAAAGTTTGCATGTTTCTTTAATGCAAGTAATAATGTAGCCCTTTTATTTTAGCGTATAGTTTCTGGTTTGGGGTTGGCTTGGATTGTTGGACGCGTTCTCTATGCTTATGGCTATTACACGGGAGGTAAGTATACATTGACATCTGCCAAAGAAACAAACTTAAAATCTTATACTACTATATTTGTGAAAATAAAGTAGCTTGATAATTAGGTGAAAATTCTAATGTTTTCTTTTGCTGACCTTTAAATAGTAATAAAACTTATTTTATTGAGCATTTTCGATGTGCCAGTTGCTGTTCTAAGAACTTTGCATATGCTATTTAACCTTACAACAATGTTATCATATAAATACTACTACCCCATAATATAGATGAGGAAAATGAAGCTCAGAAAAATGAAGGGTCAAGGTCACAGAGCTACTAAATATAAACCTGGCAGCCTGATTCTGGAGCCTTTCTAATCCCTATTTGAAGAGAGAAGAGAAGAGAAGAGCCTATTTGGAAGAAAGTTCTTACTTCTTTGAGGAAGAGTGAAATACTCCCTTCCAAAGGATCCTAGAGCAAAGTGACTCTAATTACTATCCCATAAGTTTCTAAGTTCCAGCAGTACTGTTTGTGACAAATTATATGCAGAGTGTGACATTCTGACAGCTTTAGGCTAAAGAGTTGGTTAACCTCTTAAGACCAGAAATCTAATGTCCAATTCAGTCTCAGGTGCCTTGATGTAATACTTGTCGGTGTTGAAAGCATCTTAATTCTGGAGCATTCCCGGTAACTTCTGCTCGCTCTTCTTTTTTAGAACCCAGCAAGCGGAATCGAGGAGCCCTGGGATCCATCGCCCTCATGGGCTTGATGGGCACAACTGTGTGCTCTGCTTTCCAGCATCTGGGTTGGGTAAAAACTGGCTTAGGTAGTGGGTCCAAATGCTGCCATTGAAGAATTATAGAGGTTTAAAAAACTCATGCATTTTGAATGACTTAATTTGTCTGTCTTTTTTTTAATATAATAAAATCTATCTGGCATCAGCCTCATACCTAAACCTCCTGACTCCATCGCTTCTTTTTTATTTCGATTCTGTCTCAAATAAGTAGCCTGTTCCCTTTAGGTGAAAGAGGAGCCATGGGTATTGATAGCCCCCCTCACCCTGCCAGTGTATGTGAAATTGCGAAAAAGTCTAATTGTGGTAATACAGTCACAATCATGCCACAGCGGTGAAAAATCGGGGCTCAAGGAAGGAAAGACTTTTCATTGTAGGTAGGATATAATATTAAATCTTATCACTTGCTACTACCAATACTTAGGATTAACAGTAAGGATTTTTTAAGATCTCTATAGACTGAAGCAATAAGATGAAACATAACAGAGATGAATATATCTTACTACTTTGGAAACAAAGATCTAATTGCACAAGTACAAATGGGAAACGATGCACTTAGCAACCAATGTAGAAGACTTAGACTTGGAGGACAACGCACTAGTGTCTAGAGTTATGCTATCCAATATGATAGCCACTAGCAACATGTAGCTATTTAAATAAATAAAATTTAAGTAAAACCAAAAAACCAGTGTTTCAGTCGCACTAGCTACATTAAAGTGCTCAGTAGGGTTGGTGATAAGATTTGACCCTAGGGGGTCGGATGTGGCTCAACTGGTTGGGCGTCCCTCTCCCATATGGAGGGACCCGGGTTCGATCCCCGGGACCTCCCGGTTAAAAAAAAAAAAAAGATTTGACCCTGGATCTGACTCTAAAATCCATGTTTTTTCTCTCATAAAACTCTCACTCAAGAAAGACAAGGCCTTTAAAGAGAGAATGCTATGATCTGCCACTGAAGATGGGTGACCTTGGCCAGGTGACCCCGAGGCACTCAGGCACGTGATGAGGAAGTTGGACTAGATCAGTGTACCTGCCAGGAGAAATTTCACCAGTGTAGAGAAAAATGAAAACTGTTTTTTTCATAAAGCTTTCTTTTCACCTTTTTCTTTTTTACATTAAAATGTCCAATTTTGAAATGATGGTGAAGATGGACAATAGCGTTTTTTTGGTCCTGATTTGAAAAATATATATATATAATTAGGAGTTTGTAAGAATCCAGTTTTTGTTCTGTTAAAGAATGGGTTTAGATGAAGTCTTATAAAGAACCCCAGTACATAAAGGGTGCTACGGTTGAAGTGGGGGATCCAGATCTCAGGGAACCCTAAGGCTTGGAAGAATGCAATTTGTAAATCGCTGCTATAGAGAATAACTGTCAGGCAAGTCAGAGGTTCTGTTAAATTCCGTTGTCTGACAGAGAAAAAATTAGCACAAGTACTGCTACTATTAACTGCAATTTTATTGACAGTATGCATTCCAGGGTCAGTTTATTTCCATAGAGACACACATTCTGAGTTTTGTTATATATGGGAATTAGAAAAGCACACCTGCCTATAACAGCCTAATTTATCCATACTATACGCAAAGGGTCCCCGCCTGCAGGTAGCTATGTGCCCTTGGGCAAGTTTATTAACCCCTCAAGCCTCAGCTTGCTGAGTGGTAATTTGGGGATGATGATGATGATACTGTATAAAGTTCTTGAGGATCAAATGAGATAGTGCATGTGCTCCTGTGGCCAGAGGCTGGGCTCAGGTTCCAGCACAGTGTGGTAGGAAACACTGCAGGCCCCTGCTGGTGTAACTTCAGAAGCACAACTTGTTCAAAAGTCTGACCAAGTTTCTTAGGCTCTTAAGAACCCAAGCTTGCCCTGTTTCCAACGATTCTTTCCTAACTTTATCGAAAACTAAGCAGTCTCTCAGTCCCTTACCTTTTAAGCAGCACTGTCCAATTCAACTTTCTGCCATGATGGAAATGATCTGTAGTCACACTCTCCAATAGAGTAATTACAACCCACAAGTTTGAGTACTTGAAATGTTTAGGGTGACAATAAGCTATATTTTTTATTTTAATTGAAATTTAAATAGCCATGTAGCTTCTGTATTTGGCCAGCATGCTCTAAAGCAGTGGTTCTCAACCTTGGCTGCCCATTAATTCATCTGGTATCTCAGTATTTTTAAAACTGAGTAGTTTTAATGTACAGCCAAAGTTGAGAACATTTGCTCTGAAAGTAGTGCTTGGCAAACTTTTGCACATATGAACTACCCAAGGATCTTGTTAAAGTGAAGATTCTGATTCCTAAGCTGGGGTGCCCCCAGGATTCTACATTTCTCACAAGCTGCTGCTCTGGGCCCTGAATCATGCTCTGAGTAGCAAGGCTCTAAGTAGACCCTTCTACTCTATTCATTTATTCAAACATTGCCTGCTTACTATGAGCCCAGTGATCTGACAATTCCTGTCTTCAGAGTTTACATTCTAGGTGGGAAAGCCATAAGGGTGTGAACCATTTCAGATAGTGATCAACGCTTTGAAGTAAATAGAATAGGATGTTGGGATGTGTGTGGTTACTTTTGCTTTATGGAGGTAAATATGTAGCTTTTGGCTTTAAGGAGCCGATAAGGTGAAGATTTGGGGAAAACAGGTTTTAAGAGGAAGAAGGAACATCAAATGTTACTCTGGCAGAGTAACTAATGAGTGGTAGCAGATAAAATCAGAGGAGGACACTGATAGTCACAGTAATGTAACTGGTGGTTACATTTTATTCTAACTGCAATTAAAATCCATAGTAGGGTTTAAAGCAAGAACACGATATATAATCTTGTTTATTTTAAAAGGTCACTCGCTGCTGCTTTGATTTTGGATTGGTTTTCACATCAATGAGAAAGTTTAACAGTGAAGGCTGTGTCTTTTATCTCCCTTATTAACTTATCCCCCTCAGACTCTGAAAAGGAAGACAAAAATAGGTCTTTAGGTATAAGAAAAACCAAAGGTTCATTTTTTATTTCAGAGGAGCCAGAGTGGAGAGGCTGACACTGCAAACAGGCAAGGCCTTGGAGATGCTCCCATTCCTATGGAAGTCTTTGATGGATGACTTTGATAGATGGTCTCAGTAAACTTTAACCACCTTCCATCTGCCAGATTTTTGCCTTAGCAGGTTTCTTTGGGCAGCAACAGGTTCTCTGGTGGCAAGAAATAAAGCAGCAACAGAAAGGAAAGAAGGGGTCCAGGTACCAACTTTTCTATGTATGAGACATACCCAACTTAGGGGCAGACCCTAACAGGATCACTGAAAATCCAAGTCAGAGATCAGGGTTATGAGCTATTGCAAAAAAAGTGAGCCAAAATGAGACCCCATTTCTCTTCTTTCTTGTGTTAATGCAATCAAAAAAACTATTAATACACTTAAGCACAGGAATCTGTCAAAGAAGTCTTAAAATGCACATGAAAGGATATGAGTTGGACCCTTAAATTGGGCAGATGGAAACAAAGTAGTACCTGGGCACTGAGTATCCTTTTTATTCAGCTCCAGGAAGCACTGCTGATTTATATGTGACCTCCTCAAGACACAGGGTTAGTCAGTTAGCAGGAATTCCCTTTAAGAATATCCTAGGAAACATATGCACCCAAATGTTTATAGTAGCTACTCTGGGGGATAAAATTAGATGGGGCAGGGAGGAAGGAGGGTACCTTTTGCTTCTTAATTCTCAAAAGTAAATCAAAATAGCAGTGGGTAAAAAGAAGCTTCCAGAAAAATTAAGCTAAATGACAGAATTTCTTCCAAATCAGAGGAAGGTTTGGCTTCAAGTCAGTGTTTCCCAAAATGTGTTTTGTAGAGATTACTCTCAGAAGATGTTCCAACAAAAATGGTTCTTTGATCAGGTACTTTTGTGCCATACCATAGTTAATGACATCCTGGAACACACTTTAGATCCTGTTGGGTTAAGTTCCAAGAACCAGGGTAGGAGTCCTACACAGCCTGCTCAACTGACTGACTTCAAGATCAAGACTTCTTCAAATCTCAGTTTCTTCACCTGAAAACCAGGGATGATAATACCTTCCCTCCTGTGAGGATTACATGAGAAGGGACGTAGCAGGAGGAACACAGTGAAGACTCAAATGTTAGTTCCTTTTCCCCAGGTGTTTTCTCTTTACCGGGACTGCCAGAAACCTGTCTTCTCCCAGGCAGCTCCTACTGTTTAAGTTGCACGAGGTTCCCCTAATACTTTTGGCCTTGCTCAGTATCACATACATGCCTTCTGTGCAAATAAACACACAAAAAAAATAATCTTATAAAATTTTATCCTACTTTAAAAGTATAGTATTAGCTTATCAAATACATACTTAGATATAAGCATAGCAACAACAATCATCCCTTACTTCTGACTACTAAATTAGCAATTATATATAAACTAGTGCCCTGAAAGGAAAAGAAGGGCTCAGGGTGAGGCATCACTACAGTCATCACAATGACCCGACTGCTCAAGGACAGGCACGGTTCATCAGGGTGGGAAGAGCACAAAGCCTAAAAGCTTATGGAGCCAGAAATTAAGCTCATTACAGCAATTGAAACCTGTCCTTTTGTACTTACTGCAAAGAAAATCAAATCCCCCGGCCTTATACTTTTAATTTCAGCCCTATCCTTTGTCTACCTATAACCTTAAGATATGTTCATTTTAACCTCTGGAGTTGCTCCCATTTGACATTCCTGGCCACCCAAAATTAGCAAAGACAGCAAATAATCTGTTTTAACTATTCATGAAAACATGAAACTAAAAGGATTAAGAGTGTGATTTATTTTAATTTTCATGTACTACATTAGCATGCAAATAATTTGTATATTTAAAAAATAACTTCTGTCATAAGAGAAAGTTCAAGGACTGGAGACAGATTTCCTCTATCATAGCAATGAATGGAAGCAAAGTGCTTAATAAGGCAAGTGGATATTCATAGAGAATTTAACCGCATCTAGTACCTAATCATCTTTCTATGCAGATTATTGTCTTTCTCAATGGTATGACAAGAGAACATACACCGAAAAATGTCAATAAGCAGAAATTATCGCTACTGATTCCACCAAGAACCTACAAAGGAACAAAATTCTTTAAAATGAACCAGAGAACTAATTTTGTTGGTTGATCAAATCCTGGTCCATGTCCCTCTTCTCTAGAAGTGTGTTACTGGCTGGTAAAGATTTCACAGAAATTTGCTTTGAGGAAAATCACAACTTTCTTGATTAGTACAGAAAAGGCACTTTTGCACATTTTCCATTAGGAAGATGATTGAGAGATGAAGAATACACTATTATCATGAATGACCAAAATTCTGGATTTGAAACTGTATTCAGTTGGACTGCCTCTATCAAGACAGCCGAATCTCATCATTCCACCATGACCATGTTGACAGGTTTTACTGCGGCTTTCAGAAAGCAGATTCCACATCGCCCATCTCCACACACACAGTCTTCAACTGGGAATAATATTCAATTGTCACGCGACCGTTTTCTCTGCCAAATCCTGCAAGGGAAGAGGTCAGTATGAGGCATCACTGCAGTATTCTCAACAGGCTCTATACTGCATATCGGGATGGGAAGGGCATGGAGCCTAAAAACACTGGGATAGAACACAGAACCCAAAAATCGGGAGATAAAGCCCTTGGTCCATATATTAACCAAGGAGCTAGTCATGGGAAAAATGATACAATGACCTTTGGGGAAAGGGTAGGGAAATATAGTCTCATTTCTTATCAATATGAATCTGAACTTAAGATATCTACTATTCTAGTCTGAGGTCTGAAAAACATTCGGACTTTCTTACCAAGAGTTAAAGCAGTTTCTACAACAATCAGCCTGAAACCCTATAATGGTGGAGCTAAAGGAAAACTTTATATAACTGGTTTACTAAACTTTTCTTACACTCAATCTGTAAGATTAACCTACTATTTACACCCTGCCCATGCAATAGGGAAGGGGACAATATAGGTTTCTCTGATTACAGTGAGTCCAAGACACTGGCCAATTACTATGTGTGAAAAGACAGCATCCCTGCCTCAGACATAGGGAGGCTGTGCCTCCTAAGAGCAAGGCTCAGGTCGCCAAAAATACACATCTCCAGAGCTACCATGCAAAAGATGACATACACAAAGGCCTAGCTCAGTCTCTGTTCCTTTCTGAATCCTCTAAGCACACAGCTGGCTGGCATGTTAGTCTTTCTGTCTCTCCCTCATTAGGGATGCCTGTGGGCACTGGTCTGAAGATTTAGATTTGGGGAAGGGGAAGCTGGCTTAGGAGTCCCCACTAAAACCTTGAGCCTAAGCTGCTTATTCCAAACCAACTTTTCCCTGCACTCCAGTATTCATCAGGGTTTATGTTTGCCAACACTGTGATTGTACTTTGATTTATTTATTTATTTATTTTTATTACCGGGAGGTCCCAGTGATCGAACCCAGGTCCCTCTATATGGGAGATGGACACCCAACCGTTTGAGCCACATCCGTCCCCATCCAACACTGTGATTGGAATAAATATTTGCCAAAGTGAGTAGGAGTCAGACTCTTAGAACAGTGCCTTTAGAAAGTCTAAACCAGTTTTCAGTTTAAATGCCAGGGTATGGGGACTTCATGTATATTTACAGGCAACAAACTCCAAAAAAAGAACCTAGAAGTAATGACTATATTCCTGATGCCTCAAACCTCCTCTTGTCATACTGTACTTATACATTTGCCATGTAATGGTAATATATGCCTGATTACTTAAATAAATGAAATAAATGAGCAGTCACTTAAGGAAAACATTCCCATATGCTATCAAGTGTGATGATGATGATTATAACTGATTGTAAAATGTTAGATTAAGGAATTAATTAATATAAGTATTCTGAGCTATCACTTTAGAGATACTTTACCCTTGCAGTGACCACAGTCTGTGAAGAGAAAGTAATTCTACTACAAGATAAGCCTTTTTGAGATGAGTAACATTTCAGAAGGCGGGCTAGATGTCAGAACCTTCTGGAGAGCTTTTGGGGAAAAAAAAGTAAAACGATGTTAACTTTCATTCCCAGAGACTGATACAGTGGGTCTGGGGAGGACCAGGAATCTCTATTTATCCCCAAGTGATTCTGATGCACACAGGTTTAGGAACACTGGTCTAATGACTAAATTATGACTGCATCACTAGAGACCTGGGTTTGCTTTCACACTTCCCAGATTCCCTGGATCCTCACCTGACATCTTATATCCACCAAACGGTAACTCCACTGGACTGACATTATAGTTGTTAATGAAGCACATTCCAGCCTGAAGTTCAGCCACCACCCTATGAGCCCGCTGGATGTCCCTACAAAGAAAAAAATATGTTGGTTATTCATAGTTTCCTATACTACTGTTTTAACAGGAAAAATCAAGCAGTCAGTGCCAATAGTTCTAAAATCTTGCCAATGTCTTATGTCTTCAGAATATGTTTTAAAATCTTTCATCGTCCAGGCAAAATAGACATGGCACATATAAAATAGTAGCAGCAACAAGGATGCCAAAACAATTCAGTGAGGAAATAGTCTTTTCAACAAACAGTGCTGGAACATCTGGATATCCACATGCAAAAGAATGAAGCTGGACCTTTTTTCATACACCATAATCAAGAATTAGCTCACATATGTATATATTTATTCATCTGTGTTTACTTTTTAGTTTTTAATTGCTTACGTTTTCAATTATTATTATTATTTTTTTTTTTTTTTTTTAAACCGGGAGGTCCCAGGGATTGAACCCGGGTCCCTCCATATGGGAGACGGACACTCAACCAGTTGAGCTACATCCGACCCCCTATCAATTATTAAATATACAAAATAAAGTTGAAAAAAAAAAAAAAAAGAATTAGCTCACATAGATCATAGCTCTAAATGTAAAAGCTAAAACTATTAAATTCTTAGAAGAAAACAAAGGAGCAAATCTTTGCTGACTTAGGCAAATACCTTCTTAAATACAATACCAAAAGCTCAAGAGAAAAAAGAAAAAAAATTGAATAACTGGACTTCATCAAAATTTAAACTTTTGTGCTACAAACAAGACCATCAAGAAAGTGAAGACAACCCACAGAAATGTAAATCAAAACCACTTCACACCTAGGAGGATGGCTAAAATCAAAAGAAAAGATGATAAAGTGTTGGCAAGGATATTGAGAAACTGGAAAACTTACTGCAAGTGAAATGTAAAATGATGCAGCCACTCTGGGAAAGAGTCTGCCAGTTTCGCAAAAGGTTAAACACTGACTTACCCATATGATATAGCAATTTCACTCCAATGTATATATTCAAGACAAATAAAAAACTTAAGTCCACACAACAGTAAACTCTATTGTAAACAATGGACTATAGTTATAGTACAACTATAAAAATGTCCTTCATGAATTGTAACAAATATACCACACTAATGCAAGGTGTTAATAGGACGGTAATGGGAACTCTGTATTTTTATGCATGATTTTTCTGTAAACCTGAAACTTTTCTAATAAAAAAAAAAATATTAAAAAAGTGTCCATGCAAAAACTTGTGTACAAATGTTCATAGCAGCATTATTCATAATAATCAAAAAGTGGAAGCAGCCCAAAGGTCCATTCAACTGATGAATGGATTAAACAAATGCAGTATATCCATACAATGAAATATTGGCCATAAAATGGAATAAAGTACTGATACATGCTACACCATGAATGAACTTCGCAAACATTACGTTAAGTGAAAGAAGCCAATCACAAAAGACCACAAATTGTATAATTCCATTTATATAAAATGTCTAGAGTAGACAAAGCCTACCAAAGTAGATGAGTAGATTAGATAAAAGTAGATTAGTGTTTGCCTGGGGCTAAGAGGAATAGAGAATGGGTATTGACTGCTAATGGGTACAGGGTTTCTTTTGGGGAAGTGAAAATATTCTAAAATTATTATTATTATTTTTTTTTTACCGGGAGGTATCGGGGATCGAACCCCGGTCTCTCCATATGGTAGACGGACGCCGAACCTCTTGAGCCACGTCCGTTTCCCTATTCTAAAATTAGATAATGGTGATGGCTGTACAACTCTGTGAATATACTAAAACTCACTGAATTGTATACTTCAAAAATGAGTGAATTGTATGGTATATGAAATATCCCAATAAAGTTGTTTTAAAAAAAAGTTAGGATGGCAAAGCAAAGCAAGAGCAGGAACTTACTAACTCTCTCAATCCCCAAATCAAAAAAGTAGCTCCCCAATCTTTTCCTCAGATCTCAAATAAAAACTATTGCATCAGGTCCTCAAGGGAGATTTGGGTCTTGCTTCCCAGCTTCCTGACCATAAAACTACCAAAGCAGCAGCACAAACAGCCTTAGAAAACTGCCTACTATTGTAAAGACTAAGGAAAGTTTGTATACAATTTAGCAATCTGCAACTGTCTTCAAATTTTGCTTCCAAATCACTTCACTTATACTTCTATTATGGTGGTTAAAATTTAAGTACTAAGAGATTAATCACATTATTTGACAACAGTTAAAATAGGAAACAACACACTATATATCCAACAACAGAAAAAAAAACATTTGAGTGTTCCAATCTACAACTACTGTAAAGCTCCTAAAAATCATGTTTTTAAAGAATACTGTTCTATGTTTACAGGTCTCTAAATTCTTTCACATGTTAGTTTTCAATAGGTACTTAACCCAATACATAGATCAGAAGCTTAAATTTTTATTCAATGAATTAATGAAAAAGGATAGGATTTTTACCAACAAAATTTACAGTTCAATTACAACTCAATATAGCAGGATTTCTCTGGCTGTTCAGAACAAACTACAAAATGCTGCTTTGACACCTCTGACATAACCTGAAGCAAACAGAAAATGCAGATGACTAGTACAAACTCCAGTGGGAAATAAGATAGATTACTTATCTACGTAGCTCCTGCAGTCTCACTCCTCCAAAGCTGCCTTGGGTGTCCTCCCCCACAAACCTGGTAAAGACGCCAGCTGCTAGTCCAAAGGTGGTATCATTAGCTCTCTCCAGAACCTCAGCTTCAGTGTCAAATGATAAAATGGACATAACTGGTCCAAAGATCTCTTCTTTCACACAGGTCATGTCGTCTCTGCAATTAGCTGCAAATTTTTAATAAACACAAATTTCAGTGGAGAAATTATCATTCCTGGCACTTGAAAATGTATCTTCTTTTTATTGACAGTAAACAATGAAATATGCAGCTTTAAAAAATTCAGAATGACCTGCCAGAATAATTTGCAATATCCTCTGCATGCTAATTTAGCAATATACATTAAAGAGTCACAACCTTTGATTCTATAGTCCTAAGTCCATTTTTGTAAATTCATCATAAGAAAATAGCTAGTGAAGTGAACAAAGATTTATGCACAAAGATATTCATCACATTACTTATCATGAAAACTAGAAACAAACTAAACATCTAAAATAAAGGAAATAATCCCATTTATGTAAAACATCCTAATGATGAACTTTTATAAAATTTCTAAAAGTATGTTTTTGAGGAATATTTAATGAGTAAATGCTCATATAAAATGTTCATTGAAAAAGATAAAACTGTATACAAAATCAGGAAGCGGCTGTGGCTCAATTGGTTGGGCTCCTGTTTACCATATGGGAGGCCCTGGTTCGATTCCCAAGGCCTCCTGGTAAAGGCAAGCTGGCCCGCGTGGTGTGGTGAGCTGGCGCAACAAGATCACGCAACAAAGGGAGACAAGCAGACACATAAAAACACACAGCAAATGGATACAGCGAGCACAAGCAGCAAGGGGGGGATAAACAAATAAAAATAAATCTTTAAAAGGAAAAAAAAAAAAAAATACAATATCATCCTAATTTTCTGTTAAAATGTTATATAATCGATGTTTCTTAATATCTCTATGATATGATTAGAATGAGAAACAATGTTATAAAAAAGACAATCCAATATAAAAACAAAAATTTGAGAACAAATATTTTATGGAGATGTTCACTTTATACAAAAATGTACCTAAGTTCCTTTAAATGGCTAATGCCCTAAAATGCATAGAGATTAACTATGCACCTCTAAAGCTCATATATTTAGATGTCCAGTACTGAACCCCAGTGTTTCCCAAAGGGAAGAGTGTGTTATTTGCACTGTACCTGAAAGACACCTTATCTCAGAGTTGGCAATTGCTGCATATAGTGAGAAATGTTGCTCATAAGGGTGTATTAAACAAGGAAACAATGTGAGGACAGAAAAAGATCTCAAGCTTTCGAACCCAGCTATAAACTCCAGTTGCGTATCTGCCAAAATGTCTAAAAACCAGTAATTCACATATCCACAAAGATGACAATTTTAAAATCTCTTAAGATGGATGAGAGTTTGTATATACAAAGACTAGCACACTGGTCACCTATGCAGACACCTAAACTATCTTCAAAGACAGATTAAATAATAAGTAGGTTATGTTTAAGGATATTTTTTTATGTTCTGATTCTTTGACTATTACTAACCCATATAAAATTTTTAGGAATACAACCGAGTATTTACTTGCTGAAAACAATCCATTATCTAATAATCCCAGAAAATATTTTATCTTATGTAGGTTGATAATTCAATATGGCTCTCTGTGCAGTGAGTTCTATGTCAGTGAATCGAAAGAGATGAGGCTATAAATAAGCAGCTGGCACTTAACAAAAGGAAAACTAATATATGGTTCCTGCCTGAAACACAGCACTTGCTATATTTCAGCCCCCTAATCTTAAGTAAACAAATTTAAGGATCTAGACTCTGGAGTCATTCCCTATCTTTAATGTTCACAGAAATCATGAGGAGGCTTATTAAAATGCAGATCTCTAGGCACCACCTCCTGAGGGCTACTCTAAGACAGAGACCAGGAATCTCCCCTCTTAAACAAGCTTTCCAAGTGATTTTGATGCAGTAAGCCACAAATCAAGCTTTGAGAATCATTCTTAAGCTTTGAGTATGAAGTTAAGGTGAAGTTAGCTCCTAGGCTCATAGCT
This sequence comes from Tolypeutes matacus, assembly GCA_026826555.1. Taxonomy (NCBI): domain Eukaryota; kingdom Metazoa; phylum Chordata; class Mammalia; order Cingulata; family Chlamyphoridae; genus Tolypeutes; species Tolypeutes matacus. The sequence goes on from JAKSZT010054304.1 coordinate 4,342,418, forward strand.
TTTTTTTTTTTTAGGAGGTACCAGGATTGAAACCAGGGCCTCATACATGGGAAGCAGGCACTCAACCACTGAGCTACATCTACTACCTGGTTCATTGCTTTTTTAAAAAATAACTTCTTTTCCTAATTGTAAAATATATATGCTCTGCAGAAAGTCTGTAATATTCAGAAATGTCCAAAAATAATAAAAATCACCTTTAATCCCAGCACCCAGAGAAAACCACCGTTAATATTACGATGTTAATCCACTCCTTCTTTTTGCTATTTGATTTGGGGTCATACCATTCACACTACTGTATAAACTAGAGTTTTCAATATATTGTAAGTTTTTCCTACTCATTAAATATTCATTTAATAACTTCTAGTTAATCCATGGTATGGATCCTAGTTTTGAAGCTTTTAAACATTAGTGAGTCACTACTTAAGGATTAAAGATAAAACTGCATCAAATATCAAAGTGTTTGAAATTGGTATCACTATCAACCTGATAGGAAAAAATCAGCTTACTCTATTTTCTAGATAAGCACCAAGAATTATATAAAATGAATTATTAACATAGTTATAAACCAAGGCAGGTGAGGGGAGGGGAGGGTTCTCCTGTGAGAATTCATAATACAAACCAGTCCTTTCATGGATCTTTAGCCCAAATTCACATGACCTGAATAGAACAAACAAACAAAAACTTCAAGAAAAGAATCTGGCTTAAAATTGTCCCAGGCAGTGAAAGAAGCCAGTCAAAAAAAGAATACATACTGTATGATTCTATTTTTATAAAATTCTGGAAAATGCAAACTAATCTGTAGTGGCAGAAAGCAGATCATTGCTTGCCTGAGAATGGATTGGAAGGACAGAAGAGGGAAGGGACCAGAGGGAGGGATTACCAAGGGGCACAAACTTTTAAGAGAGAGAGTGGGGGGGGGGCGGAGGGGGTTATGTTCATTATTTTGTATTTTGGTAATAGTTTCTGGGTGTCTACATATGTCAAAACTTATTAAGTTGTACACATATCTAGAAGTAGCAAATACAAATTCTCTCTGGAGGAAATCACCTTCAACCCATACCTCAAAAGTTCTACATATAAAGTTCCAAAGAACATGTACTCACAATTTTTAAAAAATCATAACACATGATGAAACAAGGTACCATTAGCAAGAGCAGAAATAACAGACGGTGAACTCAGATAAAATGGAAAACAAACATACAACAAACAGCAAGGGACAACAAAGCCAAACACAGACGCTTGAAAAAGACTAATAAAATTGATATATCTTTGGCAAGACTGATAAGAAAAAACGAGAAAAGGCACAAATACATAATGGTTAGAATTAACAGGAGTACACAGCTCAGAGAGATAAAAAGGAGAACAACAACAATTTTGTAACCAAAATAATGCACACAGGGAAGCGGATGTGGCTCTAGTGGTTGGGCTCCCGTTTACCATATGGGAGGTCCCAGGTTCGATTCCCAGGGCCTCCTGGTGACGGCAAGCCGGACTGTGTGGTACAGTGAGTGACAGCCCAGCTGGCGCAGCAAGATGAAGCAACAAAGGGAGACAAGGTGACACAGAAAAATGCATAGCAAAACAGAAACAGTGAGCAAGCAGCAAGGGGGAGATAAATTAATTAATTTTTTTAAAAACATAAAAAAAATAATGCACACAGATAAAAAGGATAAAATCTTAGAAAAGTATAAAACTGACTATAAAAAAGTCAATTCCTTCTGATTGACCTTTAGATTCAGTGCAATACCAATTAAGTTTCTTCTTACAGAAGTATTCCAGCTAATAAATGAAAAAGGAAATAGTGAATTACAATACTGATATTTAAAAACTCTTAATGGAGGATTGTGAGATGGCGATGGACTAAAAGGCAGAGCTAAATGATCTCACAAAAACAATGGAGAAAGAGCCAAAAGCTGTCTGAGGGCCCTGCTTTGAGGGCAGGCAGACCAGGACAGTGCTATACAACTCCCAGGAGGGTGAGGGACAGAGAGACAAAGAAGCCAAGAAGACAAACATGAGTTACCAAGCCCCCGTGGTGGCCAGGAAGGGCTCCCCTCCCCTACACCCAAGATTTTAAGCTAGGGTAAAAGACCTGGCTCACTGCAGCCAACTAGCAGACAACTCCCTCCCTGTCAGCTGTTTCAACGGAAAAAGGAGTTGGGAAGTCAGAGTACTTTCCTTCAGTGAATTCAGCCAGCAGACCCCACTTTGAATCTCTGATCTGGAGATTCAGCACAGCAACACAAGAAAGCCTAGACTAAAACACCTCCATGGAAAGGTGTGCTGACTAGCATCATCTTCTGGCTGGTGTGAAAATTGCTTGGACAAAAACTGTTTATGTTCTCTGTATCCAACCCCTGGGAGAAAATCTGCATCCCAATAATAAGTCCTTGGCCCAGTTTTGAAAACTTAAGCTGAGCAATTATAAAGACTGAGAATAAGTGGAACAAAATGTCAAAGAAGAGCTGGGGGCAGGGGGGGGGAATGGCAAGAGAGAGAAATTAGCCATCAGAGTAAATTCACCAACATATTCAGATGCCTAGACATCAGCAAAAAATTACAAGCCATACTAGGAAACAGGAAGAGATGGCCCAGCCAAAAGAACAAACCAAATATCCTGAAGAGATACAGGATTTAATACAATTAATCAGTGATAATCACACAACTCTCCTAAATAACTTCAAAGAATTTAAAGAAAATATGACTAGAGAAATAAAGGATATTAAGAAGACAGTGGGGGGCGGATGTGGCTCAAATGGTTGGGCATCCATTTCCCATATGGAGGGACCTGGGTTCGATCCCTGGGACCTCCCAGTGAAATAAAGAAAAATACAGAAGACGCATCGGTGTGCCATTAGGCCCTACTAGCAGGTTAGGCCCCAGGCCCCATGTGCAGGTGCACCGCCAGGCCCCACGTGCGGGCATGCCAGGCCCCGCCGAGCCACACAGCAAGATGATGATGTAACAAGAGAGTGACACAAAGGGAGAGCCAAGACAAGACATGCCAAAAAACTAGGAACTAAGGTGGCGCAGGTGGCAGAACGCCTCTCTCCCACATCAGAGGTTCCCAGGATCGAATCCTGGTGAAGCAAGGAGGAGAAGGATGAGAAGAGAGGGCGGGAAACAGATGGAGAGCTACTCTGCGAATGGACACAAAAACAGCAAAAATGGGGGAGGGGGGTGTCAAAGATGGATAAAAGTAAAATAAATAAATAAATCTTAAAAAAAAAAAAAAAAAAGATGCTGACACTGGGAGAGCATAAAGAATAATCTGCTGAAAGCCTGCAAAGAAAAGTAACATTTTCATTTCTTTATGGGAATGAAAGACATGATGGATGAGATTAAAGATACATTAGAGGGAAGCGGCTGTGGCTCAATCAGTAGGGCTCCCGTTTACCATATGGGAGGCCCCGGGTTCGGTTTCCGGGGCCTCCTGGTGAAGGCAAGCCCGCCCGCGCGGCGTGGTTAGCTGACCCAGCGAGCACAAGCAGCAAGGGGGGGATAAATGAATAAATAAATAAAATCTTTAAAAAAAAAAAGATACATTAGAGGTACATAAGAGATTTGAATTGAAGACAGAATTTTATTTTGATGACAGAACATCTGAACTGGAAAAGACAGGAGGACAGAAAAAGAAGAGAATGGAAAAAATGAAACAGAGTCTCAGGGAATTGAATGACAACGTAAAACACACAAACACTCACATTGTTGGTGTCCTAGAAGGAGAACAGAATGGAAAAGGGGCAGAAAGACTATTTCAGGAAATAATGATTGAGAACTTCCCAACCCTTATGAAGGACATAAATGTCAGTATCCAAGAAGGACAGCACAACCCAAACAGAATAAATCCAAATTGACCTACCCAAGACACCTACTGTTCAGAATGACAAATATCAGAGCTAAAGAGAGGATTCTAAAAGCAGCAAGAGAAAAGCAAAGCATCACATACAAGGGAAACTCGATAATATTAAGTGCTAATCTCTCATCAGAAACCGTGGAGGCGAGAATAAAGTGGTATGATGTATTTAAGGTACTGAAAGAGAAAAACTGCCAGCCAAGAATTCTGTAACCAGTATAACTGTCGTTCAAAAATAAAGGTGAGGTAATCTAAGCACCTCTTAAAATATATGTGTGTGTATATATATATATAAACAACATTTTTGTAAGCAAATACACATATATGCATATATATTTATATATCATTTTGCAAATGTTTGTATGTATTGTGAGAATTTTGATTTTTACCCATAATAAAAAAATTTTTTAAAAAGTACAAAAATAAATAAATAAATAAATAAATAAATAAATAAATAAATAAATAAAAATAAAGGTGAGTTCCAAGTCTTCACAGACAAACAAAAACTGATAGAATATGTTTCCGAAAGACCAGATTTGCAAGAGATACTAAAGGGGGTGCTGCAGTCTGAAAGGAAAAAACAGAGATTTGGAGAAGAGTTTGGAAATGAAGATTATTAGGAAGGGTAAACTAATGGATAAGCAGACAGACAATAGAATGATACAACAAGAGAGCCAAAGGAAAAAATGGATGAAGTAATGCCTTCACAGTAATAACAATGAATGTTAATGGACTGAACTTCCCAATCAAAAGACAGAGACTGATAGAATGGACAGAAATATATGGGCTGTCTATATGTCATCTACAAGAGACCCACCTCAGACATAAGGACACAAACAGGTTAAAAGTGAAAGGTTAGAAAATGTATTCCATGCAAATAGTAACCAAAAAAGAACTGGAGTAGACCAGATAAATGTAAAGTAACAACATTATAGTATATGAACAATAATTACTCAGTGCAACTGGCAAATTGTTCTGTGATCAGTATTCTGTAATTTTTTGCATACAAAATAAACACTTGCTTTTAATTGAAGACGGCTGGAGATGAGAGATATTTTTGGATATTTCATTTTTTTTAACCCTTTCTTATTCATACTCTTTAATTAAAATAATCTATATCTGGATCAATAATGATTTAGCATGACTACTGTTGAACATTATTTTGAGTTTCTCTACCTCATAAAATTATGAGTTGGCAAATTGTTATCTGCTGTAGTTCATTCCAGTAAGATGTGAATTCCCAAATTTGATTATCTAGAAAGAATTATGGCCTAAATGGAAATTAAATAACTAAATCAATAATTTATTTCATTCTTCGAGATTATATCCAATAGTTAGAGCTGTAATACAAAAATTAGAATTATGGGGTTTTTTTTTTGTTTTTGTTTTCAAGAAAAGAGTTTATTGCATGGGAGATCAGAGGCAAGCCTCAGATCAGTCTCCCCAAACAAAATGGGCACCAGGGATTTATGCCATCTGGAGAAGGCGGGCTGAAGGAAGTGGCTAAGGATGGGATGAGGTGCTGCAAGCCAATCCGGTTTGGGAAAGGCAGCTGAGTGGCATAGTTAGACAGTGGGGTAGGATGAAATGAGCAAAACCATTTTCAGAAAGGTAGGGTTAAACAGAACATGCTCTGTTGCAGTTACCCTTGGTCCCAAAATGGAAGCCTAGCATGCTCTATGACTAGAACCGGTTTGAGTTGACCTCCAGAAACAATAACTTTCCTCATGAGGCAGCAAGCCTCCTATGAATAAACATGAAGAGATGGGCATTTGAGCGAAAGTTTCTAGAAACTTCTACTCTAAGAAGTGGGTGGTTTCGAGGGCGGGAAAGTGTGACATTCCTCAATCTTGAGGGATTGGGACTACAACTATGGCTCTAACTACTTCCTGCTGACAGGGGTTGTTGATCAGGATTTAAGGAATGAAACCTTTTGGCTTGAAGCTGAAGAAAGTGTCTGGTTCCAGGTGGGGGGGTATCTGTTTCTAGTGCAGGTCTGTGCTCTTGATTTTTTTTTTTAATTTATTTTTAAACTCCCTAGAATTATGTTATAATTAATTTGTATAATTGAATTATTTACATTTATAAATATTTGTTGCTATGCTATTTTTTATAATTGATTAAATTTAACCTGGCCTTACACTCTTGTTTAAAATTTGTAATTTCTTTCAATCTATTTTTCTACTTATTTTACAACTTTACAATAAAATACTTTTCAACAGCTTTAAAAAAAGTTACTGAACAGGGCTTTTTGAGAGTAATGCTTCCATAACTTGTTGAACCACCTTTTTCTATTTTATTTTTTTATTTTAAAATAAAATTATTTTTTTAAAAAAGAAAAAAAAAATTCAATGAAGTAATGGAAGTGGGTAATGATTACCAATGACTGTTAATGCAAAAAAGAAAGAGAAACAGACATTATGTGCCTCCTGAAGGAAGTCCACAATACCCCTATAAAATATTCTTACACAAAATTAAACCTAAATTAAATTAAACAATTTGTAAACAAGAATTACAAGAAATATAGGAGATGAAAGAACAAGTTAAATGACACTAAGATGATAGAAATTCACAAAATCCAGAATGCAGGAGGCTGTACAGGACAAATGAGCTGGTTTCTTCAACAAACAAATTACAAGGAAAAAAATGGAGGGGGCACTTACCAATCAAATACAATGTGTGGACCTTGTCTGGGTTCTGATTCAAACTAACTGCAAAAAGAATATTTCTGAAACAATCTGAGAAATTTAAGCACTAACTGGATATTTGATGATTTTCAGGAATTACTGCCCATTTTTGGCTGTAATAATACTGTGATTATCTTTTTAAAAAGTCCTCATTTTTCAGAGATACAAAATATCAATCTGAAAAAGATAAACACCCAATAGAATAATGTGCAAAACATGTATTTTGCAGAATAGGAATCCTGAATGGCTAATAAATATATGAAAGATGCTGAACCTGATTATCAATCAGAGAATTGGGAATCAGCACCACAATGAGAAACTATTTTATACCTTTATGGTTGGCAAAAATTTAAAAATCTTATATCAAGTGCTGCAAGGACATGGTACAATGGAAACATTAATGTACAGTGCTTGTAGAAGTGTAAGCTACTATAACTACTTTGGCAAACAATTAGGTATTATTTAGTTAAAGTGAAAATAAGTACTCTGTAAGGCCCAGCAATTTCATTCCTACTAGGTCTATGCTCCAGAAAAATTAATGCACAATGCACAGATGCACCAGAGGAGACTTGTAGAAAAACATTCATAGCAGCTCTGTTTCTGAAAGCAGAAAAAAAAAAAAAGCAAAACAAAACCTGGAAGCAACCTAAATCCATCAATATATTAACAGTGGACTAGATTAAAAACAAAACAAAACAAAACAAAAAACTATAGTCTTCCCATGACAGTGGAATAGTAGTATACATACCCAGCAGTGGAAATAAATAAATTACACTCTACAACATGAATGAATCTCAGGAACATCATGCTGAACAAAAACAACTAAATCACAAATACACACAGCATGCTCAAGCTATAATCTATATATATTTATTTTTAAAGCCTGCAAAATGAACAATAGTTTTATAAGGAATAGTAACATACATTATAAAATGATAGAGAAAAGCATGGTCATGATATTTGGACAGTGGTTACCCGAGGTAGGAAAGAATTAGAAGGGTTTGAGAAGAGGAGGATAACTATATAGTTGATTGTCTAAACAAGGAGATTTTTAAGATTGAAAGGAGGCACTAAACTTATTAAACTGCATACTTTTAAAAACTATATATATATATTGTTTGACAAACTGGTTTTATTATATTGATGGACCTATGGCTCAAATGAAAAACACATTCTTTATTGACTTTCTTGAGAAACAAAATTCATGGCTTCACCTTTTTTTTAATCAAACATATACTTTCACTTTTTTAACTCCCTGCTTCTAGAACAAAAGTTTTAAACCAGAAAATTCCAGGTAAATCAATAGATACGATTATCCTAAAGAAGGGTACACAGGAGGCTTCAAAAGTAACAGAGTACTTCTTAAACCAAGTGGTGGGGCCACAGGGATTCCTTACAGTATTCTTTACACCAGGGGTTGGCAAACTTTTTCTGTAAAGCACCAGATAGTTATGATTTTAGGCTTTGTGAGCCATACAGTCTACTCGACTCTGCTGTTGTAGTGCAAAAGCAGCCATAGACAAAATGTAAATGAACAAATTTGGCTGCATTCCAATAACAAAAAACAGGCAGTGGGCCACTTGGCCCACAGGCCATAGTTTGCCGACTCCTGCTTTACACCATATACATATTTTATTAATATCCATTTGTTTTTTTTTAATAAATATCCTTTTGTATCTAGTTAACATTTAATTCAAACTATTTAAAAGCAAACAAGAAGGCATACTTAATATACAAGGTGTCATGAAAAATCCATCCTTTAATTTGGGATCTTGAGGTTCATATAAGTCTCCACCACATAACACTTTAGCACCCTACCAGAAAAAGAAAAAAGAATGCATATTTTATGTTAATGATACAACCTTCATGTACATTTTTGAAATGTTGATATGCATGCCTGAAATACCAAGTGTATCCTGAACAAATGCATATTTAGACACCCCTTTGCAAATACAAAGCAGAACATTGCTGGGGACACTAATAGCCAAATGGACATTAACATATAAAAAGGACAAATAGCAAGTAATTTGGGAATAATACATCCCTCTCTCCTCCCACCCCACTCCCATCTGTTTCTACCTGCTCCGTTGCCTGTTTAACAAACCCAAGGACTCTTTCCAGATGTGGTCGGTTGATGAGGGGACCCATCCTTGTATCTTCCAGAAGAGGATCTCCAATTTTTATCTTTTTGGTCTGTTTCACCACTTCCTCTGTAAATTTATCAAGAATTTCCTTTTGCACAAATACCCTTGTTCCATTACAGCAAACCTACAAGGCAGACACAAGACATAAATTTATATGTGTGCAGTGGAAAAAAGGGACAGAGAAAAATAAATTCCAATAGATTTAAACTTAAAATAGGAACTATCTTCTTTTTAAAAGGGATAGTCCCAGTCCTAAAAATTGTCCCTATGCAGAATAGAATTCATACCTGCAATTGTGGACATACTACCCCACAAGCATTAACTATCTGCCCTTTCAGATAAAAGTTGCATCTTTTTTATTTAGACTTTAAGAACAGCCATCTTAAGGAGCCATAAGACCCCCGGGACCTTTCCTACTTCCTTATATCAGCTGCTCACTCTAACTGTACATTTTAAGAATGGGAGGTGAGAGTGGGAGGGGATTAAGGAACAGAAATAGATTAATAAGAAACTAACGACTTCACAATCAATGTTTGTCTCTAAAATCTCAATGACTATTTAGACCCTCCCATAGAAATTAATATAAGCACTGTTCAAATGCTGTCAAAACAGTAGAAAACCACACCCAAAAACAGATCCACATACTTACGGAAATTTAATGTATAATTAAAGATGGACTCTCAAACCATTGGCTTAAAAATAGACTAAAATGATGCTACAACAACTAGTTAACCTCTTGAAAAAGATAAAATTAGATATATATCTTACACAGTACATAAGAATAACTCCAAATAGATCAGGAACCTAAACATAAAACATGAAACCTTGTATCTAGTAGAAGAAAATACAGTTGAATTCCACTATAATCTGAGGGTAGGGAAAAGGTTTTCTAAGTATTACTAGAAATCTAGATGCAAAACAATTGGTAATTTTATTTTATTTTTTTAGGTACTGGGGCTGGGGATTGAACCTGGATCCTCATATGTGGGAAGCTGGAGCTTAACCACTGAGCTATATGTCCCCCCCCGCCCCCAGCTGGTTTTTTTGTTTGCTTATTGTTTTGTTTTCTTGGGGTTTTTTTTAGGAGCACTGGGGAATGAGCCTGGGACCTCCCATGTGGGAAGAAGGCGCTCAACTGCTTGAGCCACATCTGCTCGCCAGATTGATACATTTTGACTACATAAAAATTAAAATCTTTTGCATGGAAAAAATCACCATAAGAAAAGCTAAGACAATTGACAAACCATTACAAATATTATCTGCAGTGTACATCCCAGAAAAACGGTTTGGTTTTTGTTTTTAGGACTAACATTGAATAAACCCAGGATCTCATACATAAGAAGCAGGTACTCAACGACTGAGCTACACCAGCTCCCACCAAATAAAGGTTATTATCACTAGTATTTAAAGAACTCTTAAAAATTAAGCAAAGTGTGAAGAACACCGATAGTGTGCTATCTTTCATGTAAAAAAGACAAAAAAAGAAATATACAAATACCTGTATATAAATATATAAATATCTAAGTGGCACTTCTCTGAATGTACCTTATTTTGTAAAATTCTGACATTTAGAACCATATTAGTGTTTCACCTAATCAAAATAAAATTTTAAAGTCAACAAGGATGGATGAATAAAAACTCCACCTGAAACACAAACAAAAATAAATGAGCCTGTTTTTAAAATGAATAACATAATCATATCAAAGGGGAGAGAAATATATGACCCAAGTAACTTTTGAGCGAAGTATTTTGATTCTACCCTCAGAACTGTAAAAATAAAATTGAACTCTAGTTAGAAGGCTTATTTTTCATAGTGGTATGAGTTCATAAATCTGAAATTACTTTAAGTGTACTCAAGGATTTAGCAATTAAATACATACATTATAGATAATGGCAGCCAAATTTCTCACTGTTAGAAAAAGATACTACAAATATGGAAAAGAAAGGGCTAAAATGAACTCAGTGGTACTGGACTGTAATTGCAAGTATCTGTATGAACTTGTGGTTATTAACATATAGAGAGTGAGATAGAAATAGATATGCGTGTGTGTGTGTGTGTATCCACAGATACACAAACATATTTTCTAGCTCTGGCTTCAGAGGGCCTAGAAACAATGATACTTCAGTAGCAATGAGCACACCTGGAACTCAGATCTTGGTTTCTAAATACCATCACCACTAAATGGAACTAGGGTTCCTGAGAGAAATGGCTGGTTCCAGAGATTAGCCAGGAAAAGAACAAGCTGATCAGTAATACCTTGCTTATGCCAGAAACTAAAAAAGTGCTCAAAGAAAAATAAGGACATATCAAAAGTTCAGGCAGAGGCTCCCACTGGCCAAACCTGAGATTATCTGAGAATCAAAATAAATGATAGTAATGGATTATAATCCATAGAATAAGAATCAATGGATAAAAACAAATAAATAATGGAGAAGGGAAAGTTATTCCTTACAGTAGAATGAGAAATAATAAATGTAGAAAAAATGATGAAATTGGAAAATCACTAAACTTTTAGTAACCACCATAATAAAAACCGTTTGCTGCAAGAATCATCAATGGATGCTAAAACTAGTGGGTCAGGGGGAAGCGGATGTGGCTCAAGAGATTGGGCTCCGAAAAAAAAAAAAAAAAAAAAACCTAAGTGTTACAGAAAAAAAAAAAAAAAAAAGAGAGAGATTGGGCTCCCACCTAACATATGTTGGGTCCTGGGTTCGGTTTCTGGGGCCTCCTGGTGAAAGCGAGCTGGCTCACGTGTAGAGCTGGCCTGCACAGAGAGCTGGCCCACATGGAGAGCTGGCGCAACAAGATGATGCAACAACAAAAAAAAAAACACAGAGGAGAGACTGTGAGAGGAACAACAAAAAAAACAGGTAGCTAAGGGGGCTCAAGCGATTGAGTGCCTCTCTCCCATGTAGGAAGGTCCTGGGATCATTTCCCGGTGCCTCCTGAAAAGCAGACAGACGCAGAAGAATGCACAGTGAACGGACACAGAGAGCAGACAGCGAGTGCAAGCAGTATGGCGGGGAGAGGGGAATAAATAAATCAATCTTAAAAAAAAAAAAAAAAAAACTAGTGGGTCAATGTTTGATTAAAAAACAGGATATTTTCATGGTCTTTAAAATACCACCTCGGGAATGGATGTGGTTCAAGTGGTTGAGTGTCTGCTTCCCACACAGGAGGTCCCGGGTTCAAGACCCGGTGCTTCCTAAAAGACAAAAAAAAAAAAACAACAAGCAAACAAGCGAAGAAACCAACTCAGGGGCGCCAGTGTGGCTCAGTGGTTGAGTACCAGCTTCCCACACAGGAGGTCCTGGGCTCAATCCCCAGGCCCAGTACCTAAAAAATAAGTAAATAAGTAAATAAATAGATAAATAAATAATAAATTTCCTATTATTAAGTTATTAACTACAAAGGAAAAGCCAGTAACTTTGCAGTGAAGTCCCACCTTAAGCAAGTGATCAAAGTTATTATCACCACAAAGGTGATGGACATCATGTGCCACTGAGGACACAATCTCATTTTTGTGGAATTTTTTGCCAAAAATGCATAACCTCAATCTAATCAAAAGGAGACATCAGAGAGACCCACAAAGAGGGAAATTCAAAATAAGTGGCCTATACTCTTCAAATATGCCACAGTCCCAAAAGATAAGAATGACTGAAGAACTATTACAGATTAAAGAGGAATAAAGAGATATGATAACTGAATGCAATGCATCATCCTGGAGTGAATTCTGAGCCAGAAAAAAAAAAAAAAAAAAAAAAAAAAGATCATTTTCTTTTGCTAAAAGGCCATTAGTTGAACAAATGGCAAAGTTTGAATAAGGGCTATAGATTGAGCAACATTATTTTATCGATGTTAATGTACTGATTTTACTAAACGTATTGTGCTTATGTGAGAGAATGCACTTGTTTTTAGGAACTGCACATTGAAGTATTAAGAGGTTAGAGACATTATGTCTACAATTAACTCTCAAAACAACTCAGAAAAAAATTAATAATAGGCTTGTATATGTATAGGTAGAGAATGATAAATTAAATGTGATAAAATGTTAAATTGGGGGATCTGGATCAAGGGCACATGGGATTTCTTTGTACTATTTGGACAACTTTTCTGTAAATCTGAAATTATTTCAAATAAAAAGTTCTAAAGCATGATGTTAGGTGAAGGTATGAAGATGCCATTAACAGACCCAGGTATACTCACCTCGCCTTGTGTGAGGAAGTTGGCCATCAGTGCCCCTTTCACTGCATTCTCCATAACACAATCTGAGAAGACAATGAGTGGAGATTTGCCTCCAAGCTCCAAGGTAACAGGTTTAATTCTTTTAGCTGACATCTCCATGATCTTACAGAAGAAGAACAAAGGAATTCAGAAGTAATTTAATAAGAGTTGGATCACAAGCTAGGTTAACTAGAGCCTGAGCCTACAAATTCACCTTGAACTGTGTATGACTTGCAACCCGATTGTTGTCAATATAATTTGCCCTTCATCTATTTAAATTATCTAATTCCATAAAACTGAAGAGAATCTGCAGAACTAAACATGACATACTGAAGAGGGAATTCATTTCAGAAATACTGTCAATCCACATGACTATCATTGGCAAAAACTCTTGTGTATTGCTATTACTATGCTTAAGGCTGACTGAGCTCAGAGCAAAAAGTAAGGTCAAAATAATGGATCTGAAAGAAACCAAAAAAAAAAAATACCCTTCTTCTGAGTTGGCTGCTATACATGAGCTAAGTCACCAAATGATAAAGTGACAGTCCAGGCCCCTTGCCCTCTCAAACACACAGGCAAGTAGGGATAATGACTTCCATCCCTACTTGGTCTAACACAAATCTACTGTTCTAATCACCCCAAGTGTGCTCCCTTCCCCCCTTTTGTACTTTTAAAGTAAACTTCAGACCTCTGCTCAATAATGCCTACTGCCCCCCTTACCAATACAAGCTAGCTAAAATCAGATAAGCCTCCAAAATAAACTTTAAAGAGGACTGACTTTGCCATATATAGATAGCTATTTGTGTTAACCAATATTGGTTTTATCTTCACCTTTGTGCCAGTGGGCACACTTCCAGTGAAAGAGACTTTGGCCACATCACGATGCTGACACAGGAACTGGCCTGTGGCAGCCCCTCCTTGCACCACATTGAAGAGCCCAGGGGGCACACCAGCCTCAGTATAGATTTCAGCCAGCAGCAATGCAGAAACAGGCGTGAAGGGAGAAGGTTTAAAGATCATGGCGTTACCTGCATCAACCCAAGACACAAACACAAAAAGACTTTCTAAGATTGATGATCCTCTGAGAACAGAACTAGAGGATAATTCACAAACAACTCCAACTGTTTCCTTTTCCACCATCAAACCCAAATCCTAGACCAAATCTTTTATTAATAAGTAAACATATCTTGTTCTTCCCACCTTGGTTTCTCTCCTTAAACAGACCCCCAGCCACATACCTGCTCAGACTCAACAATTAAAAACTTATACTCGCATATCTGGGTCTTTTCACACATATTGTCTCATTTAACACTTGCAACAGCACTAGGAAGTAGGTATGATTAGTCCCATTTTATGAAAGCTGAAATTGAAGACTAGGAAGGTTAGTTAATTTGATGAGGATCCCAAAAGCTAGTGACTTAATCAGAATTCAAAGACCCTGTTTCCACTCTATCATAGCTGCCTCCTCTCACACAGGAAAATGCTAAAACAAGAATGTGAAATGGTAACAGGAAAAAAGTTGTATTTCAACACAATATCCTAAAGGTAATGCTTTTTTAACATTATAGTTTTCTCCTAAGAAATACTCAGTCGACTTTTCCCACAGATCAGATTCTTCTATGTAAAAAGTATGAGAAAGCATGAGCAAAAGCCTCCCTGATGGAAGCCTTTCCCTTAACACTTAATGAAGGAGGAAGTCTATCTTCTGCTTCCAAAATGAAGCAAAGCTATTAAGTGTTTTCTCCTATATAGAAATGATTGGTGCAGAAAGGAAGAAAACTTAAGAGTAACACAAATATAATTCAATTTAACAGTAAAATAAGACCTCCAATTCCACAATTAACTGTTTTCTTTCCAAATAAAAAAACAGAGATAAAAATGGGATTACTATATAACCTAAACCTGTCAGCAAATTCAGGGGCAAGACAGAGCAAGAATGGGACCATGTCCTCTGCATCTCTGTATGCCTCACTGTAGGTCCCTTCTGCATGGAGGTGAAGAGAAGAAAATGGGGAGAGAGCAGATAGCTCACAAGTAGAGGAATAATTCATTCTTACCACAAGCTAAAGCTGGAGCAGACTTCCAACAGGCAATTTGAAAGGGGTAGTTCCATGCTCCTATTCCTACACATACCCCAAGTGGTTCTCTTCTGGTATATCCAAAGGATCCACCTGAGAGCTGGATATGTTCACCTAAAGGGGAAACAGAGGAGAACAGGAGAATGCAGTTCTGCTTTCCCCAAGATTTCACCAACACATGTTCTTACCTTGTACCCTAGTCAGACCAGACTCCTTGCTATTCAATACAATGTGTTCAGGCTGCCTTTTTCATTCCATTATTCTTTCACTGGTCTTCCCATATGTGTCCACATAGCAAATCCCATCTATCATTCAAATCCATGTTCAATTTACTTTAATCCTCCAAAAATTTACTAAGCCCCTATTAAGATAAGTTAGATGAAATGGACAAATGAAATACACAAACTACCAAAACCAACTCATGAAGAAATAAAATCTGAATCAGATAATAAAAAGTGTCGGCAAGGATATGGAGAAATCAGAACCCCCATACACTGCTGGTAGTATTGTAAAATGGTGCAGCCACTTTGGAAAAACAGTCTGGCTATTCCTCAAAAGGTTAAACACAGAGTTACCATTTGACCAAGTAATTCCACTCATACATACCCCACAGAAATGAAAACATATGTCCACACAAAAACTTGTATGCAAATGTTCATAGCATCATTATTCCCAATAGCCAAAAGTGGAAAAAATCCAAATGTCTGTCAACTGATAAATGGATAAACCAAATACAGTATCCCCATACAATGGAATATTATTCCACCATAAAAAGGAATAAAGTACTGATACATGCTATACCACAGATGAACCTCACAAACATTATGCTAAGTGAAAGAAGCCAATCACAAAAGACCACATATTATATGATTCAATTTATATGAAACATCCAGTATAGGCAAACACATAGAGACAGAAAGTAGATCAGTAGTTACTTAGGACTAGGGCAGATGACAGCTAAAGGGCAGAGTTTCTTTTTGAAATAATGAGAAAGTTCTAAATTTAATTGTGTGGTAGTTGCACAACTCTGTGATACACTAAAAACCAATGAATAATACACTTTAAATGAGTGAATTATATGGTATGTGAATTATGTCACAATAAAGCTGTTATAAAAAAAATTGTACTGAGCCTCTATAATGTGAAAGGCACTGAGATAAGTGCTGGGGATACAGACATAAACAAGAAAGACATAATCCATGCCTTCACAAAGCCTTCTGTCTATGAGAGAAACAGAAAGATAAATTTTACTATCCAAAGGAGAGTCAAGTATACAAATAACAAAAATGTAAGATGTAATATGAGTGTCACATGAGATTATGAATATAGTGATTTGAGGCTTGCAATGAAGAAAATGATCACACCCAGCTGGCAGGACCTGGGAAGACTTGTGAAGGAAGGAGTGACTGAGCCAAGTCTGCCATCGCCTTGCTCACACCTCTCCACACACTTATCATATGGTATAAAAAAATCGTTTCTGGGGAGTGGGTGTAGCTCAGCAGTTGAGTGCCTGCTTCCCATGTATGAGGCCCTGGGTTCAATCCCCAGTACCTCTTTTTTTAAAAAATTATTTCTGTTACGTACTCAGATGGACTGAGTTCCACAAAGACAGACACATTCCCGTTAGCGGAGCATCAAGCAGAGGACCAGCTGATGTCTGCTGAATAATCTAAGTAAAAAGTAATGAGAGTTTATATATAAAAAGTCCAAAAAATCTACAACAAAATTACTTGAGCTAATAAACAAATTCAGCAAACTGGCAGGGTACAAAAATCAGCAGTGTTTCTGTATACTAGTAATGAGCAATCTGAGGAGGAAATCAAGAAAGAAATTCCATTTACAATAATAACTAAAAGAATCCACTATCTCGTAATAAATTTATCCAGGTATTCAAAGAACTTATACACCGAAAACTACAATGTGGACAGTTTCTGTTGAAAAGTTTTGGTAATGGAAGATGGTGATTGCACAATATAGTGAATATAATTAATGCCACTGAACTGTACACTGAAAAATGGTTAAAATGATATTTTGTGTTATATGTTAACACAATAAAAATGTTTTAAAATTTTAAAAAAGAGAATCCCCCTCTCCCCCCAAAAAAAGTAATGAGAGTTTAGAAAAGAAAATAATGAGCTACAAGTTCGGTTGGAATTCTGTTGAGTATGAGGAGTTTACAGGGTATCCAAGGCAAGATTGCCAGACAGCTAGAAACCTGAGCACTGCTCAGAAAAAAGAGCAAGCATGTTATAGTGGTAATCTTTTTACATTACAACCAACCTAAGTGTCAGCAAGACACTTAGGTTGGTTGTAATTCACCATGCTCTCATGAATTTTATTAGTTCTATGGCTGTTTGTATTCAATTTTCCATTAATTATGATTTTATTGTTTTAGGAGAGCTATAATGTTAAACAGTTTCTACCTAGCTTTATGTTTATAACTATTTAAATAACATTAAAAATAAAATAATTTAAGTCAACACCAATGATCTATGGGATGTTTTGCCTTTCAAAAGGTGCCTGGCAAATAATATAAGCTAGGTAGAAGTTTAACATTATATAGTTTCAGAAGCAGAAATCTTTGACAATATTTTCTCATACAAGGAGATTGTTGGCACCAAAACGCAAGTCTTAGAAACATAAAACTATTGCTGAATTGATTCATTTAATCTCAATAAAACTATTAATATCAATGTAAACAAATCTCAATTTCATAAACTAGTTAACCTCCTTCATACCAATACTTGGGGAAACTGATGCAAAAAAGAAAAAATACTTGCCCAAATTTATTAACATCAGATTCAGACCTGTTAAAAAAAGAGCTTAACACCACTAAATATCAATCCTCTTAAGACCGCCTGATTGTGCTGAGAAAGGAAAAAACTATTTTAAATTCCATAAAATACTATGCTAGAAAGAAAATATCATTCTAATCAAACTGGCATACAGTCAATCAAAAAGCATATATAGACCAAAATATACCATATATTAGGTCCCTATATTTTTTAAAAAGCTAGTTTTTTTTTTTAAATATCAAAACTGAGAGGCAAAGAAGAGAATCTTGGGAAACAAATGTGGTTCAAGCCATTAAGCGCCCACCTCCCACAAAGGAGGTCATGGGTTCGGTTCCCATGCCTCCTGAAAAAATAAAAACAAACAACAAGCAAAACAAACAAAAAAATCAACTTAGGGAAGTCGATGTGGCTTAGTGGTTAAGCGCCGGCTTCCCACATACAAGGTCCTGGGTTCAATCTCCAGCCCTCAGTACCTCAAAAAAAAAAGAGACTCTTAAGAGGCAGAGGGAAATGGAGCCTGAGGGGTGGAGTGGGGGGAAATAAAAGGCAGAAAGAGTGGGAAACTGAAGAACAGGATGGGGGAGAGAATCAGAGAGAAGAGAGGGAAGAAGAGTGAAGGGCAAAGAGAAAAGGAAACTGAAGGACAGAGATGTGGGAGGCACAGGGAAAGAGAGAGGGGAAAATGAGGGGTAGGGGAGGAAGGAAGAGTAAGGGGCAGAGAGTGGGAGACTCAGCAGCAGGGAAAGGGTCTGAGGACCCCAAAACCTTAGAATCCTGGCCTCTGGACCCTACCAAACCATCCAATATGAACTGTTATAAACTTTATAAATAATCAAAGGAAATTTTTGCCAAATCAGTTAGACATGCTCTTGACAGCACATTTGTTTTTTGGTAACTTGGTCTAAAGATCAGGTACCATGTTAAGTGCTTTACATATATATAATCTCATTTCATCCTTCTAACAACCCAACCAGGTAGGGATTAATATTAACAGTTTAGATAAGGAAAGATAAAGTAATTTCCAGGGTTACCAGGTAGAAAGTGATGAACCCAGGATTTAACCCAGGCTTATCTAAATTCCAAAATCTGTGCCCTTCACCAAAGGCTCTACTCTTCTGCCTCCTTGTCAACTGATCAAAGGCGGCCAGGGGAGAGCTTACCAGCCATGGATCCAGCCAAGCCTGCATAATACTCCAGGCACTGCCAGGAAGTATCAATATCCAACTGGGCCTCGAAGATGGACTTGCCATTGTTGATGGTCTCCACAGTGGCAATATCATCCTTCCGTTCCTTTGGGTAAAACAGAAGATTAAATTTAGGACATATGACCATACACTTCAATGTAAACAGAATACACTGCTCAATTTTTTAAAAATAGTAACAACCTGCACATTAAATGAAAATAAAAGGAATACAAGTGCTACATTTGGAAGATAAAAATATTGGTAAACAGCAGTCCTGTTCTCCCCCTCAAATTAACTGACACAGATTTAAGACCAAAACATCATTTCAAGATCAGAAAAGCTTTAAGAAGTGAATATTACAAATGTACATGTTTATAAATATGTTTGTGTGTATATTATATGGATATATAAACACACACACATATATATATGCACACACATATGCTTGAAAATTATACAAAATAGCCTTACACACAATTGGAATTTAGGAGATTATACTCATTCATCATTTTAATTTTCTCAAAGAAATGTACAATATTAAAACTAAAAAATAAATATTTTCTAATATTCAGCACTCAATACTCTTTTCAAATACTGTTTCTAGTTCTGGCCTCCACTATTTACTAAGGAAAAAGAAGCTCTAGAGTGTCCAGAGAAATAAGATCTATAAAGAAAAAGCTGAATAATAAATTTATTTGGCCTAAAGAAGATAAAATGAATTGAATACGGGGAGCGGATGTGGCTCAAGCAGTTGAGCACCTGCTTCCCACATGGGAGGTCCTGGGATCCGTTCCTGATGCGTCCTAAAAACAAATAAACAAACAACAAGCAAACAAACAAGAAAAACAACTCAAGGGAGCCGATGTGGCTCAGGAGTTAAGTGCCGGCTTCCCACATGAGGTCCCGGTACCACAAGAAAAAAGAAAAAAAAAGAATTGAATATGTAAGAAATAGACAGTTGTTATTATGGATCCAATTTAAAATAAATATTAGGGTGAATCTCTAAAAATACAGAAAAAATAATCAAAACTTGGCAAGAGGCAGCATTCTCTTATTAAAACTTAAAACTGACAGGCAATAAAGCCGACGAGAAGCAAAATGGAAGGACAACAGAAATGAACAGAAGCTTTCTATCCACAGCACAAATCCACAGAGAAAATGGAAGGAAGAATATGAAATTCAGTAGAGAAAACAGGAAAGGACAATCTGTTAGTTAGATCTGGACATGTATTTATAAGACGACCATGGGTATAAAACGCTTTAATTCATTCTACATACATTACTAAGAAGAATGTATAGATCTGCCTTCAATGAGAAAAGAGAAAATTAATAAATTCTAAGTAAATACTGCAATTACCAGATGGACATGGTCCTTGAGAAAGGATAATTTGTTAAAGTTTGAACATGGTCTAAATTTCTCTTTGAAACCTTTTCTTTGTCTGATTCTACACTCACCAAACCACCTTTTGTCAATTAGTTTCCAAGTTATACTGATACGGAATAGGGTACTTTGAGCCAGACATAAATTATTTTCCATTCTTGAATTAATTGAGTATGATTAATATGAAACAGTTTTCCAACGGTATGATCAACCATGGGTGGTTTAGTTATATTTCTCTTCTAGAATGCAAGACGGGAAGTAGGCCCTAGCAAAGAGGTAAGTATTGACTCCCTAATTAGCATGAATAAACTGATGAATCAATACATAACATTTCAGATACATGAAAAAATATTGAACTAGCAATAGGGAGATGCTATTCTGCTTCCACTTAAAGTACAAGAATGAACAAACAGGAAGAAATCTGTGACTACCACTGCTAAGCTCTGGAATATTTACCAAAAGAATAGAAAGTTTTATTAATCTCATGAGTTGGTTTTTTTCCCTCAGTAATGGATAGACAGCTAACTTGGGGGACCATTTCAAGGTTCTATTTCTCTGAGAAAATTTAATTTAATGGCAGGTCTTAGGTGATTTTTCCTCTTATTCTATATTTTCCACCCTCACAAAAAGGTTATTTACACAAAATCATTATGAGATCTTTTGATATACCACAAAATCATCATCAAAAAATATCCCTGACAGAATGATGGGCTGTGGTTAACAGTACAAGTATGAGAACATTCTCTCATGAATTATAACAAATATGCAATACTAACACATGGTATTAATAATAGGATAGTTTGTGGGGAAAAAAATACACCAAATATAAACTATGGACTATCAATAGCAGTAATATTGTGACAATGTTCTTTCATCATTTGTAACAAATGTGTCACAACAACATAAGATGTTCGTGGTAGAATGATGTATGGGAATCCTGTATGGAATGCATCATTTTTCTTTAAAAATTTTAAATTTTTAAAAAAAAAAAAAAAAAGAACCAAAAAAAAAAGCAAATCACCAATCATTCCACCATCCAGAGATAATCACTAGAAACACAAGTTATGTTGTTTATTACAGATAACTACACATGCATATACACTAAGTACATACATTTTTAAACAGAGTTGAGATTATACTTCATAAAGATATCTGTAACTTTTTTCACATAACATGACACTGAGGCTGGCTTATCAAAATAGCTTTATTAAATTATATTTTTTCTAGAATATTTGGGAAATGCAGAAAATTAGCAATAAATATAAAAATAACATGTATTCTCACCAAAAAAATTTCATTAAAATGTTTAATTGCTTTTCTATTACTGAAAAAAAAAAAAATCCCTGATAAAAACTGCCCAGGAGTCCAAGTAGATCTCTACTAATTATTAATATTGCTTTAGAGAAAACAGGGTTCCTTTATCCTCTCTAAAGGACGGCAGTGGGAGAAGAGAAACACAACATAAACCAATGAGCAGCTCAGCAACTCCCTATAACCTTGCATATAAGTATAATTTTTTTGAGTATCCCACAGTTTTCAACATGGTACTTTGGATAATGATCATCTTTGCCATGACTGTGATTATTAACCTCTTACAATATTTGGAACTTGGTTCCCAGATATGATAGCATCATTTATAGATGACAAACCAGAAGATTCAAATGGATTGAACTTTCCTTATGCCAGACTTAGAAAAGGGGTTTGGAAATTGGCTGTTTTGTTAAAATAAATCTTTTAGAGTGATTTAAAGTAGACAGTATACTTTTCTGTGTGTGCCTGTGACTATTATTTTAGAATGAATTATAGTATTGAGGTGAATTAAATTGTATGAGCATAGCCATAATATGCTCAAATATAACCATTAATAACATAATTTCATTCCATTTAACATTTGGAAATTAGCACTGAAATAAATGAAATAAATTTAAACCATTTAGAATAGCTTGTGTTATTTATGTTAGAAAAAATACACTGAATTTACTAGAGAAACTTATGAATGCTTAACTTCCTTACAAGGGATAGGTAAAAATCATATTTGGGCTGTTGTCTACTATGAGCCATTTGTAAATGTCTTAATTTGATGTAAATATCTCTGAAACGAGAAGAAAGATTTTATAACCTTTGGAATTGTATTCTGATTGACAGAAGATAGCAGTTTTTTTTAACCTCTTCTGAAAGTTTCACGATCCATATGGTCTGGCATGGATATTAAAAACACTACATGGGAAGCGGCTGTGGCTCAATCAGTAGGGCTCCCGTTTACCATATGGGAGGCCCCGGGTTCGGTTCCCGGGGCCTCCTGGTGAGGGCAGGCCCGCCCGCACGGCGTGGTTGGCTGACCCGGCGAGCGCGGGCAGCGGGGGGGGATATATGAATAAATAAATAAAATCTTTAAAAAAAAAAAAAAAAAAAAACACTACATTAATCTAAGAAGAAACTAGCTTTGTGGAAGTATAGATGCTTGTAATTATATGCACAAAAACAAATCTTTAGAGGACATTTTGGAGCATGAATATTTTTGTTTCAATGGCTTTTTTTTTTTTTTTAATCTTTTTTTTTTTAATTATGGGTAAAAATCAAAATTCTCACAATATATACAAACATTTGCAAAATGATATATAAATATATATGCATAGGGAAGCGGCTGTGGCTCAATCAGTAGGGCTCCCGTTTACCATATGGGAGGCCCGCCCTCACGACGTGGTTGGCTGACCCAGCGAGCACAGGCAGCAAGGGGGGGATAAATGAATAAATAAATAAAATCTTAAAAAAAATATATATATATATGCATATATGTGTTTCAATGGCTTTTCTTCGTGTGTAAGTTTCTATGGTTTGTGGTCTATCTAATTAGCCTATAAAGACTGACAAATAATGGTACTGATTGAAGGGAAAAAAAAAAAAAAAAAAGGAAGGAAGGCTGGCCATTGCTCAGGGAAATGAAAAGCCTCAAGGGGAAAGAAAGCAATAAACCTATAATTATAGTACAGTGCATGAAATGCTACAGATATAGGTCCAAGGGGCAAAAGACACAAAATAGCACTAAACTCGGCAAAGGAAGGTGAAGGCGCACCTTCGAGGAGAGATAAAGCTGGAGAAGTCCTCCAAGGGGTACAATGTGATAGCATGTGCAGAGAAGTGGATGTGAGAGGGCATGGCAAAGGAAAAAGGGTCAGTAGTGTGGGCTGGGGCTCACGGTGTGAGAGGAGGAAAGAAAGTGAGACTAGAGAAACAAGGGTCTAATGGAGAAGGGCCTGATGGGCCACGGTAAGGAGGGGACTGCCACAGGACTTTTACCTAGGGGCATACCATGATCAAATGTACATTAACAGGCAGTTGGCTCCATAGCATAAAATTCAAACTGACCTGAGGTAGATAGACAGGCTATATACACAATCTTTTGTTTAAAATAGTGTAGCAACTGCGGGGACCCCAGGCAGGTAACCAGTTGCCCCTGCCCAGTGTTCAGACTCAGACCCCAGGCCGCTCCCTGCACGCTGGGGATGAAATGTGTAAAGAGTCATAGATGAAGGGGGGCTACTGGGTGGCCCCACCTGCCCCCACCCTACCAAAAGCCACTGGAGACATTCACAGAAATGGGGTGCAGCCCGGCATCCCCCTACTCAGGTACTCAATCTCAGGTGTCCCCGGGAGAAGGGCCGCCCGGCAGTCCCAGACTGGGGAGGGTGGGCGTAGGATTTTCTTAGGGGCCGGGGGGCTGGTGTGCTTCTGCACTTGGGGCTGGGAGAGGGAGAACCCGGGGCCTCTTCCCAAGAGCATTTGGACTCACTCTGGGGGTGGGGCTGAATGGCAGCTTTATTTTTCTCATCTTGTCTCACCACCACCCCTGGTACCTTGACCTGGAGGTCAGGGTTCCCAGCCCCATATACTTGAAGGACGACTGCCTGACCCTGGCATCCAGGGAAAGCTAGTATTTTTGTACTAGAACATTTTTTCAATCGCCAATCCCTTGTTGGGGGGGAAGGGCCCCGTGGGTGGTCCCTTGTCCTCAGGGGTGTGAGCGGAGGGGAAGTTGTCTCGGGGATATTCGTCCGGCTGTGGCTTGGATTAGATTCCTTTTCAGACAGATGGACCTAGAACCCCTGCCCTCATGGCCCAGATTCTCCACAGCCACCATCACTCTACTTTCAGGCCCCTCACTTGCCCTTGAGCTTCCCTGACTCCCACTGAAGACAGGGGGATTTGGGCGGTGCTGGCTGCCCCCTACCACCCCATAGGATCCCTGGTACACAGCTCCTGGGGGTATGAGGGAAGAGGCTTGGGAAGCCCTTTGGAGCTGGACTCAGGTCTTACCTGTCCCGCCTCTGGCCCTCGGCTTCCTGGGCACGTCCTTGAGGGGCTGGCATCTCTTCCTCTGTGTCCTCAAACCCATCTCTGGGCAGCCATGGACTTGGACATGCCTGGGTCTATGGGGTGGGCAGCCGGGGCCTGTATGCCAGTGGGCTGGGCCGGGGGTCCGCGGGCCCCTCCACCCTCTGCCTCTCCCCAGAAGCAGGCGGCACTGGGACCAAGCTCCAGCCATCTAGCAATAGCCTCTCAAGATGGGGGTGGGAGGGCCCCCAAGGGACTTGTGCTTTCTGTGAGTGGGCTCCTCCTATCCCCTCCCCCCATGCCAGGCTTCACCCTCGTATTTAATTAAACATCCTCTTTTCTAAACCTTAAATAAATAGTGTTGCATAGTTTTATATAACATTTTCCTTCTTCTTTGAAGTGAAATAGTAGCTACTTTCATAAGACTCCAACTAAGAAATAATTGGGTCCCATCTGT
The DNA here is from genome assembly GCA_026826555.1 of Tolypeutes matacus. Classification (NCBI taxonomy): domain Eukaryota; kingdom Metazoa; phylum Chordata; class Mammalia; order Cingulata; family Chlamyphoridae; genus Tolypeutes; species Tolypeutes matacus. Next base: position 4,367,557 of record JAKSZT010054304.1, read on the forward strand.
AAGATCTTTATCAAAAGATTTGCATAAAAATGGTAACTTGTGACTATGAGTTAAACAAAGAATTACAATATGTCCCAACAAATCCACTTCTAGGTATTTATCCAAAAGAATTGAAAGCAGGGACTCGAACAGATATTTGTACACCAGTGTACATAGCAGCATTATTTTTTTTTTTTTTTTTTTTAATTTTTATTTATTTATTCATTTATCCCCCCCTTGCTGCTTGTGCTCGCTGGGCCAGCCAACCACGCCGTGCGGGCGGGCCTGCCCCCACCAGGAGGCCCCGGGAACCGAACCCGGGGCCTCCCATATGGTAAACCGGAGCCCTACTGATTGAGCCACAGCCGCTTCCCAATAGCAGCATTATTAACAGCCAAAAAGTGGAAACAACACGTGTCCACCAACAGATGAATGGATAAAGAAAATGTGGTAGATACATACAATGGAATATTATTTCCCATAAAAGGGAATGATGTTCTGATATGTACAACATAGATGAACCTTGAAGGCATCCTATTGAGTGAAATAAGCCAGACATAATAGGATAAATATTCTATGATTGCACTTATACAGAACACCTAGAATATGTAAATTCATAAAAGCAAAAAGTAAATTACAAGTTACCATGGGCTGAGAGGTGGGAGGAAAGGGCTTAAAGGGTCTGGAGTTTCTGTTTGCAGTGATGAAAAAGTTTTGATAATGGATAGTGATGGTGACAAAATACTGTAAATGTAATTGATATGAATGAAAAACAAAGAAAGATGAACCTCAGAGCAATGAAGGAGGGGCTTTCTGGAAGGAAATAAGTTAAAACATACCCTTATTATCCTGGCAGCCTCCAAAAGGATTCGGCAACGCTCCATGCCAGATTTTTTACGCCATATTTTAAAGGCCGCCTGTGCATTTTCAACAGCCAAATTTACTTCCTTTTCTCCTGAACATGTGAAAGTAGCTATCACTCGGCCTACAGAGAGAGGAAATGTTAGTGTTATCTCAAACCGTTACTACACATTTAAATAAAGCATTATGTATCTAGATTTCCTCTTAGTGATCCCCTTCTTGTTTTTAATATGGTTTGAGTTAATGGCCACCCCTATACCAGCTGTTCTCAATAAAACCAACCAACAAATACTGTTCCTCCATAGCTTTGAGATCTTTTTTTTTTTTTTTTTTTTTAGCTTTGAGATCTTCAGAGTTCCCAGAGTACACCTAATGGCACACTTTAAGCTTTGGATAAAGATGGTTTTTTTAAAATTCCTTTCCCAATTCTGATTTATGTACAAAAACATTTTAACACTATAGGATGCATGCAAAGTCTGCATTCATGCTCGTTAAGACTGTGAGCTTCCCTGCATACACCGTACAAATGTTTATTCTCCCCCAGTCCTGGAAATCTTCTGTGCACATGGTTGAAGACATTACAGCCCTAGGGGTAAAGATTAAATCATTAACAGAGAGACAACCTCACGCCTCGGGACTTTATGAACTCTGTTGAGGCGGTTTTCAAATTACCCGTGATTCCATCACGCAAGTTTCCCCAGCGGCGTTAGCTGCGGGTACATTAAACTCCATGCTCTACATTTTCTTTTATCTATGTTCAATATATGTTTGCTCAGTGCACTAAATGAAGGTTCAGGGGAGTTAAATATAAGTACCAGCAGGGGGTTTGAGGTGGGGGAAGAGCGTGACCCCGCCCCCACCCCGCCGTGTCTCCCCTCCCGTTACCCGTCGCTGGCTCGAACGCCTTTTCGGTGCCGGAGGAGTCCACCGGCTCCACGCGGGCCCCGCCGCGGTAATTGAGCGGCTGCGATACCACAAAGGTGCCAGTGCTCATGGCAGCGACAGAAGCAGGCCGAAGTGAGTACCGAAGAGGAGCGAACGCAGACAAGCTTGCTAGGAGAAGCATGAGGGGCGGGCACAGCGCGGCGCAGCTGAGGTTGAGAGGCCGCGGGATCTGACCCGGCCTCCAGGAGCGGCGCAGCAGGCGGGGCGGGGCCTCCAGGAGCGGCGCAGCAGCGGGGCGGGGCCTCCAGGAGCGGCGCAGCAGGCGGGGCGGGGCCTCCAGGAGCGGTGCGACGCTCGGGGCGGGGCGAGCCAGGGACGTGGGTGGGGCGCCGTGGGACGGAGTTTACGGGGCCTCGCGGGGCGAGGCGGGGCCTACCCGAAAGACCCTGAGAGCTGAGTGGGGCGTCTCTATGCGGGGGCGGGGCAGGGGACGGGGATAAGGGGGCGGGGTGGGGCTTCAGGACGGGGCCCGAGAAACTTCGCCGGGACGCGCTCTCGGCTCTTCCGCGGCCGGGGTCTGCTCTAATCTAACCGAGACACGCACACACGCTATAAACCAAGAATCTCCAAGGGGCGGGGAGCGGAGAAATAGGACCTCCTCCACACGTTTTCGGGTACATTAGTGCATGTAATCATCCTAGAATACCAGTCGAGCCTGTAGCCTAAAAAAAACAGAGGACTGGGGTTCTTCGTGTGCCAGGAATATGACTTTGGGGGTTACTTCATTCTTAGGCCACCATTTCTTTATCTGTATAATTAATTACTACATTAAAAGGATTACCGTAAAGGCTAAGGGAAGGACTGTCAAGGACATAGGTGTTGTGATGTGAAACTGCTTTTTAAATTCTAAGAGAGCAATTGTAACTTTTTAATGACGAATAGTGACTTAAACAGAAACCCACCATAAAGGATACAAACAGCCAAGGCCATATGAAAAGATGTAAAGGAAAAAGACCTTCTATACTACATACCCGCCACTTAGATGCACACAAAAGGTCTCAGTCAGCTGATGGATCTTACACAAAGACAATAGTGTTTATTCTTACTAAACTTCCGTGCATCTGCAACAGAGACCTTTACGAACAGAATTAACTGGCAATTTGGATATTCCATTATTTCTTTCAGGCTTTTTCTCTTCTAGGGGCTGGGGGTTTTTCTCAATGTTTTTTTCTTTTACCTCAGTACTAAGCTAATACTAAACTCAATAATAAGGACTTAATTTTCAGGGTTAGAGTAGAAATAAACTATTCTGGACAACTTTTCCAGCATTTATATACCAATTTGTGAACCCTCTGAATGCAAATGAGATTTGTTGGTCTTGGTCCTAAAATGGAAACAGCATTGCCAAAATGCAGGACACCTTGAGTGGAACTCACATCTACTGCCTTTATTATGTATTGGCCACCAGGACCAGAAGTGGAGCATGTATGTAGTTACTGATGAACACTATAGCGCTCCAGGATCATCGACGGTCATTTATGTGTACAGTGAACATATACCTCAAGTTTTTTGGAACAATCCCCATTTAAAATATTCTGCCCCCAACAAATGCATTCTGACTTTGCAGATGACTCCCAATGTGTGTTTTGAAAATGTAGTCATGACATCTATTGATGTAATTCAAAGATTATAAAAATGGAAAACCTTCTCCAAAATATTTAGCTGCTCCTCTTACCTTTCTATGCCTTTATTGTTAACATTATTAATATATTATTAGCAAAACCTGACATGTATAGAGTACATTATAGGTTGCAAAGCTCTTTCACATCTATTTTCTCACTTGATGTGCAAAACCCTGTGAAAGAAAAGGAAACTAACAAGGACTGAGATAGAAGCTAGTATGTAGTGCTTTCACCAATGTCTCAGTGGCAATCCTGCAAGATGTTTTATTATCCCATTGTACAGATAAAGAAGTTGGCTCAGAAAGGTCATAGAGGGGGATGGATGTGGCTCAAATGGTTGGGCGTCCGTCTCCCATATGGAGGGACCCAGGTTCAATACCCGGGACCTCCCGGTAAAAAAAAAAAAAAAGAAGAAAGGTCATAGAGTTCCCCCATGGAGGAGCTGCCATTATAGTCCAGCTCTGTGCAAGTCCAAAGCAAATTTTGTCTATACACTGGGTCTAGATGTCTCCATGAAGGTTGCCATCAAAATTCACTCTTGGAGCAGGTGTAGCTCAGTGGTTAAGTGTCTGCTCTGCATGAATGAAGTCCCAGGTACAATTCCTCGTACCTCCTAAAAAAAATTTTTTTTTAATTAACTCTTATTTGGGTGGTTATCAAAGAAAATGGGGGTTTTTGAACCCAGAAATTTGACCATGGGGAGATTTAAAGGACATGTAAATTTCCTGGCCTCCAAGGAGATCATCAGCAATACCCCCAAAGCAGTTGGGAAGCCACCGAAGTTGTTGGAAATTGAATTGTGTCTCCCACAAAAGACATGTTCACATCTTTATTCAGATTTTGTAGGTGTAAACCCATTTGTAAAGAGGACCTTTGAAGGTGTTATTATTAGTTAAGGTTGGAATCATTTGTGAACTGAATCTTTGAAGATCCTATTTAGATGAGGCCAAATTGAATCAAGGTGGGCCTTATCCATGTAAGTCCTTTATGAGGAGAAGAATCTAGACACAGACACAGGTGATGGAGCAGAAGTAGAAGCTGGAAGGAGAATCCATGTGATGGCGGCAGAGATGAAAACCAAGGAACCTGAAGAACCTTAGCTAGCAAGCCAGCACCAGAATGCTACAGACTTAAGGGATAAAGCCTTGATTTTGGACTTCCAGCTTCCAAAACCATGAAACAATAAATTCCCATTGTTTAAGTCAATGCATTCTGTGGTGTTTGTTATAGCAGTCCTGGCAAATGAAACAGGGGATATTGGCCAGGCTGGATAAGTTCAGGGTTAAAAATTAAAGAGACAAGGAGGGCCACAAGGAGAAGAAGGAGTTCCAAAAGAGAAGCAATGTGTGCGTGTTGAGGGCTGAGGTGGGGTGAAAAGAGATACCGAGAGGAAGGAGTGATATCTTTGCTAAAGGGGAAGGAGAAGCTAAAGAGAAACGGCTTACCTCACAATTATTAAAAGCCAAGCTTAGGTGCCACTTAAGTCCCATCCATGTCTACATTTCCTTCCCCAGAGAACTGGAGGTAGAGGAGAAGAAAAGCAACTTCCCCCATATTTAGGCCTTCGAAAGGAGGGAGCCCTTAGGAACCCAAGTGGGATTTAGGGTCCTTCACCTCCTGCCTGTCCCAGCCCCCAGCCATCCAACCTCCAGACTGTTGCTTGGATTTCATTTCACCATTAGTAGTACTCTATTCTTGGGCACATCCTTCAGAGGGAAAATAGAATGTCTTAGGGTAATAGCCAGCTCTTAGTGTATCCCCTAGAAGCTGAGAACTGCATTAAACACATACATATGATGTCGTCAACATGGCAATGTGACACATCCCCTGGAAAAGTCTCCTCTAAGAATCAACTAATAAAAGGACATATCCCACTTGCTTGGAACTCAGGATGACAATAGAGACCAGAGAAGGACTCTAAAAACGCTAAATTGAAGGAAAAGAAAAATAATCTCTAAAATCAGGTAGGAGATTTTCATCTCAGATCCACCAGTCCAGACTCCTTTCCCTCACTTGGACCCGTGCAACATAGAAGTCCAACAGAGGCAGCATGGCCCGCGTCCCTCCTGCCACAGACGCAGACCATAGAGCCACACACAGGGAATTAGAACCCCATGCACATCCAGGCCCAAGGACCTAAGTCGTCAGAAACCCAGGGCAGAACACAAGCAGCTGAGGAGAGCCACATGCAAAAGGACCCCCAGGGGAAAAAAGAGAGACCACAGCAGAACTGTTGGCAAGAGGTGCGCACACTCAGTCCATCTTTGTTTTCTGTAGAATTGACATCTTAACAATATTGTCTTCCAGTCCATGAACACAGAATGTCTTTCCATTTATTTAGATCTTCTTTGATTTTTTTTTAGCAAAGTTTTGTGGTTTTCCATATATAAGTTCTTTGCATATCTGGTTAAATTTATTCTTAGATATCTGATTCTTATAGTTGCTATTGTAAATAGAATTTTTTTCTTGATTTCCTCCTCAGATTGCTCATCGTTACTGTATAGAAACACAACTGAAGGATGTTTATGTGGGAGGTTGTGGGAGGTGTAGGAGGTGGGGCATATGGGAATCCCTATATTTTCTGTGTAACATTTATATAATCTAAGTATCTTTTTAAAAAAATAAATTAAATTAATTTAAAAAATAAAATAAAAAAAGAAATCGAGAATGAAAAGAAAAAAAAAAAGAAACACTACTGGCTTGTTGTGTGTTGATCTTGTACCCTTCCACTTTGCTGGATCCATTTATTAGCTCTAGTAGCTTTGTTGTAGGTTTTTCAGGACTTTTCATTATATAGGATCATGTCATTGGCAAACAGGGAAAGTTTTACTTATTCTTTTCTAATTTGGATACCATTTATTTCTTTTTCTTGCCTAATTGTTCTAAACTCCCAGTACAATGTTCAGTAACAGTGTGGACAGTGTCTTGTTCCTGAGCTTAGCGAGAAAGCTTTCAGTCTTTCCCCATTGAGTATGATGTTAGTAGTGGGTGTTTCATAGACGCCCTTCATCATGTTAAGGGTGTTTCCTTCTATTCCTAGTTTTCTGAGTGTTTTTATCAAGAAGGGGTGTTGAATAATATTAAATGCTTATTCTGCATCAATGGAGATGATTATGTGGTTTTTACCCTTCATTCTATTAATGTGGTGTATTACATTGATTGATTTTCTTATGTTGAACCACACTTACATAGCTAGGATAAGTCCCACCTGATCATGGTGTATAATTCTTTTAACGTGCTGTTGGATTTTGTTTGCTAATATTTTGTTGACGATATCTGCATCATATTCATTGGGGAAATTGGTCTGTAATTTTATTCTCGTGATATCTTTATCTGGCTTCAGTATTAGGGTGATGCTGGCCTCAGAGAAAGAGTTGGCAAGTGTTCCTTCCTCCTCAATTTTTGGAAGAGTTCGAGCATTTTGTTGTTAATTCTTTAAATATTTGGTAAAACTCACCAGTGAAGCCATCTGGTCCTGGGCTTTTCTTTTTTTTTTTTTCCCCTAGGACTTTTAAAAAAAATGTTTTTTCTTTATTTTTAAAAGAGTTATAGACTACAAACATGTTACATAAAAAATATAGGGGATTCCCATATAACCCCCCCCCCCCCCCCCACAATTTTGCCCATTAACAACATCTTTCAGTAGTGTGGTATATTTGTTGCAATTGATGAACACATGTTGAAGCATTGCTACTAACCATGGTCTATAGTTTATATTATGTTTTACACTTTGCACTGCACAATTTTATAGGTTTTGACAAAATGTATAATGGCTGGTATCTGTCATTGTAATATCTTGCAGAACGATTCCAATCTTTCAAAAATGCCCTGGGCTTTTCTTTTTTGGCAGGTTTCTTTTGTTTTGTTTTTAAATTTCTTTATATTAGAGAAATTGTAGGTTTACAGAACAATCATACATAAAACACAGGATTCCTATACACTATCCTACCACCAACAAATTGCACTATTGTGGAACACTTGTCATAATTGATGATAGCACATTTCTATAACTGTACTATTAATCAAAGTCCATGGTTTAACTTAGGATTCACTGTGCAGTGCAGTTCCATGAATTTTCTAAAAAAAAAAAAAAATTATTGTTACCATATACACAATCCAACATTTTCCCTTTTAGTCATATTCAGACATATACTTCAGTGCATTGCATTCACAATGTGTGCCACATCACCACCATCCATTACCAAAACATTTCCATCATTCCACATAGGAACTCCTGTACATTTTAAGCCTTAACTTCCCATTATCCATCCCTACCCCATCCACTGGTAACCTATTGTATTAGTCTGCTAAAAGGGGTGCCAATGCAAATCTGTTGGCTTTTATAAAGGGTATTTATTTAGGGTAACAGCTTACAGTCTCAAGGCCACGGAAAGTCCAACTCAAGGTACCATAAGAGGTACGTTTGCACCAAATCAGCTGCCACATGTTGAAGCAAGATGGTGATCTATCTCCAAGGGGATTCAGCCTTCCCCTCTGGACTTCCTCTTCCTCTTGAGGCTCCATGGTCCCAGCTTCTTCCTGATCTCACTTGCAGGTTGAAGTAGGGCTTGTCTCTCAGGGCTTCCTGTATCAGTCTTGGCTCTTTTCCCAAGGTCAGCTGTAAGCTATCAGGAAAATGGTCCCGCTTTCCCTGGGGCTTTAGCGCCTTCTTTTTGTCACATGGCAGGACCAAAATGACAAATTTCTCTCCACTGTGTGTATTCTTGAGTGAGTGTCCGTTTATATTAGACCCAGCAAGGGAGCGGGGACTCAACCTGAGTCACACCCTCCAATATAGTCAAATCTAAAAGCCCTAATCTTAACAGGTAATCCAATCAAAGACATCTCAGCTGAATTTAATGCAATTAAAGGGTATGTATTGGGAAAAAATTTAGTGAGTATTGTTCAAACCTAAAAGTGAAACATCATGCAGGAAACTTTGTTAATCAGCAAACCAATGCCTTGCTAGTCAGCACCTTTCATATTTTAGGAGGAATGATGAGAACTAGAACAGTGGGCACACTGGGGGATGTTTTGCAACAAATAAGAACAGACAGGGTGCATTCTGGGAAGTATTGTGTTCCTCTATGGGAAGGCTGGCCACTTTCTCAGGAACTGATGCATAAACCTTGGAATGTACTGCCGGGGAGTGTGGTGTTCCTTCCTGAGGAGGCTGGCCACTTCCTCAGGAATTGACACAGTGCTGGCAAGTTGGCATCTATAGTATCGAGCTCATTGATTATGAGCTCAATAAAAGGGACAGTCCCTGGACAGGCCAGTTGAAGTCCCACCCTGGGAGAGGGTGCTCTGCACAGGTGTTGTTTTCAATCAAGACTCTGGTATTAGCTGCTCATTTGGGATTTCCCAGCCAAGATCTAGATGTTGGTGAGTTTGTATGTAAGACTGCTCTATTTTTCTGTCATTTTGTGACCCTGTTCAATATTGATTTAATCTTTTAATTGATTATGTTATTCTTGTTTCTCACTCTAATTGTCAGTATATATTTAATAAACTAGATATGCATATAGGTATTTATATTGCATCCATCTGGGACTCTGGCTGGAAGTGGGCCAGGTATGTCAGTGTGTCCCCCGGTTTGGTGAGCATGTGAATGTATGTATGCATTTTGGGAGGGATTAGGATATAGCAGTTGAACCCCTATTTATAAACAATCCTTTGCTTATTTTGTATTCTTTCAATTATTAACAAAGGCTCATAAATAAATATTATTTATTTATTTATTTATAGGCATTCACCCGGGACTCTGGCTGGAGGTGGGCCATGTATGTCAGTGTGTCACCTGGTTTAGTGAGCCTATATCTATATGTATGTATATCGTGAAGGATTATGATGCAGCAGTTGGATCCCTGTTTGTAGACAGCCTTTGCCTATTTTATATCCTCCCAATTATTAAAAGAAGTCTAATAAAATAAATAAATATATGTCTGTGTATTGCTTTCTTATCCTTGAGTTAATTAAGTCATCATATCAATCTATATACACATATATATAGCAAAGCATTACATTAGCAAAGCATTTTATCTAGCAGAACAGGGTATCACACCCACAGGAATAGATTAGTTTACAAACATAGTCTTTCTCTTTTTCATAAAATAAACCCAAGGAAGTGGGTGTGGCTCAAGTGATTGGGCTCCCGTCTACCATATAGGAGGTCCAGGATTTGATTCCCAGGACCTCCTGGTGAAAAGCAAGCTGGCCCATGTGGAGAGCTGGCCCACACAGAGTGCTGGCCCCCATAGGAGTGCTGGTCCGTGCAGGAGTGCTAGCCCACGCGGAAAGCTGGCGCAGCAAGATGATGCAACAAAAAGAGACACAGAAGAGAGACAACAGGAGACACAGCAGAGCAGGAAGCTGAGGTGGCACAAGAGATTCAGTGCCTCTCTCCACTCTGGAAGGTTCCAGGATCAGTTCCCGGTGCCGCCTAAGGAGAAGACAAGCAGACACAGAAGAACGCACAGAAAACAGTCAGCGAGTACAAAACAATGGGGGGCGAGGAGCTGAGAAATAAATAAATAAATCTTTAAAATAAAATAAAATAAACCCAAACTGCCACACCTATATTCTAGATTCTGATTCTATGAGTTTGTTTATTCTGTTTCAAATCAGTGAGATCTTACAATATATGTCCTTTTGTGTATGGCTTATTTCACTCAACATGATGTCTTCAAAGTTTATCCATGTTATCACATGTATCAGGACTTTATTCCTTTTTATGGATGAATAATATTCCATTGTATGTATATACCACATTTTATTTATTCATTCATCAGTTGATGGACACTTGGGTTGCTTCCATCTTTTGGCAATTGTGAAATAATGCCACTATGAACATCAGTGGGTAAGCATCTGTTCGAGTTCTTGCTTTTAATTCTTCTGGGTATATATCTAGTAGTGAGATTGCCAGGTCACGTGGGAGCTCTATACTTAGCTTTCCGAGGAACCACCAAGCTGTCTTCCACAGAGGCTGCCCTATTTTACATTGTGTTGGCAGGTGTTCGATTACTGATTCATTCTCTTTACTTGTAAATGGTCTGTTCAGATCTTCTATTCCTTTGAGTAAGTGTAGGTAGTTTGTGTGCTTCTAAGGATTTGCTCCATTTCATTATTTCATCTAGGTTATCTAATTTGTTGGCATGCAGTTTTTCATATTATTCTCTTTAATCCTTTTTATTTCTGTATTATCGGTAGTAATACACTTTCACTCCCTTCAATTTTTTTTTCTTGTGTAATTGGTTTAACTAGAACTTTTAGTAAAATGTTGAAAAACAATAGTGACAGTGGGCATCCTTGTCTTGTTCCTGATCTTAGAGGGAAAGTGTTTAAACTTTCCCCATTGAATACGATGCTGGCTGTGGGTTTTTCATGTATGCCTTTTATCATATTGAGGAATTTTCCTTCTCTTCCTATCTTTTGAAGTGTTTTTATCAAGAAAGGATTCTGTCAAATGCCTTTTCTGCGTCAATTGAGATGATCATGTGTTTTTTTTCCTTCAGTTTGTCAATGTGGTATATTACATTGATTGATTTTCTTATGTTGAACCAGCCTTGCATATCAGGAATAAATCCCCCTTGGTCATGATGGATAAGTCTTTTGATATGCTATTGGATTTGATTAGCAAGTATTTTGTTGAGAATTTTTGCATCTATGTTCATTAGAGAAATTGGTTTGTCATTTTCTTTTCTTATAGTGTTGTTATCTGGTTTTGGTGTTAGGGTAATATTGGCTTCATAAAAAATATTGTATAATTTTCCCTTCTCTTCAATTTTTTGGAAGAGTTTAAACAGGAGATTGATGTTAATTCTTCTTGAAATTCTCGGTAGAATTCACCTGTGAAGACATCTGTTCTGGACATTTCTTTGTTAGGAGATTTTTGATGATGGATTCAATCTCTTTAAATGGGATTAGTTTGTTAAGTTCTTTTATTTCTTGTAGCACCAGTGTAGGTTGTTTGTGCACTTATAGAAATTTGTCCATTTCATCTAGGTTATCTAGTTTGTTGGCATACAGTTTCTCAGAGTATCTTCTTATGATCCTTTTTATTTCTGTGGGGTCAGTCGTAACTTTCCCCCTTTCGTTTCTTATTGTATATATTTGCATCCTCTCTCTTTTTTTTTCTTGGTTAGTCTAGCTAGGGGTTTGTCAGTTTTATTGATCTCAAAAAAAACAGCTTTTGGTTTTGTTGATTATCTCTATTGCTTTTTTGTTATCAATTTCATTTATTTCTGCTGTAATCTTTATTATTTCTTTCCTTCTGCTTGCTTTGGGATAGGTTTGCTGTTCTTTTTCTAGTTTCTCCAGCTGTTCAGTTAGATCTTTGATTTTAGTTCTTTCTTCTTTTTTAATATAGGCGTTTAGGGCTATAAATTTCCCTCTTAAGATTGCCTTCACTGTATCTCATAAGTTTTGATAAGTAGTGTTCTTATTTTCATTTGCCCAGCAAGGGGGTGGGGACTCAACATCCAACTGATGTGGCCCAATCAAAGCCTCAATCATTATTTAATCAAGTAAAAGTAAAACCTCTGAATCCAATACACTCTAATACTCCCAGAGGAAAAAAACAGTTTACAAACATAATCCAATATTTCTTTTTGGAATTCATCAATAGTATCAAACTGCCACACTCCACCCTCTGAATTCCAGAAAGACATTACAATATTCAAAAGACCTTAATTCAATAGCAATACTAAGTACAAAACCATATCAAAATCAGTTTAAAGAAATAAAGTTTGTCTTGGGGCAAAGTCCTGTCTGGCTGTAGACCTCTGAAACTTACAAAACAATTTATCTGCTTCCAATACACAAATGGACAAAGGATAAACATTTCCATTAAAATAAAGAGAGGGTCGGATGTGGCTCAACTGGTTGGGCGTCCTTCTCCCATATGGAGGGACCCAGGTTCGATCCCCCGGACCTCCCGGTAAAAAATATAAAATAAAATAAAGAGAAATTGGGAGAGAAACATGAGTCACAGGCCCTCTACAGTTCCGTAAAGCTGCAGGGCATTCTTCATTAGATTTAAAAGTCTGAGAGTCATTCTTAAGATGGTGGTTTCTTTACCTGGGGCCACATGGGTACCCACCCTTTCCACAGGCTTGCCCAATAGCCATTTTCTTGGTTCCACCCTCATCAAGCATCTGGGTGTCGACCAAGGTCCAGACCTCACCCTCCAAGAGTGTTGAGCCAATTGTCACCCTTTACCCAATCTTTGGGTTAGACTGTTCTTTTTTTCTTAATCAAATAGTTTAATGAATAATTATAAAGTCAGTGTTTATATAACGACTGCTCAGGACAAGAAACAAAACAACCACCAGCACTATTCCAGAAGGACCTCCTGCCTCCTGCCCTCCCCAGCCAAAATCTCTTCCTTCCCCCAGGAAGTGGCACTGTATTAAATTTTTAAATAATCCTTTCCTTGCTTTCCTGTGTAATCTTTACACCCATGCAGACATCCCTAAACAAGACGGTTGACCTTTTCCTGTTTTTGAACGTCACGTGAATGAGCTGGCTCAGGTCTGGCTTCTTCACTTGTGTCTGTAAGAGTCCAGGCAGGCATTTGGACAGCTGCTGCCTTGAGCTACCGTGAACTTCCATGTCCCTTGGTGCCATGTGAACCAGCTTCTCCAGGAAGCACTGGGAGTGGAATTGCCAGACCATAGAGCAAATCTGGCTCCAATTTTTGTAGGTCATAGAGAGCAGTTTTCAGCCCGAGTGAACCAGCTTGTCCCCCCAGTGCAGAGTCCTCCAGCCAGCCCCATCGAGGACATGGCATTCTCGGCAGGGCAAAGAGCTGGCGGGAACTGGAGCCCACCCTGTTCCACGGACGACAGGATGGGAAGTGCCAAGTGCGGGCAGCTGTGGGATGCACAGTCTCTCCAGGGATGGCAGGACCAGCTGGGAATCATACACTCTCCTACAGCAATGGTGTCTTGTGATAGTTTTGTCTGTATTCTCTGACTGGCAGAGTTGAACATCTTTTCTCAGCTTTAAGGACCATTCCTTCTTTCTCTTCTGTGAAATGTCCATGCTTTTTGTCCTTTTTTTTGGAGGGCGGCAGTTGTCTGCATTGTTCCTAGTATTTTGAAAGAATTCTTCATATATTCTGGATACAAGTCCTTCATTGGTTATACGTGTTGCAATAGTTTCCCCCACTAGGTTAGACTCTTAACCCCCCTAGTACAGTGAGTGAAGACAACATTCTCTCTACCCTTTGGCATACAGGCTCAACCCTCTTAGAGCAAGGAGTTGGCAACCAGGCCTTCCCTAATCCATGGGAGATAGGTCCACCCCCTTAGATCTATGGGGTGGTGACCTTAACCTCCCTAATCCTTGGTGAATGTGCTCCACCCTCTCTGTACCCTACGGTGGCAAAACTCTCCCGGAACATCGAGCAGGAACATCTACCCTCTTCAACTGCTGAGGCAAACTTACCCTCTCTGTACACTTGGTCCAAGGCGATGTCTTAATTCCAGTTCTCAGCTTCCATGGTTTTCCTCTTAAAGTTGTTTCTCCTTCAATCTCTCCTTTCTATGTCCCTTTTATTCCAGGCTGACAAAGATTCTATTCATATGGCTCTCTCAAAAAGTTTGTTGTTTTAGCATACAGGAAGCAGGGGTCCAAGCCATCAGACAGTAAGACTTTCCACAAATCTTTCCTAGAATATTACATCTTCAATCCTGATTTACAAGTTCCAAGTTTAGTTAAGTCCTCAAATGGGGCACTGTTGTCCGAGAGCTTGGTTTCCAGAGGCTTGGAATTTCCAGAATCAGTTTCTGTTTCCTTTGTGCCCAAAGTTCAGTCCTCAGCTTCTCTCTCTCATCTAGCATTTTGCTATAAGCTGCAAAGAGAAACCAACCTGCAATCAAGTTCTTCAGCTAAATGCCCAGGCTCATGATTTTCAAATTCTGCCTTCCATATAACATCAGGAGTCAATCTTGCTAAGTTCTCTGCAACTTTAAAGCACGGATCACTTTTCCTCCAGTTTCCAATAATAGTATCATCATTTACTTCTAAGCTATCATAAAAAGTCTCTTTAGCGTCCATATTACTAACAGTCTCTTCAAAACAAGCTAGGCCTTTTTCATCAAGCATCTCACAATTCCTCCAAAAAATACTCCTTACCCATTTTTGCATTTTGGTAATGGCAAAAGCATGACCCCACTCACCAGTACCAAATTCTGTATTAGTCAGCCAAAGGGGTGGGGATGCAAAATACCAGAAATCTGTTGGCTTTTATAAAGAGTATTTATTTGGGGTAGAAGCTTACAGTTACCAGGCCATAAAGCATAAGTTACTTCCCTCCCCAAAGTCTGTTGCCACATGTTGGAGCAAGATGTCTGCCGATGTCTGCCAAGAGTTCAGACTTCCTGGGTTCCTCTCTTGCTGGGGCCTGTTTCTTTCCAGGCTCAGCTGCCTTACTCTCTCCACAAGGCCAGCTCTAGACTATCAAGTGACTGGCTCTTTCTCTCTCCCTGGGGCCCGATTCTCTCCAGGCTCAGCTGCTCTGCTCCTCTGTGTGCTTACTTCCCAGACTCCAGCTCAAAACTCTAAACTTCCTTCTCTGCAGGGTGGTTTCTCTGAGTCCCCGCCCACCAAGTGGGCGGGGACTCAACATCCTACTGACATGGCCCAATCAAAGTCTCAATCATTATTCAAGTAAAAGTAAAACCTCTGAATCCAATACACTCTAATACGCCCGGAGGAAAAGACCAGTTTACAGAAATAATCCAATTTCTTTTTGGAATTCATCAACAATATCAAACTGCCACAGGTGCCCACCTCCCACATGGGAGGTCCCAGTTTCGGTTCTTGGTGCATCTTTTTTTTTTTTTTTTTTTTTTGTCATAAATTAAATTTATTTTACAGAAAACATGGCCCTGGTGTTGACTGGTGGATGGGGGGAGGACATTTGGGGCCTCAGAAGCAACAGGCGGGGGACCCAAGTACCAGATGACAACAGAAACCCTCAAAGAACTCTCCAAAGATTATCGATGGCCTCAGCATCTCATGGCAAATCCACCTACCAAGCAATCCCCTTCACTTCTTCTTCTTCTTGCGGCCCCAGCACTGGCGGCCGGCCTTCTGCCCATCTCTGCCCTCTCTTCGGCTCTGCCAGCTGGGCATGGGAGCCTCCAGCTCATTTGGGCGGCCCCCCCGGTCTGACACACTGCCCATAAGCACCTTGTTGATGGCACAGCAGGTCCCTCGGCGGGCAGCCACACTGGTGGCTGGGACAAGACGAGAGAGGTCGGTTCGGGCAGCCAGGACATGGGCGATGGAGACAACTGATTCTGGGGTCAGAGCCTCTCGAATTGGGATCAGCACTGCCTTCATGGCCTCTTCCTGGGCCTGTGCCTGGTCACTCCAGTGGAAAGCAGATATTGTGAGGTCCAGGCGTGTGAGGAGGAGGCAGCGGCGGCAGCAATACTGGTCTCTCAGGCTTTGAGACAGGGACTCCAAAGCTTCCCATCTGGGTGAGTCCAGTGGGTGGCTGAGGAGGGGCTGCATGGATTCTGCCGGCACGGAAGGCAGCAGCTCTGAGATCTTGGCATGAAACTCCTGCAGCAACAGGCTGGCAGGGATCCCCGGTGTGGGTACAGGCAGGCCCAGGTCTTGGAGGATAAGGACCAGTTCCTGAACCATTTCGTTTCCCTCCTCTACTCCTTCCTCACGGGGAAGCGCAGGGCTGGGGTCCAGCAAGGGGCTCAGGTGCAAGAGGCGCGCAGCCTGGAGCTCTGAGCAGAGAAAGCGCAGCAGGCGCAGGCCCGCGCCGGGCTCCCTCAGCGCCGCGGCGCAGTGTCCCGCGGAGAGCGCGCGGTCCGGGCAGTGCAACGCCCGCAGCAGGCCCGCCAGGCGTCGCAGGAACTCCTCCTCCGCGTCGGGGCCCTCGCCGGCCTTCAGCGCCTCCGCGCCCTCCTCTTGCTCCTCCAGGGCGCCCAGAGCCGCCAGCTCCGCCGCCAGCCGCGCGCACAGAGCCCTGAAGTCTGGGCATGACTGGCCCCGCGACGCCGCCGCAGCGAAGCCGTCATACCTGAGGCGGCCCGGGCAGCGGGAGGGGCGGGGGAGGTCAGGGACAGGCCCTCGCCGTCCTGCACTCGAGGGCGGACGCGTCCCTCCCCGCACCCTCCTCAGGCGCATCTCCCTCACCCCAGAGCCAGCAGGTCCCGGGCCACCGCGGCCCGCTCGCGCGCCTCCGCCCCCTCCATGCAAGCGTCACCTGCGCGCCCCGCCAGCGCCCCTTGGTGCATCTTAAAGAAGACGAGCAGAGGGAAGCGGATGTGGCTCAAGTGATTGAGCTCCCGTCTACCATATAGGAGGTCCAGGGTTTGATTCCTGGGGCTTCCTGGTGAGGGCAGGCTGGCCCAAGCAGAGAGCTGGCCCAAACAGGAGTGCTGGTCTGCACAGAGAGCTGGAACAGCAAGATGATGCAACAAAAAAAGACACAGAGGAGAGACAATGGGAGATGCAGCAGACCAGGGAGCTGAGGTGGCACAGGAGACTGGGCGCCTCTCTCCCACTCCGGAAGGTCCCAGGATGAGTTCCCAGTGCCGCCTGAGGAGAGGACAAGCAGACACAGAGGAACACACAGAGAGCAGACAGTGAGTACAGAACAACGGGGGGTGGGGGCAAGGGGTGGGGGGAGGGGGAATAAATAAATAAATCTTAAAAAAAAAAAAAAGACAAGCAGATGCAGCAATGAGCAGATGCTGCAACCAGCAAAACACCACAACCAGCAGACACCACAACCAGCAGATGCAGCAATGAGCAGATGCTGCAACCAGCAAGACACCACAACCAGCAGACACCACAACCAGCAGACACCACAACTGCTGCATCGAGCAGATGCCGCAACCAGCAGTTGACACAACCAGCAGGGAGCAGAAGTGGCTCAAGCAGTTGGGCACTTGCCTCCCACATGGGAGGTCCTGCATTCAATTCCCAATGCCTCCTAAAGAATACAAGCAGATAATGAGCAGACAGACAAGGGAGCCATGGAAGGAGGGGGGAATAAAAATTTTTTTTAATTAAAAAAAAAAAAACTCATTCTATTAAAAATAAAATAAAATAAGATAAAATAGACTAGTTTGGTAATGCATTTCCTCATCCCCTTTTAAGGAGACATGACCACGTGGTCTCTGGTCCTCAGATCTGTCTATCCTCTCCTTCTCTTTTAACTGGGATTTGGGGTCCCACACAGAGCCCACTCTTGGCCATACTGTGACCACATGATATGGTAGGAAAAGATTAGCCTCTTTCTTTTTAGACCATCAGTAGGCAGGTTGTCCCAATTTCTGAGAAGGCACCCCAATGGGGAGTCTGCTGGAATGCTGGAAGAGCCACCCATTATCCTAAGGGAAGATAAAACTTGTTCGTCAGTCTGGGTGGTGTCGTCCCACCACTAGACTTGACTAAATGGATTGCTTGCCAAGCCAGCATCCTGGAAATCGGGGAGCCCTGCTCATTGTCCCCATGTTCTGAGGATTGGGAGCTTTATGTCTCTGGGCATACCCGAGCCTTAGAGTTCCCGGGAGACTTCTGGGTCCGGTTTCCAGAACTTAACCCCCAAGCTCTGGGCTTTCCTGCTAGGAAAGGGACTGGCTAGGGATCTTTAAAGGCTTTTGCCTACTTCGCAGAGGTCTTGGGAGTTAGCCATGAGCAAGCTCATCTCAAGTTCCACAGTTAAACCTGAGGTTAAAAGCCCTTTAAAAAACTAGAGACCAATTGTCCTGTGACTTGCCAGCAAGCAGCCTCAGGGACCCCTGAGACAATCTCAGGGCCTTTCCAGGGCAGAAAAGGAGCAAAGCCTCAGGGCACCACCGAGGGTAGGACTTATGCCTCCCTAACAAATGCATTTTCAGTTTCTAAGGCATTCTAAAGCATCTCACAGACCCAAAATGAGGACAGCAGTAGTTGGAAGAGCAAAGGCACTTTTAATTAAAAGGAGTTAACTAGTGGCCTAAGGATGTGACATAATGGGTGATAGCCATTCTGAACTCATAGAGAGTGCCTAGTAAACTCCCAGCGGACTCCTGCTTGACTTAGCCCACAGGCCCAGTCAGGTCTCAAGGACAGTTTCACCTGCCACCCAGAACTTTCTTGAATCTACACAGCATGGGGGCTCACCCCTACCACCTCCAGAGAGGGAGCAAGAAGTCTGGACAGACTGGGTTTATGTCCTGTGGGAGCCTATCCAGGAACCCCCCTTAAAATGGCAGAATGAAAAGAGAACACAGACTTGTCGGGTGTTGGGGAGAGTTATCTGCCTCTAGAACTCCCGGCAGATGTTCGCCAAATGGAGCTGCGTAAGTGATGGATTCCTCTAGGTTCTTGGCTATGTTGCATAAAAGAATTTAAGATCATGCCAGTTTAGTTAGGCCAGTAAAAAGAATTTGTTGGAAAATGGGAAGAAAGAATAGAGCTTGCTGAGAAATGGAGGAAAAGGCCAGAAATACGCATCGAGATTTGAAGTGGGCTCCTCTAGGCAGAGAGTGAGATTTGACTTGTGGTTATCTTTTAAGCTATTAATTATTCCTCCCCTTGCTAATGCTAAGGGGAGGGGCCCCAGCTGTTATTGGTTACCCCACTAATGGTAGGGGCCAAAAGTAAGGCCTGTTTGGAATATCTGGGGCCTCCCCTCAGCCCCAGAAAGAGTCCCAACTGGGACCTCAAGGTCAAGATCTAGGTCTCAGTGGGGTCTCGTGGCCATGTTGTCTGTCAGTCACGTTGTCTGTTGGCCATGTTGTGGCTCATCTTCTCCTCGTGTCCCTGTACTAACCTGCCTCAATAGGACTGCACAACACAAACAGTGAACCTTATTTTAAATGTTGGTCTATAGTTAATAGTACAATTATAAAAATGTTCTTTCATGAATTCTAACAAATGGACCATACTAATGCAAGGTGTTAGTAATAGGGTAGTATACAAGAACTCTATTTTATGCATGATTTTCCTGTAAGCCTACAACTTTCCCTAATTAAAAAAAAAAAGCTTAAAAAAAATAAGTGAGGGAGAGATTAAGACATTCTCAGATAAGCAAAAGCTGAGGGAATTCTTTACCATTAAGTCAGCCCTAATAAGAAATGATATAGGGAATCCTTCAAGTTGAAAGGAAAGGACACTAGATATTAGATCGATGTCACATGAAGAAATAAAGATCTCCAGTAAAGGTAATGATATGGGTAAATATAAATGCCATTAGAATTGTATTTTTGGTTTGTAACTCCACTTTTTACTTCTAGAGGATCTAAAATGCAAATGCATAAAAAAGCAATGATAAGTCTATGGTTTTAGACTCATAATGTATGAACATGTAATTTAGGAAATGAACAACAGAAAATGAGAGGATGGCAGGGTATAGGAACATAGTTTATATATGCAATTGAAGTTAATTTGATACCAAATCATATGAAAATGTTTTAGATTTAAGATGTTAAATTTAAGCTGCACAGAAACCACAAAGAAAATACCTGAAAAGTATTCACAGAGGAAGAAGGAAGGGATTTTAACAGGTTCATTACAAACGAATAACTAAGTACAAAGACAGTAATTGAAGAACTAAAGGACAAAAAAGGTAAAAGACTTACAAAAACCAAAGAGCAAAATAGCAGAAGTAAGTTCTGCATTGTTAGTAGTTACATTAAATATAAATGGATTAAACTCTCCAGTCAAAGGGCAGAGATTAGCAGAATGGATTAAAAAAAAGCATGACCCAATTATATGCTGTTTACAAGAGTCTCACCTTAAATTCAGATATAAATGGGTTGAAAGTGAGAAAACATTCCATGCAAATGGTAACCTAAAGAAGATGGAGATGGCTATACCAAAACCAGACAAAGTAGACTTTAAGTCAAAAACTGTTAAAAAGGACAAATAAGTGCATTATATATTGATTAAAGGGTCAGATTTTTAACAAGATACAACAATTATAAGAAATATGCACCTAGAGCCCCAAAATATATGAAGCAAAACTTGACAAATTTGAAGGGATAAATAAACAATTCTACTTGAACAGTAGGAGAC
This sequence comes from Tolypeutes matacus, assembly GCA_026826555.1. Lineage (NCBI taxonomy): Eukaryota > Metazoa > Chordata > Mammalia > Cingulata > Chlamyphoridae > Tolypeutes > Tolypeutes matacus. Next base: position 4,388,001 of record JAKSZT010054304.1, read on the forward strand.
TTCAATATACCACATTCACAAATGGAATAGAACAAGTATATACATCAGTAAGGAAACAGAGGATGTGAAAAATACTATATACCAGGCCCCGTGAGTGGGTGAGCTGTCAGGCCCCGTCTGCGGGTGCGCCGTCAGGCCCCACATGTGGGTAAGCCGCCAGGCCCCATGAGCCACGTGGCAAGATGATGACGTAACAGGAGAGTGACACAAGGGAGAGCCAAGACGAGACATGCCGAAAAACCAGGAACTAAGGTGGTGCAGGTGGTAGGATGCCTCTCTCCCACATCAGAGGTTCTGAAGATCGAATTTCAGTGAAGACAGGAGAAGGATGAGAAGAGAGGGCAGGAAATGGACACAGAGTTGCCCAGCGATTGGACACAGAAACAGCAAAAATGGGGGGGTGGGGGTGGTAAAAATGGATAAAAGTAAATAAATAAATAAATAAATCCTTTAAAAAAATGTATAGGGGAGGAAGATGTGGACTATAATTAGTAATAATACTTTGACGATGCTCTTTCATGATATGTTAACAAATGTTTCACAACAATGCAGGGTGTTTGTGTGGGGGGGTGATGTGTGGGAGCCCTGTATGATGTTATGCATGTTTGTTTTGTAAGTTCATGATGTTTACTGAACACTTATAGTTTATGTATGTTCATGTATGAGTGATATACTTCAATAAATTGTTTAAAAAAAAAAATACGGGGGTCGGATGTGACTCAACTGGTTGGGCGTCCGTCTCCCATATGGAGGGACCCGGGTTTGATCCCCGGGACCTCCCGGTAAAAAAAATAAATAAATAAAATAAAATAAAAACCAGACCTAGGGAGAAAAACTAGGTCTGGGGACACACACACACACACACACACACAAAAATACTATAGACCTAACAAACATATATGTAACACTTCACCCAACAACAGCAGAATACACATTCTTCTCAAGTGTACATGGATCATTCTCTAGGGTTGACCATATGTTATACAAGAAAACTGGTCTCAATAAGTTTAAAAGAGAGTGAAATCATACAAAGGATCTTCTCTGACCACAATGGAAAGAAGCCACAAATCATAAACAGAGGGAGAACTGGAAAATTCAAAAATATATGGAAATTAAACATACATTCTTAAACAATGAGTCAAAAAAGAAATCACAAGGAAAATCAGGAAATATCTTGAAGTGAATGAAAATGAAAATGTAACATACCAAAATATATAGGATGCAATAAAGGCAGTGCTCAGAGAGAAATTACATTTAAAAATGAGACTAAAAAAATTAAAAAATATGAGACAAACTATTCCATCTATACAAAATGTAAATATAAATAAATTTATAGAGGCAGGAAAAATAAAAAGAAGAAAGATCTCAAATCAGTGACCTAATCTTACACATGGAAGATCTAGGAAAATAAGAACAAGCTAAACCCAAACAAGAAAATGGAAAGAAATAATAAAGATTAGGGTGGAAATAAGTAAAATAGACAGTAGTCAGACAAATAGAATCAACAAAAAACAAAACCTGGTTCTTTGAAAAGTTCAATGAAATTGACAAACCTTTAGCTAGATTGGCAAAGAACACAAAGAAAGGACACAAGTAACAAAAATAAAAAATGAAAGGGGTGTATGGAAAAAATATAACAAGTGTACTCTTTAGACAATAGTGGTAATAGTCTGATCATGTTCTGATCATGGAGGGGTGATGTATGGGAATTCTGCACATTATGCATTATTATTTGTATGCTTACAACTTCTCTAATAAAAAAAAGAAGAAGAAAATGAAAGGGGTGCTATTACTACTGACTTTTCAGAAATCTTGGATTACAGGAGGATTCTATAAACAGTTGTATGGCAATAAATCAGATAACCTAGATGCAATGTACAAATTCCTAGAAACACAGAAATTACCTATACTGACTCAAGAAGAAATAAATCTCAACAGACCTATAACAAGTAAAAAGATTGAATCAGTAGTCAAAAACCTCCCAAAAAAGAAAAGTCCAGGACCAGATGGTATCACTGGTGAATTTTACCAAATATTCAAAGAATTATCACCAATCCTTCTCAAACTCTTCCCAAAAAAATGAAGAATAGGGAAAACTTTTCATTCTGTAAGACCAGCATTATCCTATTTCCAAAGTCAGATAAAAATATCACAAGAAAATTAGAGACCAATACCCCGTATGAACATAGATATAAAAATCCTCAACAATAAACTAACAAATCAAGCACAACAGCACAGTAAAAGGATTGTATACCATGACCTACTGGGATTTATCCCAGGATGCAAAGGTGTTCAACACAAGAAAATATAACAAGAATAGAATATCTAGGAATAAATTTAACCAAGGATGTAAAGAATTTGTACATGGAACACTACAATCATTACAGAAAGAAAGAAGAACTAAAACAATGGAAAGACATTCTGTGTTCATGGATTGAAAGACAATATCATTAAAATATCAATACTACCTAAAGCTATTTATTGATTTTGCAATTGCAATCAAAATTACATTAAAAATGTCTTTGCAGAAATGGAAAAGAATCATCAAATTCATAAAAACAGCCAAAAACATCTTAAAAAAGAAGAATAAATTTGAGGACTCACACTTCCCAATTTTAAAACTTATTACAAATGTACAATGATCAAAACAGTGTGGTACTGGCACAAGGGCAGGCATACAGACCAATGGAATAGAATTAAGAATTCAGAAATAAACCCTCACATCTATGGCCAAATGATTTTTGACAAGGGCCCCAAGTCCACTCATTCTTGTTGAATTGACCTCCTTATCAGCATATAGAAACTATCTTTATCCCTTGTAACAGTCTATATTTTATCTGATATTAGTAAAGCTATCCCAGCTCTCTTTTGTTACTATTTGCATGGTATTTTTTTCCCATCCTTTCACTTTCAACTTATTTATGTCTTTGGACTTAAGGTGTGTCTCTTTAAAAAGGCATATAGTTGGGTGTTGCATTTTTATCCATTCTGCTGATCTCTCTGACTTTTGAATGGAGAATTTAATCCATTTACATTTAAAGTAACTACTGATAACTCAGGACTTTTTCTATCAATTTGCTATTTTGTCAGCAAATACATTTTAGGCCAGGCTTCCTATGCTTTGATCCAAAATACTCTGATTTCAAAAACCGTAAGATATTTAATCTATTCGTTTCTATCCAGTTCTCTGTGCCAGTAGCTATATCCAGAGATCTTTTCTAGACAGAGTCCTTCAGTCATTTTCATGTCTTTGCTTCCTCATCCCCAAGCCTCTCTTCCTCAATATCATGGCAGTTGCCTTGAAGCCACCTAAACAATAGGTGTAGATCAGAAAGAGATCTTTGTCTTTCTGAGATGTCTTAATAGAGGCCTCTGAGCTACAAGTCTTGTCTTTTGCTATTTTTGGTATTGAAGCAGTTCTTTTTTTGATATCCAGAATGTCCCAAATTTCCTTCCTCTGCTTGCCAAAAGCCCAAGAGATGGCCTGTGTGTATCTCTTTCTTTTAATACTTAGCTACAAACTGTAAGCAGCAGCCAGCTCAGACTTACATACTGGTGCTTTCCAATTACCTTCTATACAAGTAACTGCACAGTAAGAATTGTGTGCACCTTTCAGGTTACCATACCAGCAGTTTCACCTAATGTTTTGCATTGTATAAGAGGAGACTCCATCTTTTCAGCCAGTGATACCAGTTCCTAATCTACTAAGCCAATACCTTATATTCTAGGTGTTTTTTGCTTTGTTTAACAATAGCACTCCATTTCAAGGTATCAATTTCTGTATTAGTCAAAGTATATTAAATTAGTTTATTAAACAGATCTGAAATGAAATGATTTGAACACAAAGAAATTTATTTACAGTTTACCTAATAGTCCAGGGACATCTAAGTAGGATGTTCAAGATCTGTGGGAGCAGGGGCAGGGAGGTAGGACTCTGCTTCACTTAGTTCCTGTAGGATCCAGGATGCCGGCTCCAGCTGATCACTTCCACGGACACTCTCAGCATCACCCTGCCAGCCAGCCGGAAAAAGAGCAAAGAGCAAGAAGGCTTGATGGGCCAGGCCTGGAAGTGGCTTATATCACTTCTCTTCCTATACTAGTGGGAAGAACATGGTTACATGGCCACAATCAACTGCAAGGTGTGCTAACTATGGGAATGAAAATACACTTTGGAAGATGGCTATCCACTTCCACCACAGATAGCCAAATATTAACAGTGATTACCTTTTGGAATACGAACCAAAGGGGCACTAGGGCAGTGTGGGAGAGAAAGGCATATTTATTTTATTTTATTTTATTTTTTATACCTTTATGATTATTTGTTGTTGTTGTTGTTGTTTTTTATCATGTGTATATATTACTTTTTTTTTTTTAAGATTATTTATTTATTTATTTATGCACACACACACACACACACACACACCCGCCGCCCCGTGCTTGCCGTGTCCACCTGCTGCACGCCTTTCTGCGTCTGCCCGTCTCCCCTTGCTGCGTCATGTTGCTGCGCCAGCTCACCGTGCCATGCGCAGGCTGGCTTGCCTTCATCAGGAGGCCCGGGAATCGAACCCGGGGCCTGCCATATGGTAAACGGGAGCCCAACCACTTGAGCCACAGCCGCTTCCCATATTACTTTCTTTTTTAAAAATTGTTATTTCAAGAAGGGAGATAAGATGTATAGACTGATGATATGTCTGGGGAAAAAACCTGAACTACCTAATTACGAATGCAGCCTTAATCATGGATTTCGTAATTTTCATCTTCCACATTCACCATCCCATTTGCAAAACAGTCCTTAGCTCTAGTATATAGGCTAATAGCCATATTTTATTATTTATTATAATAAATTCAATCATTTCTCAATTATCCACACTGATGGAGGTGATAATACAAACTCAAATTAGTTAAGTTTTTGAATATATTTTTGAAATTTTAAATGAGTATTTGTGGTATTCTAGTTATAAACAAACCAGACCCAAATACATTGGGTCTGCAGTATAAAATAAAATAGCCATCCAATTCTAACTTAGCTTTAGCTCCCAGCTGTGTGGCAAAGAAGCAGCTAATTCTGGCCTGTGATTAGATGGTATAGACAGATCCCAGGACCATCTAAGTGTCTGTATTAAATTATAGGACATAGTCATTGAGAATATGCCAAATGTGAACCCCATAGACTACTTCATTGTCATATAGTAGCAGGGTATTCTGGGAAGAAGGCCTTCACGTCCTTTGCAACATTCTGTGGTGTCTAATCAGCATACTGCATGATTGGTTCTTGTATTTCTAACAAATACTAAAAATAAATTACATCTACATTACACCTTTATTTCCAAGACATTTTTCCACATGTTGTCACAGGAATCCTCTATGCTAGAAGGAAAAGGTCCAATTCTCAATTTTATAGATGGAAAAACACTAATAGACAATTTATTTGCCCAAAACCATACAGCTAGTTAACAGTGCAACGTTGATTAGCTACAACCTCTTCATTTCCTTTTAGCCTTTAACCACATTCATTCAACACATGTTTACTGCATGCCTGGCAGTGTGGTAGGAAATAGGAATGCAGAAGTAAAAGCATTAGCACTTACTTGCTTTTCTGTAAACCAAAAAGCATTCTAAAAAATCATCTATTTTAAAAAATGAACACTAATAATAGCATGAAGAAACAGTAGAAAAATAAAGTGGTTTTCCTCATATGAGTTGGTCGGTTTCCTGATATCAGAGACCCAGAGAATGGAAAGAAGGAAATTTGTCATTTTGAGAATGGAGCTGGGGAGAAAAAGAGGAAAAAGACAAATTGGATGGAAGGTAAATGTGATCTGGAAGAAGAGGACAATGCTCAGGTCCATTCCACTCTGGCCTCACCAACACAGGCAGAGTATTTAAAAAAAAAAAAAAGAAGAAGAAGAGGGCTGCAGAGGATTCAGTGGAAAGAAAATGAATGACTGGGGAAAGGTGAGCCCAGCAGGAGGAAAGGCTAGACTGAATGGAGATGCATAATCAGAGGACAGAAAATGATGACAGGACAAGCAGGATAAGGGCAGTAAGGGGGTTGAAAGGTACACCATATGTAAGTCTCTTGGACATACACCTATCAAATTTGCAACACGTACTCTACAGTTCTTTGGACTCACCCAGGACAACTAACAAGATGATGATGGACAACGCCCATCCCAATGAACAGAAAGAGTCTGCAACTGCAAGCAAGATAGTTCCATCCATCTGCCCCATGGTATCTAAGACCCTCTCAATTAGAGACGTAGTGGGCATCACCATTCCAGAATCTTCAGGACTGGGGAATGGACGATGGACTAGAGTAGACTTACTGTTATTTCTACTATAGACTCATTGTGATTCTAGCAATGGAAGAACTTTTATCATTGATGTGGAGGCAGTGGGCACTGGAGGTTCTGAGGGGAGGGAGATGGAAAAATGGGTGTAATTTGGGGGCATTTTCAGGACATGGGAATTGTCCTGAATGACATTGCAATGACAGATACAGACCATTATATATCTTGTCATAACTTACAAAAATGTGCGGGAGAGAGTGTAAACTACAATGTAAACTATAATTCACACTTAGTGGCAATGCTCCAAAATGTGTTCATCAATTGTAACAAATGTACCACACTAATGAAGGATGTTGTTAATGTGGGAAAATGTAGGAGGGCTAGGGAGCGGGGCATACGGGAATCCCCTATATATTTTTTATGTACATTTATGTAAACTAAGTTTCTTTTTTTAAAAAATAAAAAGGTATATTTTAAAAATAATAAAATTTTTAAAAAAGAAAGAAAGAGAGAGAGAAAGGAAGGAAGGAAGGGAGGGAGGGAGGGAGGAAAGAAGGAAAGAAAAGGAAAAAAGAAAGAGAAAGAAAGAGTGAAAGAAAGAGAGAAAGAAAGGGAGAAAGAAAGGGAGGAAGAAAGAGAGGAAGAAAGAAAGAAAAAGAAAGGTATACCAGAGGTATGCTCTGGGTCCACCGGCTCTCTTTCTCTCCTATTTTTAAGGTTTGTCGCCACACTAAGATGGAAACAAACCTCTTTTATTGTTTATTTGTTGCTTGGGTTTTTGTTTTTGTTTTTAATCGTGGAAGGATTTGAGAGGTTTGAGGAATGGCAGGAGAGTCTAGAAATCGAAAAATGTGGTAATTTCTGCCCTCATTTACTAGGTCTGTGTCTTCATGCTCAACTACAGAGAGCTCCTGTTGGCCACATTAGAGTTCCCATTCTAGAATCTTTTCAGCCTGTGATCCATTCTACCTGTCTCCCTTCCTGTGATAGCTCTAATAACTAAGGACTTCATTCCCTGAAAACAGTGGGGGCCAATTACCATCACTAGGTGGCACACTCACATAAGCAGTAGGTTGTATGGGTGAAAAGACAAAAGTTGTTAGAAAACTAGAAAAAGCAAACTCATATAACAAAGGGATTTCAAGAACAGGTTGCACATTTTCCAATGACTATTACATTTCTGAGATCTTTACTACCAAGCTGCTTTCTTCAGTGCCCAAAACTTGAGGCTGGGTACTTGGTCATGATGATAGAAATATCCCTGCACCAGTTGGTAGCAAACAGCAAGATAAACAATAAGAAAGGCTGCCAAACCACAGAAACCTAGAGCCTAAATGCCCCCTCAGTTGGCCTATTTCTATCTTGAGTGCCTCTTTAAATCACTATCCACACCCCTTAATATTTGTAAAGTACTCAAAAGCCATTATCTCCCTTTTTCCAGGCTTGCAGAACCCCAATTTTGTTCTAATGTCTAACCCACCCCACATGACTCAGGTAATCATGGGAAGACTAAGCCTGTCAGGTCTGTCTTTATTCCCCTTAGCACTGATGTGGTTTAGGGGTAGGCATGTGACCCAGCTCTAGACAATGAGCAGTGAAGATGCTGGGCATCTTCTGGGAAGAAATTTCTTATACTTAAAAAAAAAAAAAAAGGTACATATAAAACAAAAAAAAGTCCTCATTCTTTTTCCTGCCAGTAGGAGAAATAGGTTTGTCTAAGCAAGGAAGAGCTTCAGAGAGTTAGAAAAAGGGGAGGAAGAGTGTATTTTTGTCAAGTGCAGGGGCAGACAGTGAAAAACAGAAAAATAGGTGTACGCTCCTGCTGAGGATAAGCTGCTGTGAGGCCCCAAACAGCTTCTGAACTGAGTCTGAGCAAAGCTGTGGCCCTCTTCATTTTCCCATTCTCTCCTAAGGTGAACAGAGAATGTGCGAGGGCTCCAGGCAGGTTCTGGACCAATTCAGCGGAGGCGTTTTACTCTGAGTTGGGGCCAATGGAGGGTCTTGAGCAGAGAGAGTTGTTGGGCTTACTTTTCAAAGGAATGATACGTGGCTGCTGTTAAGAATAGAAGAGAGGAATCAGGGAAAGCAGGTACAACAGTAGTGCAATAACCTAGGTGAGAGGTGATGTTAACCAAATTGGTAGTTTAAGTTGAAGTGGTAAGAAAAGTAGAGCCACAGAACTTGCTGATGGATTGGGTGTGGGGTGTGTGAGAGAAAAATCAACGGTGCCACTTCTTGAAAATTTACTCATCTTCAGCTCATATAGCCTCCCTATCTTCTGGATTTTCCTCTTATTATTCTATATAGGACCTTCTGCCTCTCTTTTTCCTCTAAATGATAATGTTTACCAGGATTTGTTCTTCTCACTGGTAATCTATACATTCTCTTGGTGGATCATAGCCAAGCCTATGATTTCAAAATTCAGTTGTATTCTGATGATTCCCAAATACATAACTCCATCTCTGATTTGCCTTCTGAGCCACAGAAACATAAATCCAAATTAGACATTTTTACCTAGCTATTCCACAAGCTTTTTACATTCATTTTGTCTAAAATTGGATTCAAGATCTTTTCTCCAAAGCATGCTCCTCTTCCTGTATTTCCTTTAGCATAGCTGGGGAGTCCAAAGGTGGTTTCTTCTTCAGGCATAGTTAGATTCAGGGACTCAAATAATGCTACCTAGCTGTCCCATCCCCCCACCCCCACCCCCCGCTCTACTTCCATATATTTATTGGATTCACTTTGAGGTTTCTCCATTTATCAGGAAATATGGCTAATGTTCAAGCCTACATGCTTATAGCTCTTGATCCAAAAGGATGAGAGGCCCCTGTTTCCTAGCTTCCACATATCAAATGTCAGTGTAGTTCATGGTTGGTTTTATTTGGTTCATGTGCCCATCCTGGAATCCAATCACTGGGGTCAGGAGGATAGAGAATTCTAATTGGCCAGACTTAATTAAATGTGCACTTTTTGGGAAGAAGGGACAATGTGACTGACCGCCCACCAAATCCACATGAAGTAGGGGAGGTATGGTTTCCTAAAGGGAAAGCAGGGTGCTGTTATCAGAAAAGGAAAAGGGGATATTGGTGTTTTAGTTTCCTAGGCTGCTCAAAGCACATACCATGAAGTAGGTTGGGATTAAACAATGGCAATTTATTAGCTTACAGTTTTAGGCCAGGAAAATGTCCAAAACAAAGCATTATCAAGGCAATGCTTTCTTCCCAAAGACTGGCTACTGGCAATCCTTGGCTCCTCTGCCACATAACAAGGCACAAGGTGGTTTCTGCTGGTCTCTCCCTTGTCTTCTGCTTTTGCTGTTTTCAGCTTCTTGTTTCCACGGCTTTCTCTCTGTGTGTATTCATTTTATAAAGGACTCCAGCAATAGGATTAAGACCCATTCTGAATGAGATGGGTCACACCTTAATGAAGTAGCCTCATCAAAATGTCTTACTTAAAATGGGTTTATACCCACAGAAGTGGATTAATTAATTAATTAATTTATTTTATTTTTTATTTTTTATATTTTTTAAAGATTTTATTTATTTATTCATTTATCCCCCCCTTGCTGCTTGTGCTCGCTGGGTCAGCTAACCACGCCGCGCGGGCGGGCTTGCCTTCACCAGGAGGCCCCGGGAATCGAACCCGGGGCCTCCCATATGGTAAACGGGAGCCCTACTGATTGAGCCACAGCCGCTTCCCTGGACTAACTTTAAAACACGATTTTTCTGGGATACATACTGCTTCAAATCACCACAGGTGGGCAGACAATAAGAGATGTACTATATTCACACTGTCACATTTTCTCAGAATCTATACTCCTCCAATATTTTCTCTTCCCACCTCCAATAAATCCTTCAGAATTTGGTTCTTGTCACCTCTTTCAGAAACCCTTCCTTGACTGCAGTCTGTGTTAAATATCCTTCTCTGTGTTAAACATGCTCCTTTAACACATTGTGTTCATCAGAATAGTTACCATACTTACTGGGTTCATTTAAATGCCTCCTCATCTAGACATAAGCTCCTTGAAGCAAGGGTTTTGTTTTACTATTTTTTGCTGACACAGTACACAAAATTCTCCCTAAAGAGAATCAACAATTTCCTTCTCTTTGTGTACCTACCTCTATTGCAGTATATATCACAACCATTATTGTTTATCTCCCTTACTCCTAGAGGACATTGATTATTATTAAGCTCTGTACCAGGTGCTGTGGAGCTGATCTAACATAGCTGAGAAGAATCATGATGGAGAGGTAATATACATATTCCTAGAACTTTTAAAGATTGTCACATCAGATTTTTAGAGATTATGACCTCTATATCTGTAGTCATATAATTTTTAGAGCTTAGATGTAATAGTACTTCATGTTATTCTGAAGTCTTCTAGGTGCTTCCTAATCTTTATTGTGTATCAACAAATCCTATCTACTAAGATAAGCAGAGAATGGAGCCAGCCCCTCGCACTAACCTATCTCCCTGTTTCAGGCTGCAAAACAGATAGATGAGGGTGGGTGGGGTAGGGAAGGTGAGAGTCCGGGAAGTTTCCTTATTCTTTTATGTCTGCTGGTTTTACTATTTCTTTTTTAATTGGAGGAGAAGGTAAGATTTTTAATTAGTGTTTCTTAAATTATACAATGAATCTGGGATGGAAGCAAGTCTAGAAGAAAATGAAATATGTTCATCCGCAAGGCTAGCACTTTATCAGCAAGATTTTATTAGATCAAATTAAAGCGTTCAAACATTAGAACATTAGAAAAACAATCTTTTGGCTCCAGCCTAGAGTAATTATAAATAGATAATTAAAGGGGGGGGGAGAAAATCCCTGTACATTTTAAGCCCTAAGTTCCCATTCACTATCCCTACCCCGTCCCCTGGTAACCTACATTCTAGTTTCTGACTCTGAATTTGCTTATTCTAATTATTTCATATCAGTGAGATCATACAATATTTGTCCTTTTGAGTCTGGCTTATTTCACTCAGCATGATGACTTCAAGGTTCATCCATGTAGTCCCATGTATCAAGACTTCTTCCTATTTACGGCTGAATAATATTCCCTTGTATGTATGTACCACAGTTTGTTTATCCATTTAATTGTTGATGGGATCCTTGGGTTGCTTCCACCATTGGGATATTGTGGATAATGCTGCTATAAACATTGGCGTACAAATATCTGTTTGAGTCCCTGACTTCAATTCTTTTGGATATATACCTAGAAGTGGGATGGCCAGGTCATATGGTAATTCTAAGTTTAACTTTTTGATGAACTGCCAAACTGCTTTCTACAGCAGCTGCACTATTTTACATTCCCACCAACAATGTATAGGGGTCACTATTTCTCACATCCTCTCCAACACTCGTTATTTTCTGTTTTCTTAATAGAAGCCACTCCAGTGGGTGTGAAGTGTTATCTCATAGTGTTTTTAAATTTGCTTTTATCTAATGGCAATAATGTTGAGCATTTTTTCATGTGTTCATGTGTTTTTTTGGCTATTCTTATATTTTCTTTGGAGAAATGTTTATTCAATATTTTGCCCATTTTCTTTTTTTTTTTTAATTTTTATTTTTATTTTATTTTTGGGGGGCAGTTGTAGGTTTACAGAAAAATCTAGCAGATAGTACAGAGCTCCTGTATACCAACCCCTACATACATTTTTCCCTATTATTAAAATTTTGCATTAGTGTGGTACATTTGCTATAATTGATGAATCATTATTATTATAGTTATACTACTAACTAAACTCCATAGTTTGCATTAGGGTTCACTCTTTGTGTTGTAGAGTTGTTTTTCTTTTAATTTTTATTATAGTAACAGATACAACATAAAAGATCCCATTTTAACCACTTTCAAATATACAATTCAGTGTTGATTACATTCACAATGTTGTGCTAACATCAACACCAGCCTTTACCAAAATTTCCCATCAACCCAAACAAACTCTGCACCTATTAAACATTAACTCCTCATTCTTACCCCCACACACACACTTCCAGTAATTTGTATTTTAATTTCTGATTCTATAAATTTGCATATTCTATTTATTTCACATAAGTGAGATCACACAATATTTGTCTTTTGTGTCTGGCTTATGTCACTTAACATGAGGTCTTCAAGTTTCATCCATGATGTAGCATGTATCAAAAGTCCATTCCTTCTCAAGGCTGAATAATATTCCATTGCACATATATACCACATTTTGTTTATATGGTCTTCCATTCATGGATACTTGGGTAACTTCCATCATTTGGTTATTGTGAATAATGCTTCTATGAACATCGATGTACAAATATCTATCTGAGTCACTGCTTTCAATTCTTTTAGATATATGCCAGAAGGGGATTGCTGGGTCACACGGTAATCCTAACTTCCTGAGGAACTGCCAAACTCTTTTCCTGAGAGGCTGCACCATTTTACATTCCCACCAACAATGCAAGAGGATTTCTACTTCTCTGCATCCTCTCCAATACTTATCATTTTCCATTTGCTTAAATACTAGCCATTCTAGTGGGTGTGGAATGGTATCTCATTGTGGTTTTGATTTGTATTTCCCTGATGCCTAATGATGTTGACCATCTGTTCAAGTGCTTATTGGCTATTTGTATGTCTTCTTTAGAGAAATGTCTATTCAAATCCTTTGCCCATTTTTTAATTGGGTTGTCTTTTTGTTGTTGAGTTGTAGGAGTTATTGATTTTTGTATGTCGATCTTGTATCTCACTACCTTGCTGAATTCATTTGTTAGCTTTAGCAGCTTTCCTATAGATTCTTCAGGATTTCCTATAAAAAGGATCATATCATCTATGAATAGGAATAGTTTTATTATCTTTCCAATTTGGATGGCTTTTATTTCTTTTTCTTGCCTAATTGCTCTGGCCAGAATGTCCATTACAGTGTTGAATAATATTGGTGAAAGCAGGTATTTTTGTCTTGTTTGTGATCTCTAGGAGAGTTTTCAGTCTTTTCCCATTGCATATGATATTAACTGTGGATTTTCATTTATGCTCTTTGCTCTTTGTCATATTGAGCAAGTTCTCTTTTATTCCTGGTTTTTTTGTTTTTTTTTTTTTTTTTAGGAAAGGGTATAGAATTTGTCAAATACTTTTTCTATCAATTGAGATGATCATGTGTCAGGTTTTTTTTTCCCTCCTTCAATTTATGTCTATATTACACAGATTTTAGACTGAACCACCCTAGCATTGCCAGAGGTCATGGCATATAATCCTTTTAATGTATTGTTGGATTCAATTTGCTAGTAATTTGTTAAGGATTTTTTAAATCTATATACATCAGGTTTAGTGGTCTATATTTTTCTTTTCTTGTATATTTTTATCTGGCATTTGGTATTAGGGTGATGTTGGCGTCATAGAATAATTTAGGAACCGTTCCATATGCTTTGAATTTTTGGAAGGATTTGAGAAGGATTGGTGTTAACTTTTCTTTGAATGTTTGGTAAAGTTCACCAGTGAAGCTATCCCACTCACTTTTGATATAGGGCAAGAGTGTTTTCCTTGAGTATGAGTTTGTTGATTTTTTTTCCATTTCTTTTATTAGAGAAGTTGTGAGCTTACAGAACAATCATGCAGAATTACCATATGTCACCTCTCCTCCAAAACCTTACATTGTTGTGGAACATTTGTTACATATTGTTTCATGAACATGAAAGAACCACTAATTATGGTCCATCGGATACACTTGGTATATTTTTTCCATATACCTATTATTAACATTATATATTAGTATTGTACATTTGTTATAATTCATGAGTGAACATCCTCATATTTGTACTGTCAACTATAGTCCATCTTCCACCACATGGTTCACTTTGTTATACAGTCACATGCCTGGTACAATCTATCCAAAGTGTACACACAGTGGCTCTCACTTTAATCACAGAGTTCTCCAGTCATCATCCCAGCAAACCTTTGAATGTTTTCCGTAGTCCAAAAGAAAAAAAATCTCATATACCATTGTGGCAGTTTGATGTTATTTATGATTTCCAAAATAGAGATATAGATTATGTTTGTAAACTGGTCTGTTCCTCTGAGCATGATACCTTTTGATTGTATTAGATTCAGCTGAGATGGCTTTGATTAAATTATGTTAAGATTAGGATGTGCAGGGTTGAGTCCCCTCCCCGTTGATAGGCCGATGAAACAGACTCTTATGTGGAAACAGACACACAAAGAAGAACACAGAGGAAGATAGACAGTTCCATTGACATAGGCAGAGGCCCTGAAAAGACAGATTAGCCTGATAGTTTGCAGTTGAAGAGAACAGAGCAGCTGAGAAGCCCTGAGAGAAGAGCCTTATGCCAGCCTACAGCTGAGATTGGAAGTAGCTGGGACCACGGAGCCTTAAGAGGAAGAAGGCAGGCTGAACCCTCGCAGACATCACCCGCCATTTTGTTTCAACATGTGGCAAGGTTTAGTAAGGAAGTAACTTTGAGTTGGACTTTTTAGGGCCTTGTGACTGTAGGCTTCTACCCCAAATAAATACCCTTTATAAAAGCCAACCGATTTCTGGTACTTTACATTAGCAACCCTTTTGGCTGACTAGTATACCCACTATTACTGACCCTTAGTATTGATATAGTACCTTCTTTGACATTGATGCAAGAATATTATACTATTGCTGTTAACTATAGTCCATACATAATTAATTGTATTTTCCCATTTATCACTATATTCTTACCACCTTGTAATAGTGATGTACATTTGCTCTAGTTCATAGAACATTCTTGTATTTGTATTATTAACCACAATCCTCATTCACCTCTGAGTTCACTGTTATTCAGTCCCTAGATTATTCTCTAGCCTTCTTTCAATAGACACTAACATCCCTAGACTACCCCTTTCAGCCACAATTCCACTTATAAATCAGCCAAGTTAGTTATACTCACTATAATGTGTTACCATCAACTCTATCCATTTCCACACTTTTACAGTCAAAAGCTAATTGAAAATTCTACATACATTAAGCACAAGTACCCATTCTCAATCCTTATTCTATCTCCTAGTAACCTATAGTCTAGGTTTTTAACTCCATGTGTTTATTCTTTATATTTAGTTCATATTAGTGAGACCATACAATATTTGTCCTTTTGTGTCTGGCTTATTTCACTTAGCATAATATTCTCAAGGTTCATCCATGTTGTCATATGTGTCCCAATTTCATTTCTTCTTAGTATTCCATTGCATGTATATACCTCATTTTGTTTATCCATTCATTGATTGTTGGGCACTTGAGTTGTTTCCATATTTTGGTAATTGTGAATAATGCCACAATGAACATCCATTTGCAAATGACTATCCATGTCACAGTTCTCAGTTCTTCTGGATATATTATTAATAGAAGGATTGCCAGATCATATGGCAGTTCTATATATTTAGCTTCCTGAGGAACTGCCAAACTGTCTTCCACATGGGAAGCGGCTGTGGCTCAATCAGTAGGGCTCCCATTTACCATATGGGAGGCCCCGGGTTCGGTTCACGGGGCCTCCTGGTGAGGGCAGGCCCGCCCGCACGGCGTGGTTAGCTGACCCAGCGAGCACAAGCAGCAAGGGGGGATAAATGAATAAATAAATAAAATCTTTAAAACAACAACAACAACAAAAAAAACTGTCTTCCACAAAGGCTGCACCATTCTACATTTCCTGACTTCCTCCTCAGATTGCTCATTACTAGTGTATAGAAACACTACTCATTTTTGTATATTAATCTTGTATCCTGTCACTCTGGTGAATTCATTTATTAGCTCGAGTAGCTTTGTTGTAGTGTGTTTAGGGGGGGGAAATTCTAGGTATAGGATAATATCATCTGTGAATAGTGAAAGTTTTACTTCTTCCTTTCCAACTTGGATGACTTTTCTTTCTCTTGCCTGATTTTCTAGCTAGAACCTCTAGTACAATATTTTTTTTTTAAGATTTTATTTATTTATTCATTTATCCCCCCCTTGCTGCCTGCGCTCGCTGGGTCAGCCAACCACGCCGTGCGGGCAGGCCTGCCCTCACCAGGAGGCCCCGGGAATCGAACCCGGGGCCTCCCATATGGTAAACGGGAGCCCCACTGATTGAGCCACAGCCGCTTCCCTCTAGTACAATATTGAACAACAGTGGTGACAGAGGGTATCCTTCTCTTGTTCCCAATCTCAATAGGAAAGCTTTCAATCTTTCACCATTGAGTACAATGTTAGCTGTGGGTTTTTCATATATGGCCTTTATCATGTTGATAAAATTTCCTTTGATTCCTATATTTAGAGTGTTTTTATCAAGAAAGGATGCTGGATTTTGTCAAATGCCTTTTCTTCATTAATCAAGATGATTGCATGATTTTTCTTATTTGATTTATTTATGTGGTGTATTACACTGATTTTCTTGTGTTGTACCACACTTGCATGCCTGGAATAAAACCCACTTGTTCATGATGAATAATTCTTTTAATGCATTGTTGGATTCATTTAGTGAGTATTTTGTTGAGGATTTTTGCTTCTGTATTCATTAGGAAATAGTTCTAAAATTTTCTTTTTTCATAATATATTTATCTGGCTTTGGTGTTAGGGTGATATTGGCTTCATAGAATGAGTTTGTTAGTGTTCCTTCCTGTTCAATTTTTTGGAAGATTTTGAGTAAGATTTGGTATTAAATTTTCTTTGAATGCTTGGTAGAATTCACCTGTGAAGTCATCTGGTTCTGGGCTTTTCATTTTGGGGAGTTGTTTGATGACTGTTTCAATCTTTTTGTTTGTGATTGGTTTGTTGGTTTGTTTGTTCTAGGGTCAGTGTAGGTTGTTTGTATGTTCCTAGAATTTTTTCCATTTCATCTACATTGTCTAGTTTGTTGGTGTACAGTTGTTCATATTATACTTTTTTTGAAAAAGATTTATTTCTCCCCACCCCCTCGTTGTTCCACACTCGCTGTCTGCTCTCTGTGTGTTCCTCTGTGTCTGCTTGTCTTCTCCTTATGTGGCACCAGGAACCGATCCCAGGACCTTCTGGAGTGGAAGAGTGGTGCTCAATCTCTTGCACCACCTCAGCTTCTGGTCTGCTGCGTCTCTTATTGTCTCTCCTCTGTGTTTCTTTTTGTTGCGTCATCTTGCTTTGCCAGCACTCCGTGCGGGCCAGCACTCTGCATGGGCCAGCTCTCCACTTGAGCCAGCTTGCCATGCGGGCCAGCTTGCCTTTCACCAGGAGGCCCTGGGAATTGAACCCTGGACCTCCCGTATGGTAGACAGGAGCACAACCACTTGAGCCACATCCATTTCCCCATATTAAACTCTTATGATCGCTTTTATTTCTGTGGGGTCAGTAGTAATGTCCTTATTTTCATTTCTGATTTTATTTGTTTGCATCTTCTCTCTTTTTTTTGTTAGTCTAGCTAAGGGATTGTTGATTTTGTTGATATTCTCAAAGAAACAACTTTTGGTTTTGTTAATTCTCTCTATTGTTTTTTTATTCTCAATTTCATTTATTTCTGCTCTGGTCTTTGTTATTTCATTCCTTCTTCTTGCTTTGGGCATAGTTTGCTGGTCTTTTTCTAGTTCCTCCAGCTGGGTAGTTAGGTTGTTGACTTTAACTCTTTCTTCTTTTTTTTTTTTTTAAAGATTTTATTTATTTATTCATTTATCCCCCCCTTGCTGCTTGTGCTCGCTGGGTCAGCTAACCACGCCGTGCGGGCGGTCTTGCCTTCACCAGGAGGCCCCGGGAACCGAACCCGGGGCCTCCCATATGGTAAATGGGAGCCCTACTGATTGAGCCACAGCCACTTCCCTCTTCTTTTTTAATGTAAGCATTGAGGGCTATAAATTTCCCTTTCAGCACGACTTTTGCTGGATTCCATAGGTTCTGATATGTATTTTCTTGTTTTCATTCATCTTGAGATATTTATTGATTTCTCTTGCAACTTCTTCTTTGACCACTGTTTAAAAGTATGTTGTTTAATCTCCTTATATTTGTGATTTTTCCCTTTTTCTGCCTGTTGTTGATTTCCGGCTTTATTCCATTATGATCAGAGAAAGTTCTTTGGATAATTTCTATCTTTTCAAACTTATTGAGATTTCTTTGTAACCCAATATATGGTCTATCCTGGAGAAAGATCCATGAGCACTTGAGAAGAATATTTATCCTGCTGTTTGGGGATGCAATGTTCTGTATATGTCTGTTGGGCTTAGTTTGTTTATCAGATTATTTAAGCTGTTTCTTTATTGATTCTCTGGACAGATAATCTATCCAATGATAAGAATGATGTATAGAAGTCTTCAACTATTATTGTAGAGACACCTATTTCTCTCTTCAGTTTTTTTTATTTTTTTATTTTTTTATTTTTTTATTTATTCATTTATCCCCCCCTTGCTGCTTGTGCTCGCTGGGTCAGCTAACCACGCCGTGCGGGCGGGCTTGCCTTCACCAGGAGGCCCCGGGAACCGAACCCAGGGCCTCCCATATGGTAAACGGGAGCCCTACTGATTGAACCACAGCCGCTTTCCTCTCTCTTCAGTTTTGGCAGTGTTTGCTTCATGTAATTTGTGTCATCCTGGTTAGGGGTGTATACATTTATGATTGTTATTTCCTCCTGTGAATTGCCCTTTTTATTAGTATATAGTGACCTTCCTTGTCTCTAATAATAACTTTGCTTTTAAAGTCTATTTCATCCCATACAAGTATAGCTACTCCAGCTTTTTTGTTGCTGTTGTTACTGTATGCATGGAATATTTTTTCCAGCATTTCACTTTCAATCTATTGGTATCCTTGGGTCTAAGATGAGTCTCTTGTAGACAGCATATAGATGGTTCATATTTTCTTAACCATTCCACCAGTCTGTTGATTGGAGAGTTTAATCCATTAACATTGAATGTTATAGCTGTAAAGGCAGTTCTTACTTCACCCATTTTGATCTTAGGGTTTTTATTTGTCATATCTTGTTTTCATCACTCTTTTTTAGACTTTTAGTTACTTTTACTGATATAATCTTCATTTCTAGACTGTCTTCCAAGCTTCTCTCTCTGTCTTTTCTTTTCGGTCTGTAGCACTCCCTTTAGTATTTCCTGCAAAGCTGTCTGCTTGGTTACAAACTCTCAGTTTCTGCTTATCTGTAAACTCACACTCATTTTTAAAAGACAATCTGCCAGATAAAAGATTCTGGGATGGCAGTTTTTCTCTTTCAGTATTTTTTTTTTTTAAGATTTTATTTATTTATTCATTTATCCCCCCCTTGCTGCTTGTGCTCGCTGGGTCAGCTAACCACACCGTGCGGGCGGGCCTGCCCTCACCAGGAGGCCCCGGGAACGGATCCCCACTGATTGAGCCACAGCCACTTCCCTCTCTTTCAGTATTTTAAATATATTATACCACTGCCTTTTGCCTTCATGGTTTCTGATGAGAAATCAGCACTTAAGCTTATTGGGCATCCCTTTTATGTGATGAACTGCTTTTCTCTTGCTCTCAGGATTCTTATCTTTGGCATTTGATTTTCTGATTAGTATGTATCTCGAAGTAGGTTTATTCAAATTAATTTGGATGGGAGTATGTTTTGCTTCTTGGACACATATCTATGTTTTTCGATAGGGTTGGGAAATTTTCTACTACTATTTCCTCAAATATTCCTTCTGCCCCTTTTCCCTTCTCTCCTTCTGGGACACCCATGATGTGTATGTTTGCACATCTCTTGTCATTATTTAGTTCCCTGAGAATATCTGTTCTTCTGTATATTCACTTTCAGAAGCTCTGTCTTCAAGCTCACTGATCCTTTCTTCTCCCTCTTCCAATCTGTTGTTATATGCCTCCAGTGTATTTTTAATTTCATTTATTGTGCCTTTCATTCTCACAAGATCTGCTATTTTTCTATGTATGCCATCAAATTCTTCTTTCTGCTCAGCCATTGTCTTCCTGGTGTCCTTATTCTCCTCAGCCATGTCATTGAATTTATTAAGGAGATTTGTTTGAATATCTGTGATTACTTGTCTCAACTCCTTTAAGTCATCTGGAGGCTTAGTTTGTTCCTTTGACTGGGCCATATCTTCCTGTTTCTTGGTATGGATTGTAATTTTTTGTTGGTGCCTCTGTATCTGATTTACTAGATGTAGTTATTGTTGGCCCCTTTTCTCTCTTTAGTCTAGGGTTTTCTGTTTGATTGGCTTTGTGCTACAGCCCCTCTTTGGAACTTTGTAGCTGCTTGTGTTTAGCCAATCTGAATTTTTTCAGGTCTTTTTCATCTGTACCTTGCCCATTCTTCCTTACTGGTTGCAGAATAAGAGCTGAGGATGCAGTTGGTACTGTAAGCTATGGAGGCTGAAGCTGCCTTCATTACCCCAGGAACTGATGACGCTTCTCTTACCTTACTCCCCTGCGAGGGGTAGAGACAGAGCTGTAGCCATGTGCAGTAATCCAAGCTATATAGAACAAGACCATCTGTAGTTGCCCAGAGAAACTGAAGCTCAACATCCCTTCCTCTCCTGCCTGGAGCCGGGATGGAGCTGCAGGTGTGGGCAGCAAACTAAGCTGTGCAAATCAAAACTGTCCACAGTTGCCCAGGTAGACTGATGAAGCATCATCTCCCCTCTATTTCTGCCAGGGGCAGGAGTGGAGCCTTCTGTGTGCCCAGCAATCTAGTCCATGCAGGCCAAAAGCAACTGCAGTTGCCCAGAGAGGGTGTAAGGGAACACTCTCCCTCCTCCTGCTCTGTCAGGAATGGGGATGGATTCACAGATGTGTCCAACAATCCAGTTCATGCAGGTGGAAAGCACCTGCAGTTGCCCAGAGAGGTTGAAAACCACTGATCCTCTTGGGGATGGAGATGTATCCATAAGTTTATATCTACCAGTCTAGTACCTGTGGGCCTCAAGCGCCTGCAGTTGCATGGAGAGGCTGGGGAAACCCCACCCTCTTCTGTTCTATTGGGGGTGGGGGTGGAGTCACAGATGTATCCAATAAACTAGTTCATGGGGCTGAAAGTGGCTGCAGTTGCCCGGGGAGGTTGAGGCAGCACTATCCCTTCTGCCTTGTCAAGGGGGAGGATGGATCCACAGGAGTGTACACCACTCTAGTCCATATGGGCCAAAAGCACCTGCAGTTGCCTGGAGAGGTTGAAGAAACACCCCCCCCTTCTATCCTATTGAGGGTGGATATGTATCCACAGCTTTGCCAGCCAATCTAGTTCATGTGGACTGAAAGCACATGCAGTTGCTGGAGGTGGGCCTGGAGCATAGGCTGGGGCTGCAATCTGACCTGGGTGGAAAGAATCCAGGCCCTAACAGCACTGTGATTTTCAATCAGCCTCACTTCACCTCTTGCCAGGGGCAGACTTAAAATGGAGGCTACCAGCCTCTTTCCAAATTGAACAGGTTCAAACTTAAGCTGTTCTTAGGATTGGACTTTAGTCAGCCAAATTTACTAGTCAGTAGCTGAAATCAGTGCCCAACCATCTCTTCCTCCCCTGTTTTTGGGAAATGGGACTTCCAACTCCAGCCAAGGAATCACTCCTGAGGCAGCTTGTGCTATCAGCAGAGGATTAGCTCCAGCCTCCGTGGTGTGATCTACTCAAGAATCTTCGCTGCAGATGGGCAGTCTCCTTCTGTTCTTCCAAGAATGTTGCAGGATGCTCTTTCTGGCCTCCTGGGCCCCCCAAACATGTGATTTAGATAGCTCTGGCTGATTACTAACTGCCCTATAGGACAAGCTGACTCTTGGAGCTCTGCCGCCATACCGCCACCTCATCTGAATTCTATTGTTTTTTTCTCCATAAACCAAATGAAAAACAGATCACCTCTCTTTTCTAGTGTTGATTTCTTTAAAGTGGAGTATGAACTAAAACATCAAGGAAGGATCTGAGCGCTGAATATAAGTTTTCATTATTACATCATTCTGTCATTTCATCCAAAGTTGGTCAACAATTATATTTAATAACTAGCTTTTTTTTTTTCACTTTTTAATTTTTTTTAAAGATACTTCAATTACATAAATGTAACAGAGAATATAGGGAATTCCCATATGCCCCGCTCCCCACACTTCCCACATTTTCCCACTTTAGCAACATCTTTCATCAATGTGGTACATTCATTGCAACTGATAAACACATTTTGGAGCATTGCCACTAAGCATGGATTATAGTTTACATTGTAGTTTACACTCTCTCCCATTCGACTTTGTAGGTTATGGTCAGATATATAATGGTCTGTACCTGTCGTCGTAATGTCATTCTAATAACTTGCTTTTATTGAGTCATTCCAAACCATTCAGCTGTTTTCATAGAAACAATATCCTTTTTTTGCATTCATATTTCATCAATTTATGTAATATTTAATTCATTTATATAATTAAAATAATGAAACACATTATATACTACAATTTACTGGTGGGAGCGGAAGTGCATAAGCATGGCTGAGAGTCTTTAGTGTGTTTTTGTGTGTACATCAGTCAGCATGCTTTCCAAGGGGAATGAGAGAGAATCCATCTGAAGAGTCAGTTAAGTGGAGATTGGATAAGGGAACTTCGACTGGGTTATTTACCCCATTTTTCCAGATGAGCCAATCGAGGCTTAGAGAGTTGAGATTTTCCCATTTCTGGTAAATGACTCATATATGAAAAGCTCAAAGACACAAGGAGAAGAATTCTCACCCAGCCATGTAAAAATCAGAGAAGGTTTTTAAAAGAAAGTTATACTTGAGCTGAGAAGGTAGAAATAAAAATCGGACAAATAAGAGGGAAAACATTCTAAACAGAAAAATAAAGGTAGAAAAGTCCAAAAAGAACATGAAAAAAAATGCAGAATCGCTTGACTAGAAGCTAGGATTTATGGTGGTAGGGAGAGGCTGGAGATTCAGATTAGGATGATTTTGTATGCTAAGTAGTTTAAATTTACTTAAAGGTCACTGGGAGCCAATGGACAACTTTACTTAGAAGAGCAAGATGTCAGATTTATATTTTAAGATCATTGCCATGGCAGGATGGAGGATGGACTGAGGGTGGGAGACAATAAAGGAGATTAGTTGGAAGGCTACTGCAGGAAAATTAAGGGGGCAGTGATGAGGACCTGAATGAATTAGTTTTGGTGACATCCCCACTGTAGCAGTTTGGCAGTTTGATATAGTTATGAATTCCAAAAATAGATATTAGATTATGCTTGTAAACTGGTCTGTTCATCTGGGCATGATTAAACTTTGATTAGGGCTTTCATTGGACCATGTCAGTAGGGCATTGAGCCCTGCCCCTTCGTGGGTGGGGTCTCAAAGATAAGACATGGCAAAGGAGAGTTTTGAGTTGGAGTTCTGAAGCTGAGTTTTAATGCTGGAGCCCAGGCAAGCAAGTACACAGAGAAGCTTGGCCGTGAGGAAGGAGAGAGGGCCCCACGAAAAGAGATGAGCAGTTTGCCTGACAGTTCACAGCTGGCCTTGTGGAGAGAGGCAAAACCTAGAGAGACTCATAGTCTACAGCTGACCTTGTGGAGGAACCAGAGTACCTGAGCCCGGAGAGAAACGCAGCCCCAGGAAGAGAGGAACCCAAGAAGCCTGAACCCCTGCAAACGTCGGCAGTTGTCATGCTCCAACATGTGGCTACAGACTTTGGCGAAGGAAGAAACTTATGATTTATGGCCTGGTAACTGTAAGCTTCTACCCCAAATAAATACCCTTTATAAAGACCAACCGATTTCTGGTATTTTAGTCAGTACCCCTTTGGCTGACTAATACACCCACCATCATATTCCCTTCCGACTGGGTCTCCTCCCTTTAGCCAACAAGTGTAGGAAGAATAAAGCAATGTTACTGCAGGTTGTGTTCTGCTATTGACTTAAAATACGATAGAATTATTTCTAGTAATATTCTGTACCTGCCCATCTTGTCACACATTATGGGGCTTATGAGCGGGGGATACACCCATAAAAGAAGTGTCATAAAGGGTGGTTAGGTGTCCATCTCTGTGTAAGTTAAATGTGTTTTTGTGGGCTACCCTAGAAATCTAATAAAACATTACATGCCACATTGTATAACTATAAAGTAAAATTCAATTTAAAAGCAATTCTTGAAAATAAAATCAAACAAATGGATGTAAATGTGTATCTGGTTAGTGACATAACCTCAAAGAAAGAAACTATTCCAGGTAATCTGAAATGTCAATAATTACTGTGAATCCATACTGCTAGGTACCCTAAAGACCAAAACCAATTTTTGGTAATCATATTGTTTGCTGTTGGTGGTATGTTAGCATTGATATTATGAGACTTTGGGGTGTGTATTGTGGGAGTATGCTAATGAGTAACTATGTGAAATCTAATTCTATCATTCATGATGTTGAGGACTGGAATTCTTAGCATGGAATAAAGACACTTATCAAAGATATTAAGTAAAAATTCTGTAGCCCTGAATTTAAGTGGGGAATAGAGTATCATAGAAAATCATGCATTTTATCTTAAAGAAAAGAAAACCCAAAAAACAATAACAATGAAATGTGCTACCTATATTAGTACACAGAAAAGGCCTAGAAACAATGACTAACTCAGTCTCAATGACCAACCCTAGTCCTTGGATAACAGTCTCCAAACACAATCTTCCATTAAAAGGAACGAGGCCTCCTTGGAGAAATTGTTGCTTCCAGGTGAAGCAGAAAATACAAGATGACTCAAATATCTTGCCACTTAAGCAAGAACTATTAGCAAAAATGCTACCAATGACAACTACAGTTTTGTCAAATGTACTCAGAAGCCAACTTAAAGAGGCTCTCACCAGCCCAAAATGGGACAATTTGAGCATCCACAATAACTTCACTAGACTGAAGCACACCAAATGTTTACATCCATGAACTGCTAATGACACACACAACTAATCAATCACTATTGGAAGGTACTAATAAACAATTCATTATTATTATTATTTTTTAAAGATTTATTTTATTTATTTATTCCCTGCCCCACTGCCCCACCGCTTGTGCTCGCTGCCTGCTGTGTCCATTGGCTGTGCGTACTTGTGTGTCTGCTTGTCTTCTCTTCTTGTCTTCTGTTTAGGAGGCACCAGGAACTGATCCTGGGACCCTTCCGGCATGGGAGAGAGGCACTCAATCACTTGAGCCACCTTAGTTCCCTGGTTTTGTTGTGTCTCTCACTGTCTCTCCTCTGTGTCTCTATTTTTTGTTTTTGTTGTTGCGTCATCTTGTTGTGCCAGCTCTTTGCACGGGCCAGCTTGCTTTCACTAGGAGGCCCTGGGAATCAAACCCGGGACCCTCCATATGGTAGACCGGAGCCCAATTGCTTGAGCCACATCTGCTTCCCTTAATTCATTATTTTAAAAAACAAGGATATCAAGCATTTATTCTTTCTGTATTAATCAAGGTTCTCTAGGGAAATAGAACCGACAATAAATATCTGTAAATAGTATGAGATATATTTTTTTAATCCCCCCCCCCTTGCCCCCTCATTGTTTTGTGCTTGTTGTCTGCTCTCTGTGTGTTCCTCTGTGTCTGCTTATCTTCTATTTAGGAGGCACTGGGAACCAATCCCGGGACCTTCCAGAGTGGGAGAGAGGCGCTCAATCTCCTGTGCCACCTCAGCTCCCTCGTCTGCTGTTTCTTACTGTCTCTCCTCTGTGTCTCTTTTTGTTGTGTCATCTTGCCGTGCCAGCTCTCCTGCGTGGCCCAGCACTCCTGGGTGGGCCAGCATTCCTGTGCAGGCCAGAACTCCGCGTGGGCCAGCTTGCCACACAGGCCAGCTTGCCTTTCACCAGGAGGCCCCGGGGAATCAAACTCCAGACCTCTCATATGGTAGATGGGAGTCCAAATGCTTGAGTCACATTCGTTTCCCTTATAAAATTCTCTCATGTGACCATGGTGATGCACAAGTCCAAATTCCATAGGGCAGACTAAAAACCAGAGGCTCTGACAAAGGTCCTTGATGAGTTCTCCAGGAGACAATGGCTGTCCAAAGTAGAGATGGGAATTCTCTCTCTCAATGCTGAAATCACTTCCCCTTTTAAGGCCTTCAATTGATTGAATGAGACATCACTCATTGCTGATGGCAATCTTCCTAGTTGATCGTAGATGTAACCAGCTATCTATGCAATCAACTCACTGGTGATTAAAGTCCATGACATGCCCTTCTATTACAATTAGCCCAGTGCTTCCTTGACCAAACAACTGGGCACCACTATCTGACCGAGTTGACACATTAGCCTAACCACATTTTCCTAAACAAACTCTCCCACTGAGTAACCAAACAGTGGACGAAGGCAAGTTTCTATCTATAGAAGTATTCCAGTTAATAAATGAAGGAATTCTAGAATTACAGTATTATCATTTTTAGCCTAATGAAATAATGGATCAACAGCTGCTAATGGTACAAAAAGAGACAACCAATAGTATGTAAAATGGATACACAATCAGCAAAATCCAAAGTGAGGGAAATTCTACAGGGTAAACAACCCAGTTTCTTCAACAAATAAATTCATGGAGGGAGAGAAATATACAGGTGTATTAGTCAGCCAAAGGGGTCTGATGCAAAATACCAATAATTGGTTGTTTTTATAAAGGGTATTTATTTGGGGGTAGAAGCTTACAATTACCAGGCCATAAAGTATAAGTTACTTCCCTCACCCAACTCTGTGAGAGGTCCAGCTTCCTGGGATCCTCTCTTCCTGGGGCTTGATTCTCTCCAGGCTCAGCTGCTTGTTCTCTCCACAAGGTCAGCTGTAGACTATGAGGCTCTCTAGGCTTTGCCTTGCTCCACAAGGCCAGCTGTGGACTCTCAGGTGAATGGCTCTTTTCCCGGGGCCTTCTCTCCTTCCTCACGACCAAGCTCTCTTACTTCCCGGGGCTTCAACTTAAGACTCCAACATCAGAACTCCAACTCAAAACCCTTCACCTCTGTCCTTTGCCATGTCTTTTATCTTTGAGACCCCACCTACCAAAGGGTGGGGCTCAATGCCCTACTGACGTGGCCCAATCAAAGCCCTAACCATAACTTAATCATGCCCAGATGAACAAACCAGTTTACAAGCATAATCCAATATCTATTTTTGGAATTCATAACTATATCAAACTGCCAAACTGCTACAACGGGGAATCAATAGATGAGTGGTTCTTAAGTTGTGGACCCCACAACAGCAGTATCAGCATCATCTGGGAACTTGTTAGAAATGTAAATCCTCAGGCCCCATCCCAAACTAACAGAATCAGAAATTGTGGGCTGGGGCCTAGAAATCTGTGTTTTAACAAGCCCTCCAGATGATTCTGATGCACACTAGTTTGAGAACCACTACAATAGATTTAAAAGAGATTCCTGATGTATATCAACCAATTGCAATATGGGTACCTTATTTGGTTCCTGATTCAAACTGTAAAAAAATTTGACATCTATAGATGACTTATGATATCAATCAATTATTGTCAAAATTTTAGGTGTAATGATGGTATGGAGATAATATATATTTTTAAAACCCTGAAATATTTACAGATAATATTTACAGACCTGATAGGATGCCTGGGACTTGCTTCAAAATAATACAGAAGAAAAAGTAGGTGAGGGTGTGGATGACACAAAATTAGCCATGAGTTGACACTTGCTGAAGTTGAATGATGAATAATTGGGCAATCTTTATACTCTGCCTTTTTTACTTTATATTTTTAAGATTTTCCATTCTAAAAACTGTTTTACAAATTCAAAGCAAACAGTAAGTTAAAACAAAATAATTTAAGCAGAAGTAAATTAATTCAAAGAAATGAGAAAGTTTATGGTACTTTTACTTGCATTGAAGGGCAGTATTGAAATAGGCAAAATAAGTGTCAGCATTTTGAAAAAATAACTACTGTATTCTAGTATGTGATAAATGCTTTTGATGTGGATATAAGGGAAATCTAACTGCTCTCTCAATTCACTGACACTTAGGTTTAATGTGTTTCATCAGGTATCCTCCCCTTCTCTTATGGCTGCACATCATTTTTAAGTATCTGATCCCATCGAAGAAGGAAGAAAGAAACTATAGTCTGATCAAGGGCATCTGAGTACCTAATACACATCTGCTTTCTGATTTCAAAACTGGCTTGGCTTTTTTGGAATTCATCTGTTAAATACAGGTTTACCGGTGTTTTCTTTTTTTTAAGTATACTCTTTGCCATATTTATGAATGCAACCTGAGTAGCCTAATGCAGTTATTAATAATGCATTTTTTTTTAAACCAAGGGGCAATCTATCCCTTACACATTCAAGTAGTCAAATCACATGTTTTGAGAAATGTTCAGAGGTTTCTCTAGCTTGAAATGTCATCTACAATGATTCAGTGATGGTCTGCATCTAAAGTGTCATCCAAATATGTAGTCTTGAAAATTTTTCAGGTCAAGCAGTTTTTAAAAAATGGACTGTAAGGCTGTGGTCACCCTTAATATCTCCTTGAATTTAATCCTTGTGATATGATAGCTTTATTTCTTCTATAATATAACTGTGCTATTTTGCCCTTTTACGAATAAGGTGAATGGATGTTGTTTCATCTTTTCCTCCTCTCTTTTTTTACTTCTCTCTCTTATTCACTCTCTTTCATGGAAACATAGCTTGTTCATGAAAACCTGGCCCGTAAGAAATGTGATTAGAAAGCACCAGCTTTGGGAAGCGCTGTGGCTCAATCAGTAGGGCTCCCGTTTACCATATGGGAGGCCCCGGGTTCGGTTCCCAGAGCCTCCTGGTGAAGGCAAGCCCGCCCACACGGTGGCGCGGTTAGCTGACCCAGTGAGCACAAGCAGCAAGGGGGGGATAAATGAATAAATAAATAAAATCTTTAAAAAAAAAAAAAAAAAAAAAGCACCAGCTTCAAAGCCTCCGAATGGGTGGTAGGCTGGGCTTTTATACTATATATTCTCACTTTACAAAGGTGATGGCAAAATTTTGAGTATGGTTCTTTCTCTTTTTATGCTATATTTTAGATATTCCATCATTTTTGTCATTATTTTTTTCATGATTTTCTTAACTATGATTCTTTTAATTCTTATTTTGCTAGGTGTAGTCAATGACACTGAGAAAAGACCACTAGAAGTCATCACTCTCCATTATCAGGCATCCTTCTGATAAAAGTAACCTCAAAATAAGGATTTCTGTTCCATTTCATCTGCTTTTATTGAGCTCCTACTGTGTTCTTACCCATGTTGACTCTTTGAGGAAACAACAACAGTCCCCAACTTTAATTAGTTCACACACTCTAGCTGAGAAGATCAGAGAAGGTGATGGGAAGGAATTACATACTTATGGGAGGCAATATAGCATAAAGTTTGAGAGGCTGGGCTATATGGCTTTGTACTGCTTGGGTTCAAATCCTGCCTGTCACTCACTAATAAGGTGATGTTGAGCAAGTTACATAACATTTTCATCTATTAAATGAAGATAAAAACAGTATTTACTTCATGTGGTTGTCATGAGATAATCCTTGATAATCCAAAAAAAACCACTTACATGTATCCATATATTTTATCCATTTCTGTGTTGACCATTATTTCTTGTATTTTACACCTTTCTGCTGGGTGGTTCAGAGGTTTCCCCTGAACTATGTATCCTTTTATATATATATATATTCTTTTTCCCCCCTGAAATATATCCTTTTATAATTCAATTATCTTAGTTTTCCTATGTTGGAAATGTCTTTATTTTGTCCTCAATCTTAGGGTTTAGCTGAGCATAAAAATTCTAGGTTGATTATGGCAGTAAACTTTGGGTGCTCCTGCACAGTATTATCATAACAGAACACTGTCACTCGGGGAAATGCTCCACTGTGACTGTTAACATTGCACAGATTCTACCTTTTGTCTTTTTTACAAGAGCTTTTAATTTTAAAAAAAGCCATTTTGTGTTTCACTTGTAAAGTAAGAAGATGTGGTTACGGTTGTAGCATCATCTTTAGGAGAGCTTTCCAAAGTTGATTGTTTTCCCAAACTGCTTACTGTGGTCCTGTAGGTATTAAAATGAGGGAGCGAGGAAAGCAAAGTGCGTGTGGCTCTTCTAGTCATATAGACTGTCACTGGTTTGGCCTAAATGGACCTAGCAGTAAATTTCAAAAATGATTTGGAATTTACTCTCTTCCTGACCCTTCTCTTTAAAGGGTATATTATTAATATTTAGAATGGAAAGAACAATTATTGTAATCTAATATATGCAAGCTTAAAGAAGAAGAAAAAAAAAACACCCTGATGAAACACTGGGGAAAAACTTGTATCTGGTTTTGTTTACTTCATTGTTCCTGTCTGTGTTATGTTGATGGAGATGGTTATTTCAATCTTTAATTACTCTTGTCTCCTTTGTATCTGAAGTATCTTTATTTAATATCAACTGCTTCAAGTTCTGCCATTTCTGGAGTATCTGTTAGTTATTAGTATTTATGTATATCAGGAGTGTATACTCACTGTTTAGTATGCTTTATTTGTAGTAAACTGATCTCCAAAGATTTCCTTTTGAAAATGCCCCCCCCCCTAAATTTTTTATTTTTTTGAGGTACCAGGGGCCAGGGATTGAACCCGGGACCTCATATGTGGGAAGCCAGCACTCACCCACTGAGCAACATCAGCTTCCCTGGGTTTTTTTCATTTGTTTATTGTTTTGTTTGTTTGTTTTTTCAGGAGGCACCAGGAACTGAACCCGGGACCTCCCATATGGGAGGCAGGCACTCCATTGCTTGAGCCACATCTACTCGCCCTCCCCTTAATTTCTACACTTTATTGTTTTACTAATATTAAGTGATGTGCTTTCTTACAAAGGAGCATGGGAGGAACTGAAAGCCATTGTGACTAAAAGGAAGCTCTACAAGTTAAACCACATATAAATATAAGCTTGCCTCCAGGGGAGATATAAAAGTACCCTTATAAGAATGCAATAGTCTGCAATAGGAGCTAGAAGGAACTGCTAAGAACTCTCATTTTTATTTTATTTTATTTTATTTTTTTATTTTATTTTTTACCAGGAGGTCCCGGGTATCAAACCTGGGTCTCTCCATATGGGAGATGGATGCCCAACCATTTGAGCCACATCTGTCCCAGAGAACTCTCATTTTTATATTCTCCTGAGTCACTACTTTCCTTTCAACTCTTGCCTTCCATTCTTACACTAGGACACTTCCATATTTTGAGCATACAAAGCAAGTATGGTAGAATGGTAAATCAAAAACCTTATTTTAGCCTTTCCTGGCCAATGTTTACCCTTTTGTTCAGATTATTAAAAGCATGTGTCTATAAATATGGCAAAGCAAAACAAAACAAAATAAAACAGATCTCTTCTTGTAGATGATGTAACTAAAATTTGAGCTCTTTATTGATCTCTGGTCATGTATTTGGCTTGGGTGTAAAAAACACACTCACACACAAACATAACAAATAGCTCCAATTAAGAGTTACATAAACTAAATTTTTCTTCCAGATTTTCTCTAAATGCTCATGGATAGCCAACTTTCATGTTATATGGCATATAGCACAGTCTTAAGAGTCAGTCCCACAGAAAATATTTGTGTAAGCAAAACAAGAAAGATGCCATTTGTTTTTTATTACATAAACATCACTTGAATTTATCTAATCAACATACTTATTTAAAAATTTTTTTTTATCTGTGACCAAAAACACAACGATGTTTTGGGGTGCCATTCTCATTCCAATCATATCCAAAAGCCTAGAAGTAACTCAAAACTATAAAGTGGCCATGGTGCTAAGGCTGCCTATGGCTCCTGCTACAAAGTAGTTGCCAGTCTGATTTGAGTGTCTAAAAGAGAATGACAAGAATTAAAGAGTTCTGCCTGATTTCAAGAAAACTTCCCAGAAGGAGGTGGAGGGCCAAGAAATCCACCTGCCTGCTTGGTGGCAGCTCGTGAAGGGGCAAGGCCAAGAATCTTCTGGATATTCTGTAAAGAAAACATAAGAACTGGGTCTTAATATGAGATATACAGAAATGTTTTACATAGATCTCATATAAATTACAAGTACCATTATGACCTGAAATAGGATGATTACTACTATGTAATATGTACAATAATAGTAATATATTATACTACTATATATGTAATATATAATACATGTAATGTATATGTAATGTATATAGTACATGTAACATATATGTAATATGTAAAATAGTAATATATTACTACTATATGTAATATATACTACCATTTTTTTTTCTTTTTTTTTGTTTTTGTTTTTGGCTTTATACTACTATTTTTAAGAAGACCTACAGTGTTATGAAGATCATTGAATAGTAAAAGTCCTAGTACCTGATGGGACCTTGGTCTACTAACCAAAGAAGCTGATTTTTTAAAGTAGAGAATCATAAAAAGAGGTGATCTTTTATTTTAATATGAAGCATATAAAGTACATATATTATCATTTCTTGTAGCATTGTTATTTTTTTTTTTCCTCTGAGGGTTTATTTATTTATTAAGTTGTGAGTTTATAGAACAATCATGCATAAAATACAGGATTTCCATATACCACCCTACTATTAACACCTTGCATTGGTGTAGCACATGTATTACAATTGATGATAGCACATTTTTATAATTGTACTAGTATCTACAGGCCATGGTTTAACTTAGTGCTCACTGTTTGCATAGTAGCACTGCTTTTTGTCTTTAGTATGGGTCTTCTGGATAGAATTAGTTATTATTGTACTGTCTACAATTTTCAGTAGAGGATCTTCCTACATATTTATCATCTTCCCTACATCTTTTTCAGTTGTCTCAGGCATATCTAACTCAATGGTATTTCTTTTTAGAAACTTACTTATATTAAGTCTTTCCAAACTCAAGTTCTCATAAACAACTATTTTTTTTACTCAGGTTTCATCAGTGATTTTAACAATTAAATAAATTATACAAATACAAGTAAAACTGCAAGAACAGCATTAAGAGGTGTAAGACAAACACAACTGACTCTTGAAAGGCAATGACTCAATGGTGGAAGCAAACACGGATGTACAAAAGAGCAACCATGAGTGTACAGTGTGATATGGGGATCAATCGGTATGCTTTCAAGAGAAGAAGGGAGAAGGTTTATGGTGGAGACGTTAAGCAGAGATCAGTGGTTAAGAATTTATATAGCACTTCAAAAAAGGAAAAAACTTCAGAGAGCATCTGATTCTTCTTGCTCAATTCCTTCATTTTACATTTGAGAAAACTAAACCTTGGAGAAGTGAAATGGTTTATCTAAAATTACAAAGCAAAATTAAGAACAGAGGTAGGATTAAAACCCATGTGTTCTGATTCTTAATGTAGTGGGTTCTCTTACACAGAATTTCCTATGTTAAAGTTCTAGCCTTCAGAACAAGCTCTACTTAGCAGGTTAGCAGACACACTTTCATTAACTGAAAAGTTACTTAGTATCTGTTGTACATAAGGGACTGTGTTACTACCATACCCAGGCTTCTCTGGATGCATACAACGTCCTCTCACTTCAGCAATCCTTCATCATTAAGAATGATGACTGCTACAGATATGAGTGTGTATATTTCTGAAATAACACTATCAGAGTATAACTGGAATGTTTAATTACAAAGAATACAACCTTAAAAACTCATTTAAGTTATAATTTCCATAAAATATTTCATATATATAGATAGTCCACAATACTATCGTTCATTCTGTTCTTTAAAAGAAATCTGAATACAGGTTAAGGAGAAGAAGCAATCAGATCAGGTATCTCTCCTTAGAAAAGTTGGAGAATGACCTGAGTACATATTACGTATACAATAAATATATCTCCTTCATGCCCACTTCTATAATATCCATTGCACAAAATAAGAAGACCAAATATCATGTCATTAGTTGCCAATATCTTTTAGTTAATAAGTATTTACTGAGCATTTATAATGTATCTCACACTAAGATAGGCATTACAGTAAACTAAAGATAAAAGTTTGTGAAACCCAGAAGTGTTGCAGCCAACTCCTATTCTCCAGTTCTTCAAGCTTGCCCTGGACAACTATCAAAACGATGATGATAGACAAGTCCCATCCCCAAAACAAGGAGTATCTTCAACTGCTAACAAAACAATTCCTTTCCTCTGCCCCATAATATCTAAATCCTCTCTCAGCCTGAAGCAGTCAGAGCAGACATCATCCCAAATCCCTCAAGATTGAGAAATGAACAATATAAGGGGGGAGTATAACCACAGATCAAAGCAGATTTATTGTTGCTGTAGTCATTATCTTGTATTAATGGAGTAACTTGTAACATTGATATAAAAAAAATAAAAAAATAAAAAAAAAATTCCAGGCTCCACCAAAAAATAAGGTGCACTATTTAACTAGTATTCAAAAACTTCTAATAGCTATAAAAATTCTAAAATAGCTTCTTTAATAAAAACACAACAAAAATCTGATTAAAAATAAATATAAAGTGGGGCAAGGACAAAAATTCAGCTCTTTTATATATATTAGTGAATTTTATTTTATTTTTATTTTTGTTTTGTTTTTCTTTAATTTTTTTTTTTTTTTTTTTTAAGATTTTATTTATTTATTCATTTATCCCCCCCTTGCTGCTTGTGCTCGCTGGGTCAGCTAACCGCGCCGTGTGGGCGGGCTTGCCTTCACCAGGAGGCCCCGGGAACCGGGCCCGGGGCCTCCCATATGGTAAACGGGAGCCCTACTGATTGAGCCACAGCCGCTTCCCGATACTAGTGAATTTTATATCTCTGTGTTTTATCTTTCTATGGTTACTAAATCTGTTTTTTCTGCCTCATGGGTGAAAATTTTAAGCTGTAAATCCTCTATTTGTATACTAATTTAAAAATTGTTAACGTAAAAGAAAACAATTATGTCTTCTGAGTTATCAATGTTAAATACCCCCAAAAAAACCATGCAATTTTGGATATATTTCTCCTTACT
Organism: Tolypeutes matacus; assembly: GCA_026826555.1. NCBI lineage: Eukaryota > Metazoa > Chordata > Mammalia > Cingulata > Chlamyphoridae > Tolypeutes > Tolypeutes matacus. The sequence goes on from JAKSZT010054304.1 coordinate 4,423,092, forward strand.
ATATACAGGTTTACTGATCAAATAAGCTAATGTTATATCTATTAGATATTTAAATGAATATATATATATATGTTTACATTTAACGAAATTGAGCCATTACTGACAACTTTTATTTTGATAGTAGTTGTGTTTTGTAAACTATCAGCTTGAAGACAGTTTCCAAAATCATTTTGGCAACTTAAGTACATATGGTATACTCTCTTAAAGAGAGTAGTTTTGTTCTAAAATAAAACGGTTGTTACAAAATGAAATAGGAAATGTAGGACAAAACCTGAGTGGAAAAAGAAAGTTGTAGAAGGTTTGCAGAAAAGAAGTTTTATTTTTTTGTGGTTGAAGTTAAATAAAATTTGATAGTTCTATAAAATTTTTAAGAGCCTTAGTATCAAATAGTATACTGATGCAAAACTAAAATTTGGTTTTCTCATTAAAATGACAACATTTTCTTGGATTGTCTGTCTATTCTTAGTAAGAGATTGCAAATGTTTTTCTTTTTCCACTCTGACTAATCAATTGTAAAAGGCAAAGAGTCTATGTTTTATCAAAATAATTTCTTGTACTTTATATTGACTTTATCATGTCCTTAACTGTTAAAAAGAAACAAGTCTTCTCACTACTATGGAAAAAAAAAAGTTTTTTTTTTTTTTTTCCATGGTATCTCCTATATTTACTTTTAAAATCTTTTATTGTCACTTTAATTAAAGAAAAGAACCAAGTATTGTTTCACAATGACCTGTGATCCTATTTAACCAAATGGTCAACCGTCCTGTCAACTTTTAACATTTTGACTTCTCAAATAAAATGCTAAGTAATATCTTGGGAAAAAAAAAAAAAAAAAGATAAAATTTGAAATAATAAGACATTCTAGAATTAGCTGCTGATACACACATTTGTCCAGTTAGCAAATAGTAATATAGTCTAGACAAAAACACAAGGGAAACTTACTCAGTTGTTCTGAAGAGATGGGTCAATTAAATGAGTCTTTATCATTTTAGAGATAAAAATACCAGAATAAAAACCTCTGATGACCTTTAACTTGCAAGTTTACGGTCATTTAAAAAAGACAACTGAATGGAACATAATAAATAGAAAATATTTTGAAGAAACAAGACACTGAAAGGGTAGAGTACTAGCTTGTATTCACTAATTAAAAAAACAGAAATGATTAGGGAGTGAAAGCTACACTCAGGATGAAAACAGCCTGAACAGCAGCAGCAACAGCAACAGCAACAAGTGTTACAACCGAAGCATTTTGGTAGCTGTGGCTGAAGTTCATGGAAATCCAGGCAGCTCTATACTTTGTTTTCCTTTGGTTCCTGTCACAGCCTCCCTTTGGGGACACTAAATTAAATATATCAGTGTTATATTACTCTAGGATTTGTATTTTAATACAAATGTTCTGCATTTACTGCATGCAATTTTATCCTGTAGTGACATTCTAAACAATCTGTTTAATTTCCTATAGTTTCTAAATGAAACCCAGTTCTTATGACTGCTTTTCTTAGATACAATTTCCCTTGGTTCCCTGTCGCTGAAATATTTTCTTCTAAAGCATGCAGTAGGAACTAACTAATGGTTCCAAGGTACAAGAGAGCTGGGTAAAAGACTAGAGGCTACTATTCTGTGTACAGCAGTAATAATATCCCACATTTCTATGCACTTCAGAGTTTGCAAATAGTTTTAAGGACTAGATAATAGTCCTAGTTATACTCTCTTTAGAGATGAGAAAGTTAAGGCCAAAAGAGGCTATAAGTTAGAACTTGCACTGACATAACTCAAAGTACAGTTTTTCTTTACTAAATTACCTCTCTGCACCAGATCTTTATCTTAAAAGTAAAAATCTTGTAGCAGGCCTATAAAAGCAAATCATAATTATAAAGACTATGTATGAGCACACATAGACTAATACATATATTTACAGTTAAGTGAATAAATGCACACACACTCTCTCTCCTTTCTCTATACACACTATGCTGTATGTACTATATATAAAGTATAAATGCTATTATACAAAAATGCATATAAAGACTATAACATTATATAGCAAAATAATACCCTTTTCTCATTCCCTGCTTCCCCTAATTGAAATATTGTTAAAGAGGATAATTTAAAATAAAGACAAATATTTCTGTGAGAGCTATCTCAAAGTGAAGGTCACAACATGAACTGAAGAAGAACATGTTAACAGTTACTGAGTACTTACTTTGTGCTAGGCATTATACTAAGCACTTTACATGTATGTTCTTATTTAAATCCTCACAACTCAGTGAACAGCAGGCATTATTATTATTATCCTTACATGCAGATAAGGAAAAAGAAACACTAAACTGTCAGGCTATATCTTTCAACAACCTCATCCATTAAATCTGACCTGACTGATTTTCTGTAGTCTCTCAATTCTCCTCCTTGAGGTCAATTTTTCTAGCGTTCTGAATGAGCAAGATTTAGTTCAGAAAGATGCATTTTGCTAAAAGACAGGAGTTTTAATATATTACAAAGATGACATGGAAGAAAATTTAACACAAATGCAAAATATAGTAAGATGTGGTAAGATTTCAGAAAAATAATAACAATTATTCTTAATTTCTGTCCAACCTTGCATAAGAAGGTAACAAACTGAAGAGTGTACTTCAGAAGGAAAAAACAAGGGAAAATAATTTTCCCGTAATCATGCCTTCTATTGCCAGGAAACCCAGAGAAGTATCACTACAGGATTTGTGTTCCTTCCTCTTTTGCAAAGAGTAAGAACCGGTGATCAAGAAAAGGAAGTTGTTGGTTGCTAACTAGATATTTTGGGAAGACCTAGGTCACTGGCAATAAACACATTCTGCTAAATTTTATTCCTTAGTCATTTAACCAAAATAACTCAGCTATGGCAACCCTCAGTTTGTTCTCTGTTAGTTTCTCCAGCATCTGGTAACCAGCCCTCACTTCCAATTAATTACAATTTCTCAGGTTCCCATAATATAATCTTTATTATATGCACAGAGCTGCAAGTAAAATCCAATCACCTCAAATGGTTCCTTTCAACATTCCCAGGGCTGTCACATTATATCTGAATAGACTGTTTAGGAGAAAGACTAAATATTTACTGGAAAAAACAATGACAGTACAACACTAGCGTAGCTTAAGTAGTACTGGGTTAACAGTAGATTTGGGTTCCAGTACTGGCAAACCAGGCAAGAAAACAAACAATATATTTTCAATTTCCTTACCCCTGAAAAAGGGGACTGACTAGATCAATAGTTTTCAGACCTTTTAAGGCACAGAATCCTTTCTTTTAACAAAATCTTATGTCAAAACCCAATAAAGAAAACAGATCAAACAGAGTTGGGGACCTGAAGTCTCCTGCTAAGCCCTTATTTTTGCCCCTGCACTCCACAACAAGCATCTTCATGGAGCCATAGTTACCTGTGGCTCTAACATTCTAGGATTATATTGCAGACCTCAACACATATCTTGCAAAGTACAAAGTAAAATTTGAAAAGCAAGATGAACACATCAAATCTACACAAGAGTAAAGCCACCTCCTTTGTAATGTTGAATGAATATTTTCTGTCTTAGCTAGTCCAAAGGTCTCCTTTGTAATGAAGGTTTTTTTTTTTTCTCCTGGGGTCAGGGTTCAAGTGACAATCTCTTTTTTTCTCTTCAAATGAAAATTTCCCTACATCTCTTGTTTAGCCCCTTCTTTGAGAATTAGTTAAAGAGAATGTTCGGAATTTTAGTTTAGTGCAGGAAGAAAAGATTTTTTTTTCATAATGAAGCAGGTCCCAGTCAGCACCACATGGAATGTCTAAAAACTCTGAATGAAACTGCAGTTTTATTGGCTTAAAGAACCAAACGAAAGGGTTCAAGATAACAATGGCCACTAAAAATTGAGGGAAAGAACAGAGATTTCAAATTCTGCCTATGACAAAGGAGACAAAGTTAAGAGTTTGAGTCCCTTCAATTTAATTGCCTGTTAAAAAAAAAACAGGAAAGCAGCTGTGGCTCAATTGGTTGGGCTCCTATTTACCATATGGGTGGCCCTGGGTTCGATTCCCGGGGCCTCCTGGTGAAGGCAAGCCAGCCCACGCGGTGCAGTGAGCTGACAGCCTGAACAGCGTGGTGAGCTGATGGCCCGTGTGGCATGGTGAGCTAGCGCAGCAAGATGACACAACAAAGGGAAACAAGCAGACACAGAAAAATGCAAAACAAGTGGACACAGTGAGCACAAGCCGCAAAGGGGGTGTGTGTAAATAAATAAAAATAAATCTTAAAAAAAAAAAATCAGCACTTTTCCAAGAATAACTGAATCCAGAATCTCTATAATCTATCATTGACAATGTCCAAGATACAACCCAAAATTACTAGATATACCGAGAAACAAGAAAACATGGCCTACGCTTGAAAGAATAGGCAACAGATAGAGATTGGCCCTGAGATGATCCAAATGTTGGAATTAGCAAGCAAAGTTTTTAACTGGTAATTCCTTATGCCTAAGGAAACAAAAGAAAATATGCTTATAATAAATGGACAAATAAGAAATCTCAGCAGAGAAAAGGACACTAGAGAGAGAGAGAGAACCAAATGAAAATTCTGGGACTGAAAAATATATCTGAAAATTTAAAAAATCCATTGGCTGGACTTAGAGTTAACGCAAATTAGAGAAGGCAGAGGAAGCAGTAAACTTGGAGATGGGACAACAGAAATTATCCTATATAAATAACAGACAATGCGAATATTCTTGCTTTCCTGATTTTGTGATAATCAGGGTAGGCTAAACCTTCGCTATATTAGAAACCATGCATGTGTCTCCAGACCTAGTTTTTCTCCCTAGGTCTGGTTTTTAGGAAGCTAGTGATAAACCAAGCCTGATTTATTATATGACCATCCTGTATGGGAAATGACTGTAACTCTAGGTATCTTTGGTCAACCTTAGGAGATACAGCAGGGAGGTTGGATGTGGCTCAAATGGTTGGGCATCTATCTCCCATATGAAGGAACCTGGGTTCGATCCCTGGGACCTCCTGGTAAAAATAAAAAAAAGAAAAATATAGAATGCGTACAGACCTCCAGGCTCCATGTGTGGGTGCACCGTCAGGCCCCACGAGCGGCTGAGCCCCCCAGACCCCACGGGTGGGTGCGCCGTCAGGCCCAGCAAACCACGCAGCAAGATGATGACCTAACAGGAGAGTAACACAAGGGAGAGCCAAGACGAGACTCACTGAAAAACCAGGAACTAAGGTGGAGCAGGCGGTAGGACGCCTCTCTCCTACACCGGAGATTCCGAGGATTGAATCCCAGTGAAGACAGAAGGAAAAGGATGAGAAGAGAGGGCAGGAAACAGAGAGTTGCCCAGTGAATCAGCGAATGGACACAAAAACAGCAAAAATGGTGTGTGTGTGTGTAAAAATAGATAAAAGTAAGTAAATAAATAAATCCTTTAAAAAAAGTATAGGGGAGTAAGATATGGACTATAGTTAGTAGTAATACTTTGACAATGCTCTTTCATCATTTGTTAACAAGTGTTTTACAGCAATGCAAAGTATTTGTGGTGGGGTGATTTACAGGAGCCCTGTATGATGTTATGCACGTTTGTTTTGTAAGTTCACGATGTTTACTAAACACTTATTGTTTATGTATGTTCATGTATGAATGATATACTTCAATAAATTGTTTTTAAAATGAAAAAAAAAAAAAAGGACAGAAAAAGAATTTTTTAAAAAGTACAGAATCTTAGTGTCCCATTGGACAACACCAAAAAGACTAAAATAGATATCCAGAAAAATAAAGAATAGGTAGAAGAAATTTTGAAGAAATAATGAAAACTCCCTAAATTTAATAAAAACATAAATTCTAAGCAGGATAAATTAAAACCAAAAAACAGAAAACAAAACCAACCAACAAACAAACCCCTAGGTACATCGTAATCAAATTGCTAAAACTCAAACTTAAAAGAGAAAATCTGAAAGCAGAGAAGAGTGACACATTACCTATAGGGAAACAAAGATATGAATTACTTCTCATCAGAAATAATGGAGGCCAGAAGATAGGGGAAAGACATTTTAAAATGCAAAACAATTGAAGAAAAAATCCAGTAAACCCTGAATTCTATATGCAGTGAAAACATCCTTCAAGAATGAAGATTAAATAAAGATATCTTCAGATAAATGAATATTAAGGGAATTCACTACCAGTAAACTTGTACAATAAGAAATACTAAAATAAAAATAATCACTTAATGATGTACTATGATGCAGACATTAAGGCAATCCTCTTCAGTGACATGTTTTCCTTCCTGTTACTATCCACCAAAACCTCAATCACATTCTATTATTACTTATGGGTCAGTCTTCCTACCATTAAGTGTGAGTTCTACAAGGGTAGACCAAGATTTTTCACCTCTGTATCCTCAGCAACAGAGAGTAGTTCCTAGCATAATATAGATACTGGAATCAATCTTCAGCAATGAGAGGGAACATGCTAAATAATACCTTGAATTAAGGAATTGAAACAATTCACAGAGACCAGATTAAGATAATACCTGAATAATCTTTTCTTCTCAATTAGCTGGCTATCATTTTCTGAACCACATGTACTCTCTAACTGATTTGAAAATAAAATACTACAAATGAAAATACTGTTCTTGTAGATGAACGATACTGTTTTTAATGAATTAAGTCCAAGCTTTAAATAAAAGTTACATAAATTAATGATGAGATATATACAGGAGATGGCAGGTATCTGGTCCTTCTATCATTCTGATGACTTTAAGTATGATGACACTAACAATTAGAATCTGCTTTTATACATACAAATGGCAGAGCAAAATTCTTTGCCCTTGGAAAGCCAAAAGTCTGATTATTTTTAATCACTGTCCTGAACAGCTATACCTGTTAAAGGAAAAGAGACAAAACTCTCTTTGACCCTTTTCATATTATAATCATACATACATAAAGTTATATAGGAAGATCTGAGTGACAAAAGAAAAAAGATAAACTCTTTTTTCCACTTCTCCTCAGAAACCACTAATCCTTTTGGCTTCCCTTTAAAGGAAAGAGAATTTTATTCATACTTTTTATGTTCATTTAAATTTATAAGAATAGAACAATTTTCCCTTTACAGAATGCCCTTAGCTTTTACCATGTTAATTTGCTTAGATTTTTGCTCAAGTTTGCTGAGGTTTTAGAGGAGATCATCATTTACTCAATTCACTATTGACTCATAATAAGAAAAAACAAAAAAGCAAGTTCCTTACTTTCAGAAGTTAAGAAATTTTTTTATTCTTGAAATTTATCACTACCATGGACTAATTTAACACCTATTTTTGGCAAACCTGCTATTTCCACTGTTAGAAATTCACAACAAAGGAAACAGTTGTGATGTGAAGGTCAAGGGAGCTAATCACTAAACTTTTAGGAAGTAAACAAAAGTTAAGGAGAAAGATAAAATGAGAACACATAATTAGATTTATTTTCAGTTGATATATCACCATGCTACATTCTATGATAAGAAACTCTGTCCTATCTGGACTGGGGAACAAAAATTAATTTTAAAAACACCCCAAAAGTGTGTGTGTGTGTGTGGGGGGGTGTAATCGATTTTTTAAAATGCGTGACCTTAAGAACAACTTACATCATTGTCATCTCGTTATCATAACAGAGTGAGGTTGTATGCCAAACCCCATTTCACCTTTGTGAAAACAGACTCAAAAGAGGTTATATATGACTTTCCCAAGGACACTCAGTAACTGGCAACAAGATTCAAATGTAGGTGCTTTATCTTTATTTATTTATTTATTTTTTTTTAAGATTTTATTTATTTATTCATTTATCCCTCCCTTGCTGCTTGTGCTCGCTGGGTCAGCTAACCACGCCGTGCGGGTGGGCTTGCCTTCACCAGGAGGCCCCGGGAACCGAACCCGGGGCCTCCCATATGGTAAACGGGAGCCCTACTGATTGAGCCACAGCCGCTTCCCGCTTTATCTTTAAAATACTTTATTTCCTCAAACTTACAATGCATTCCTTCTCACTCCCCATCATTTTAACGTTTCTGAATTACGAATGTGTCTTTAAATCAGTATGATCAGGAAGCGGCTGTGGCTCAATCAGTAGGGCTCCCGTTTACCATATGGGAGGCCTCGGGTTCGGTTCCCGGGGCCTCCTGGTGAAGGCAAGCCCGCCCGCACGGCGTGGTTAGCTGACCCAGCGAGCACAAGCAGCAAGGGGGGTATAAATGAATAAATAAATAAAAATCTTTAAAAAATAAAAATAAAAATAAATCAGTATGATCAGTATAGTATGATTTCCACATTTCTTTAAAATCACTTAGGGAAACGGACGTGGCTCAAGAGGTTTGGCGTCCGTCTACCATATGGAGAGACCAGGGTTCGATCCCCGGTACCTCCCGGTAAAAAAAAAAAAAAAAAAAAAAAAGATAAAATCACTTAAGTCAATGAATGGTGAGTCATATAATCAATAACACATCCTAGAATTAGAAAAAAATACACAATAGTTAAAAAACAGACCCACAAATACTTATGTGAATTAGCAATATGTCAAAATTGCCTTAGTCTGGGTTTAAAGTTTAATCTTTGCTTAATTTGCCTCTACTCAAAATGACTAGTGTAATAGAAATAATTTCAAATGTTCTTCTACACCTCCATTTTTTATAATAATTTTAAGAAAGTGAAGCTATAAGTGGGATAATTAACCTTTTTATTTCAAAAGAATCTAAAGTTCCATGAGAGCAAGGGCCATTATATGTCAGTTTTGATTACAACTGTATACTAAGTACCCAAGCCACTGTTTCACACATACATATGCTCAATTTTGTTGAATGAATAAATGGACAGGTCTACCAAAGAATTATTTCTGCTCTTAAGGATGGGGGAAAAATCTGACTGAAACATGTATAACTTTTGATTCAATCTAATATACCTCTATCACAATAAGGGGGGATATTATTGTCATGAAGGGACTAGCACTGGTTGGTTTAATTACACAGTCACACATAGTAAAGGAAGTGGATTCTGGCAGATACTGTAGAGATGTTAGTAATTCTCATATGTAAATGTAGCCATAATCTTTTACAAATGAAAGACTTTAAAAACAAATCCTCTAGTCAGGAAATCCAGTGATAAAAAAAATCTAATCACTTCAGCAATTAAATTGTTGTCACTTTATAGACATTAATAATAGAAATGTTTCTCATACTCCTAATATTCTAATTCACTATAAGAAGACATTAAAACAAACAAAGCCACCCTCATTGCTGGAGATAACTTGAATAATATGTACATTGTTTTTACTCACTTAGTAAAAACTGTAACCCGGAGTGAATGAAATTATGGTTTTCAGTCATTGAAGTGAGGCAGGCTAGTAAAATGCAGAATCAATAGGTCTGGAACCTGGCAAGAAGCCCATGTGGACATCGGTACCCCCAAGATGGCTGCTGGAAGACCATTCAGAACGCGATTTCCTCCAGAAGCCAGGAGAAGCCTAGGATATTCTTCAGGGGACTTATCATTGGGCTATCCCGGGGGGATTGATGGGTGGGGTAATCAATCAAAACAGCAAACAGCTGGGACTCCTCTCCTATCATTAGCAAAGAGGCGGAATAATTAATGGTTTAAAAAGCAAGCGGGAAATCAAACTGCCCCTGCTGGTTTTGCCTTCTTCCCCCCTGCTCTTGCCTTCTTCCCCCCTCCCTGAAACAACACACAAGTAAAACTTGGGCATTTGTAATCTGTAATGGGGAATTGTCGTCTGTAAATCAGCCCTCTTTATCACTTTTCAGCTGCTTCCCCCCTACCTGGGACCCCTAATCGGTTATGTTCTCCCATTTCTTTTCCCTTCCTCCCTTAATAAATTACTGGCCTAACTAGACTGGCTTGCACTTAAAATTCGTTTTTCTGTAGCTTAGCCAGGAACCTAGAGAAAATCCAGCAACAGAAGCAATAACATAAGAAATTAAATTTCCCAGAATTAGGTTCAGCACTGCAAGGTAACTTGTATCCATTAAAGAACTTCAAACTGTTGGTAAATTGAAGCCTTAAGCTTAACAGCACTAGAATTTCTAAATATAGGAAGCCAGAAAGTGGCTTCTGGGCATGAGAGGAATGGCTTGAGAAATCATCAGGAAAACTGCTACCATAGGCAGTCATGGTGACAAGTTTAAACATGTGAATCTCTGTAGGTAGGACATATTTACCTACTCCTCCACATTCATTTATACCAGGGATTCAGATCACATTGCTTTAGCCCATCCTATGACTCTAGCAAATGCCAAAAGACCTGATTATCTAAACAAGGTGTGAAGAAAGGTGGAGCACTCCTAATGAAGAACATGTCAATGGAATCTGAACAGACTTTACAATTTCAAAGATGAATTTTTACAGACACTCCAGGGAAATACTAGACGCCACTGATAGGGACTCATAGTATTCACATAAATGTACACTAGATTCGAGGAAAATCACCACATTAGTTTAACTCTCTGGCTTCTTAAGTCTTTTGAGGAAAAACGGAGTGGGCAACTTGTGTTCTACAATGAATATGATGTTTCATGATTTTCCTCCTCAAAGTCACATAAGATTTGGCAATGAGGGCAAAGAAAGGGTAAATGATGTACACCAGGATAAACTCCAAATGAAGCCATGATTTAAACATAAAAAACAAAACCGCAAAATTACAAGAAAACGTGGATGAATTCCTTTATAACTCTGGAGTGAAGATAACCTTTCTAACCATGACTAAAAATCCAAAATCCATAAGACTGATAAATTCAACAACAACAACAACAAAAAAGGTAAACAAACAACCAGCAAACAAAAATTTGCATGGCAAAAACCACAAGTAAAATCTAAACATAAAAGATAAATTGAAAAAATTATTTACAACTTATAGCACGCACAGAGAGCTAATCTCCCTAAAAAAGTAAAGAGGTAAAAATTAGGAAAAAGACCAACAACCCAATAGAAAAACAGACAAAATATACAAACTGTTATTAAAAATAAAAATATATATAACAGCTCTAAGACAAATAACAAGATGCTCAATTCAAATGCAAATTAAAACTACAATGAGATATCAATTCTTACCTACCACATTGGCAAAAACCCAAAAGTTTGATACTTTCCACTGGTGAGGCTGGAGGGGAAATAAGCACTTTCATACACTGCTCTTGGGAGTAATAAACGGTAAGGCCACAATTCACCAAGTTTATATTTGAGTGTTGTGCCTACCATTTGTTTAAAATATTGCTTTTCAAGTGCTACTATATACTATACATAGGTACATTAAGGTAAATAAAGACAATTAAGAAACCACTACCTTAAAAGAGCTGGGGGGGGGAGTGGATAAATACAGACAAAAATAACTAACAAGTAGACAAAAATAAACAAACGAAAATAACCCTGTATTATAAGAAAGAATATGACCAATCATTATGAAAGCTTGAGTCATTCTATTCCAGTCTCCTCATCACACATTCAGCTTAAAAAACCAGATTAAAGAACAATTATTTTTGTTCTCTTAAAAATACTTTATGCTACTATATGTATCTGAAACCAAATGGCTGATTTCTCTGCCTCATAATGGTCTCAATGGGCATATCACAATACAGTCTAATTTGAGTTTCTGAAAGCCTCCTATTTTATAACTGCTCATTTCATAGGCATGTACACAGTTGCCTATCATTTAACCTAAGATCCTAAAAAGCCAAAACAAACACAATAAAATCAACAACATGGAAAGAGCAGGCTAACAAAGCATTTTAGTTCAAAGAAAGAAGTATATATTCCATAGTAACACTTCAAAAGTTCTGAATCTCTGTTTATAATTCTCTAGTACCTAAGCTAACAATTAGTAACAGGTACAGAAACTATCTGCAGTTAGTAAAATAAAAATTATAAAAGTAGGTTATTTCAGTGATTTTTCTAAGATTTTTATTATCTTGTTTAGAATTTAGGCAATACAATTAACTAAGAGGACTATCACTCAGGATGCTCAAACAAGTTAGAACTCAACCTTGATCTTGGGAAAGATAACTGTATACCAAAAGAATAAATCCTTCAAATATAATAGTTTTACATTAGCTATATAATACAATAGCTCTTATATATTTTCCTGTCATTAATATCAGTGCATAGCACTGGACAACCAGAAATCAATACAATTAGTATATGTCCTTCTTCGCTAAAACCAAACACACTGAACTATTTTGATTTTTTTCCTGGGCCCCTCCCCTGCCTTTTATTCAATCATTTCTAGGATCAATAGATTTTCCTGTTTAAACTTAATAGTACATATTACACACTTTAGTTACCAGTGGTTAGCAAACCATGTCCACAGGACAAATCTGGCCCACTGTTTTTTAAATAAAGTTTTCCTAGAACACAGCCTTGTACATTTGTTTACATACTATCTATGGCTGCTTTCACACCACAACAGGAGAGTTAGTAGTTGCAACTGAGACTATACAACCTAAAAAGCCTAAAATATTACTATCTAGACCTTCACAGAAAAAGTTTGATGACCCTCAATGTAAATGAGCATTACATTCCCGAGAAAATTAACTGCTAGACATACATCTTATCACATTTTCTAAAATAACTGAAAGAAGTTTAAAAACCAGTTTGAGTGGAGCTTCCTAAATGAAAATTCTTAACATTTACTTCATTTGCAAAACTCTACAGTTTCAAATGGTGATTTTGAGGTAGCACTGCAAATGGTGCATCTAAAATTACTATTGTTAGTATCACAAATAAAGTTGGAAATCTGAATTTTTTTTTTTTAAGATTTATTTTATTTATTTCTCTCCCTCCCCTCGTTGTTTTACAATCACTGTCTGCTCTCTGTGTGTTCTTCTGTGTCTGCTTGTCTTCTCTTTAGGTGGCACCGGGAACCGATCCGGGGACCTTAAGGAGTAGGAGAGAGGTGCTCAATCACCTGTGCCACCTCAGCTCCCTGATTTGCTGTGTCTTTCATTGTCTCTCTTCTGTGTCTCTTTTTGTTGCATCATCTTGCTGCGCCAGCTCTCTATGCAGGCCAGCACTCCATGCGGACCAGCACTCCTGTGTGGGCTAGCACTCTGCACAGGCCAGCACTCCACTCTCTGCTTGGGCCAGCTCACCGAGTGGACCAGCTTGCTTTTCACCAGGAGGCCCTGGGAATTGAACCCTGGACCTCCTGTATGGTAGATGTGAGCCCAATCACTTGAGCCACATCCACTTCGCTGCATGTAATTAGAATAGAACTACTTTGTTGCTTAAAGTGACGTATGCAAGACATTTTGTTTTTTTAACATTTCAACCCAAGCCATAATTTTAAAATTTCAGATTTAAAAAATCAAATTAAAGATTCAAGAAAAATATCTTATTAGATCTAAATATTGTGTGATTCATTAAAATGATGGAACCCAAGACCTCACATAAACCAGCATATAAATCGTATGTGTATGATTGAGAAATGAAAAAATTTTGTAAAATTTGAAAAATTAAAAAAAAATTTAACCCTTAAAAGAAAAAGGAACTATATTCTACAGAGATCAAAGGACTTCTACTAAACCAACAAAGAGATCTGTTTTTCACTTTTAGGTAAGCCAAAATGCTCTATTATGGACACATTTTCAAAAGGTGTATGGGTAGGATACATCTCAGCTATAGCAGAGTACAAATTCCTGCTGGACATACCCACTTAGCTGCTCCACAAATACCTCAACCTCAGCATGCCTTTTAACCAACCTATTCTTTCCTCTATTCCCAACCTCTTAATGAAATTACCCTCCATTTGGTCACCAAAGCCAGAAACCTGGGAGTCACCTTGGTTTCTTCCTTCTCCCTCACATTAAATCAATCACTAAGTTCTGCTGATTTTACCTTCTATATATTCCTCAATTCTGTTCCCTCCTCTTCATTGCTCTCATCATTGTTACTAGTTTAGAACATAAGTTTTTGGTAGACTATTGTAAGTTTTTTTTTCTTTAACTTTTCATTTTGAAGTACTTTCAAACTTTTACAGGACAATTGCAAAAATATTACAAAACCAATACAAAGAAATCCAATATACCCCTACCCAGATTTATGTAATAATCTTCTAACCAGGATTCTGTATCCTCACACCCCCCTTTTATAGATATCCTTCACAATGCAACAAGTGTCAGAAAATGATTCCAGAAGCCTTTAAATGTAGATGCATTTAAGAGGCAGAAAGAAGAAGTGGAAGGTATTCCAGATAGGATAAGCATAAGCAAAAAAATACATGTAATATGGAAACTGTTAGGCAAGTCCGAATGGCTGGAGTGCTGTGTTTGCGGGGATATGAGGAGAGATGAGGTGGGAAAAGTATTAAACAGTAAGATCATGAAGATATTTGTGAGCCTCAAACTATAATTTCATTTCCTACTGAGTTTCACATGCCAATACAACCAAAAATCTGCTGCCACAGACAATATTCAGAAGAAAAAATATGATAACTCTGAAAGAATCACTTATATAACAAATGTTGAAGGAATCATGTTCATATTCAGGGCATGTGCCAACTTCCCCACTGCAATGCCTGCTGTATGGCAGTATATTCTGAAACTGAATAATGCCCTGAAACATAAAGAGCTTGTGAGCCAGAGACTTTAATTAACCCCTTTTATTTTCCAAGTCCCATCTCAAAAGCCAATTCATTCTCTAAACTTTTCTGCCTGAACCTTCCTCTACTAATTGAATGTTATCTGTCTCTCTTCTGGGTCCTCACAAATCTTCTATACTTATCTTTTAGCTGTCATTCATTTTCACTGTGAATGTCTGACCATCATGTTGGCCTTCCACAAATTCTATAGCCGAGGCTTTATCTCAGCTATGAATAATTTTAAATCACCAATTATTACGCTTGCTTGTGGCTCCTGAATTAAAAGGCGCTGATCTACAGCAAAGAAAAAATGATACTGAGAAGACCAAACTAACTCTTTTTTTTTTTTTTTTACCGGGAGGTACCGGGGATCGAACCCCAGTCTCTCCATATGGTAGACGGACGCTGAACCTTTTGAGCCACATCCGTTTCCCCCAACTCTTTATTTTTGTAGCTTTAGATAGCTGTAATGAAGAAGGAACCTGAATGCTAGGAGGTAGAAACTAAGTTTGATTGTATCACTACTTCTCATCCCTAAGGATCAGTCATCTTGACCTATTCATATTTAAAACAATTTTAGAATTGATACACTAGAATTCTGGAATAAAAAAACTGAAAGATCTCAATCATGTCATGTAAACACTTCCAGTATTATACAAGTACAAGCTAATTTAAGAAATGAGAGCAAGGAAGGATATATATATTATTAAATGGTGGATGAAGTTACTCACCTGTCTAATTGACATGGTACAAAGAATATACAGGAAGATGAAGGAACAGTCTGTAGTGTCATCCCCTAGCAGGTTTCGATGAGACAGACCTTGTATATAGGAAAGGGGGGTGAAGGGGAGCTTTGCTACCACTCTACCATCAAATCTAAAAAGAAAAACACAAGAAGTTGTTACTTTTGGAAGACTGGCAAGCTTCTTAGTTTCAGAGAAGAATCTGGAACAGAAATAGATCTTGTCTCTTGATCTCTGAAAAGCAAAGAAAGAGTAACAAGCTAAAGAGACCTGAAGAACAAGGATGTAAGAAAGAGCCTAAATTATTCCCATCCATCTTGTTCTAAACTAGTGTTTCTCCATGTTTTTGGTATCAGGACTTGTCTACACTCTGAAAAAGTAAGGACCGACCCTAAAAAACTTTTGTTTATCTATCAATAGTCACTGTATTAGAAGCTAAAACTGAGAAATGTCAAAATATCTACTAATTCATTTTAAAAAGTAGCAACAAACCCATTACATGTTAACACAAAATATTTTTATGAAATATAACTTTATTTTCCAAAACAAAACAAAAATTTAGTAAGAAGAGAGGCACTGTTCTATATTTTTATAAATCTCTTTAATGTTTGGCTTAATAGAAAACTGCTGGATTATCACAGTGCTTCAGTATTTCAATCTGTTGCAATATCACATATCATGTGGCCTCTGGAAAATTACAGTACATTCATGAGAAAATGAGAGCAATAAACATAAATAACACCTTAGAATTATTGTGAAAATAGTTTTGTCCTTGAGGACCTCTTGGAAGGGTCTGAGACCTCCTGGGATTCCCAGACTAGACTTTGAACACCACTATTCTAAACCATGATATCATTAAGATTTTAAGAACCCTCTTTCCCATGCCCCAAAGATCCCCAATTATACACATTAAACAGAATAAACATTTCTGGATAGGAATCCATTTGATATATTGTGGTGAATTAAAAAAGCAGATTACTAAATTGTACATACAATATCTAAATTTTTCTAAAAGAGAAAAGCTTAGAAAAAAGCTGGAAGGAAATACATCATGTTTATGCTGGGGATATAAGCTTCTTTTATACTTTTCTATGAAGAAGCTGTATAATCAAACAATAATGAAAATTACAAAAATACACATGATTAAGGATAAGGATACTTATTTAAACTATAACATTAGAGACTATCAGCTGACTTACCCAAATAAAGTCTCTGAAAACAACTGAAACAGCTAGAAAACTTCCTCTTAGAAAAATACTTGGTTTTTAGAATGTTTCTATGGAGGGAAGGAGAAAAGGGAGGCAGGAATAAATCTTTGTCTTTGAGAAAAAAAACTAAATATCCAGATCAACTTATAGACCTATACTCCAAAGAATATAAATAGACTGAATTTGAATTCTTCTATATGTATGACTGTCTATTTAATACTTCCAACTTCTTTTCCAGTATAGGTATACCTCATTTTATTGCACTTTGCTTTACTGTGCTTCACAGTTTTACGTTTTTGTGGTAACCCTGAGTCAAGCAATTCTATCGGTGTGATTTTTCCAACATGTGCTCACTTCATGTCTCTGCATCACATTTTAATTAAGGTGATGTACATTGTTTTTTAGACATAATGTTATTGCACACTCAATAGATTACAGTATAGTGTAAACATAACTTTGATATACACTGGACACTAAAAAATTCACATGACTCACTTTACTGAAATATTCACTTTATTGGGGCTGTCTGGAACTGAACCCGCAATCTCTGAGGTATGCTTGTATATTTATACCGAGAAAGTTTTCAATCATGAGATGAATTTATTTATATTTGACAAAAATATTTAAAGATATGCTTGAGGTAATTATTGTCATTCTTTCCTACTTAACCTCACAAAATCAAAGCTGAAATAATTTTTCCAATAGGAATATCCTCATTAGCTCACAAAAAATATTAAATACAACAGTCCTAATATTTTTTGATCATATATTGTATACAGTATGCCACTCTGACTAATCTTCTGTAGAGTTAAACTGTGAGATGAAGGGATGGAACAAACATAGTCAAAGACGTTTATCCTCCCTTATCCCTAACATACACCAATAAATTGAAAATTGGCAAAGGAAAATAATATACTTAACAACACCTAGAGGAAGATCATTTATTTTAAAATACCAAACATAACTGACATAATGTGGAAGATAATATCAAACATAAACAAACATAATGTGGAATATGGACAACATATATCATATATATATAGCATTCTGTATTTAACAGTTTTGTGCTTTCTAACCGTACCTGTTTTCTATTTATAACCCTTGACTATTCATGATGTTTAAAGAAATCTCTATTTGCTGTTTTTTTAACAAACAATGCATTCAAAAGCCAGATGCCTAGGGGGGCGGATGTGGCTCAAATGGTTGGGCATCCGTCTGCCATATGGAAGGGCCTGGGTTTGATCCCCAGGACCTCCCGGTAAAAAAAAAAAAAAAATACACACACACACACACACAGAAGGCACATGGGCTGCCAGGCTGTGTGTGCTGGTGAGCCGCCAGGCCCCGGGAGCCATGCAGCAAGATGATGACGTAACAGGAGAGAGACGCAGGGGAGAGATAAGACGAGATTCTCCAAAAGCTCTGAAAACCAGGAACCAAGGTGGCACAGGTAGCAGAACACCTCTCTCCTACATCGGAGGTCTCCAGGATCGAAGCCTGTGAAGACTGGAGGAGGAGGGTGAGAAGAGATGGCAGGAAACAGTCACAGAGAATCGCCCAGCGAATGGATACAAAACAGCAAATGGGGAAGGGGGCATTTAAAATGGATAAAGTAAATAAATAAATCTTAAAAAAAAAAAAAAAAAAAAAAAAATAAGCCCGATGCCTTGACAGATGCCACATTTCTGAATTCTTTGATATAAATGTTATGTTCTCCTCCTATAGCATGTAGGCAAGTAAACATAGCCATTAACAAACTAGTCACCTTTGAACTGCAATATTGAATATGAAAATTAAGATTTATTTCTTTTAATTCACTTAAAAAGAAACCTCTATGCTAGCAATAGAGCATTTATATTGTGTAAAAAACAAAAATTAAAAAGAGAGCCTTACTGTCAGTGGTATTCTTTTTTTTTTTTTTTTTAAGATTTATTTATTTTTATTTATTTATTTATCCCCCCTTGCTGCTTGTGCTCATTGCGTCCATTTGCTGTGCGTTTTTCTGTGTCTGCTTGTCTCCTTTTGCTGGGTCATCTTGCTGTACCAGCTCAGGGCTGTCAGCTCACCGCGCCGTGCAGGCTGGCTTGCCTTCACCAGGAGGCTCCAGGAATCGAACTTGGGGCCTCCCATATGGTAAACGGGAGCCCAACCAATTGAGCCACAGCCGCTTCCCAGTGGTATTCTTTTATAAGAAGTCTGATTATAATGAAGCTTTTCATATCATTTTCCTCCTGAAGAGTGGCATACTATACTTCTTTGACTTCTATAGTATGGAAGACATATACCATAAAAAAGCATCTAATAATAATGTTTTATCTTTTTTTTTTTTTCCTTTTACCGTGAGGTCCCAGGGATCAAACCCAGGTCCCTCCATTTGGGAGACAGACACCCAACCATTTGAGCCACATCCGCCCCCGTATCTTGAACCTATGAACTGCTTAAGTAATCCAATGGTTCAATATTGGTCTAAGGCCTACCTAATAATTAAATCATCAAATATCTGTTGAATACTTATTATATGGTTAAGCCTGCTAAGAATCATGCAAGATATATGCTTTTAAGAAATGACCCTTAACTAGGAAAGTAATTTTGTACCCCCAATTTTCTTGCACAAAGCTTTGGAAACCTCAATTCCCTGAAAATGTCAGAAGAATCATAGTGCATACAGGTATTCCCTTCATCTTGTTCCCATTTTTAGTGGAATTCCTTCAACATTTCATCATTAAGTATTTAATCCTCTTTTGGTTGTTCTAATTCAATGCAAATTAGAATTAAAGGGGGAAGCGGCTGTGGCTCAATCAGTAGGGCTCCCGTTTACCATATGGGAGGCCCCGGGTTCGGTTCCCGGGGCCTCCTGGTGAAGGCAAGCCCGCCCGCACGGTGTGGTTAGCTGACCCAGCGAGCACAAGCAGCAAGGGGGGGATAAATGAATAAATAAATAAAATCTTTAAAAAAAAAAAAAAAAAAAAAAAAGAATTAAAGGGGGTGGGAGAGGGAGGGGGGATTTGGAAAGGATAAGATGAAATTATTTGTCTAGTGATATGATTACCTATCTAGAAAACCAGAGAATCAAATTAAAACCTACTAAAACTTATTAAATTCAGCAAGATAGCCGGTTAAAAAATAAAATCACAGGAAATTGATAATTTACTTATATACCAATAGCAGCAAGCTAGAAAATTTAAGATATGTGCAAATCTTACTTGTAAAGAAACTAAAAGAGGTACATTAAGGTAGACTTAGCAGAAATACCATGATTCTAGACAGTATGATTAAAAATGATAAGATGTATACTACCTCAAAATTAACGTATAAATTTAACAAAATTTCAACCAAAACTCCAAAGGGATTATTTTAAAGGAATCTGACACTTGACTAATTCTAAAATTCATGTGAAAGAATAAGTGTATCAGGAACAGTGAATAGTACAATTATAACAGAGTAGTTAGGCAATGATAAGGAAAAAAACTTGAAAAATGGGCTGGGGCCAAAGCATAGAATACCATAAAAGCCATATTAAGGAGTCTGGACTTAAATCAGTACTCAGAGTTGAACAGTAACAACAGTGTGCAGTGTGGACTTCAGGGTCAGAAGACATGGATCAAATCTCAGCTCAACATTTACTAGCTCTGAGACCTCAGGCAAGTTAAATATCTTAAAGTCTCATTTCTTCATCTATAAAATAAGGATTATAATCCTTATCTCAGATGCTGTTAAAAGGATTAAAAGAGTAATATATGTAAAGAGTTTAGCACAATGCCTGGTCCACAGCTACTATTCAATCAGTAATAGATGTTATTAGGCAATGAGTGATAAGCTCTTGAGGAAGGTTAACTTAACAATGTTAGAGAGAGAGTAGATATCTGAAGGAGGGAAAGCAGTTAGGAGGTTACTGTAATACCCAAGGTAAGAGGTAACAGCAGAGAGGTCAAAAGGATATGAATGCTGAAACTGGGATGGAAGGTGGCACTAGGATGGATGAAAAGAGGAGATGGATGGATAGATGGCTAGACAGATATAGGGAGCAGAGTGATTGGAAACTGTTAACTAAGGAAACAGAGGATTGATAGCAAGTGTTAGAGATAACTCAGTGCCTAGAGCACTAAATTTGGGAAAGAGTGACTAGGCAATCAATGTTTGCTGAAAGGAAGGAAGGGGAAGAGGGAAGGACGATAAGGTTTCCAGGTGAGTAGGAGGGCTGAGTACCACTGAAAGACACATAAATATCAGGGATGAGAGCCACTTTGGTGGGGAACACAACGGGTACCGAGTGAGTCTCAGTAATAATATAATGAAAAAAAAAAAAAAAGCCTCTTTGAGGCCCAGAGACACGCTGTTCTCTTCAGCCTAAGAAAAGGCAAAATATGACTGGGAGAGTAAGTTACTGTTAGAGAATGTATTCCTTTTGTAGAGATCTCTATAATGGAACTTCTACAATATCAAAAGCCCTACATATAGAAAGGATGAATAACTGGTAAATTAATATTTCCTACATAGATGAGTCTGAAAAACGCAGGCAGGATAAAACCATGCAGAGCCGAGATTTCTTAGTATTGGTCAGTAATTCTCAATCAGGGTTGGGCATCAAAACCAACTGTGAGGTTTTTATTAAAACACAGATGCCTAGCCCCACTCTAATCAAGATGGTGCAGTGAGAAGTTTCAGGAGTCTGTCCCCCCACAGAACCTTTAAACAAACAGCAAGAACTGGCAGAAACATCTTTCTCAAAGCTCCAGAAAACAGTTAAAGGAATGCAGAAACAGGGCGAGGGCAGAATTAAAAAAAAAAGGCTACTTACAAGCAGCAGGATCTCACGGCACCCTCACTGGCCCCTCTCATATCCTCTCACTGGCTCAGCATAGAGCTGCCCCAGCTCTCAATGCACATAGTGGAAGAATGTAGATCTAGCTCAATCTGTCTCGTGGTGGCATGAGGGACTCGCTGTCCCAGAACTTGCCCTGTATGTAGAAGGCAGCTCACAGACTCTCCTACAGAATACTGTAGGAGAGCAGTTAAGTGGATGCCTGGGGCAAAGGACTGCTAGCTGAAGGACATATAATGCAGTGGCCAGAACCCAGGAAACTGTTTCCTAGGGAATTGAGGACATTTATACCCATGCAATTAGAGGAATTCCTAAGGCCACATGTGCATGCCAAGATAGGGCACATGCTCAGAAATGATCAGGGAGGTCCCTATGCTTTTGGCCTGGAGCTATTCTCATATAACCTATTATAAGGATAAGCCCTGAAGGAGAGCATTTGCACAGGTCAATATGAAAAACATGGAAAAGGTGTTTTCTCTTTCCTTCTACAAATGCCTCAGAGTCTAAATTCCAGCAATGACAATAAAATATCAAGGTGTTCAAGTTTCAACAAAAGACTACAAAACCATACAAAGAAACAGGAAGAAATGCCCAGGCAAAGAAAAAATTAAAGCATTAGAATGCATCAATTAGTAGGACCAGACTTGGGATGTACTAAAGACATTTTTAAAATGGTGCTAATGGGGTCGGATGTGGCTCAACTGGTTGGGCGTCCGTCTCCCATATGGAGGGACCCGGGTTCGATCCCCAGGACCTCCCGGTAAAATAAATAAATAAATAAATAAATAAATAAATAAATTTTAAAAATGGTGCTAAATATACTCAAAGAGCTAAAGGAAAAACATGAACAAAGAACTAAAGGAAATCAGGAAAACAACAGGTGAAAACCAAGAAAATATCAATAGACAGAAATTACTGAAAAGGAACCAGAGCTGAAGACTGTAACAAAAATTCTGAATTCCTTAAAGGGATTCAATAGCAGATTGGAGCTAGGAGAAGAAATAAATCAGTGAATTTGAAGATAAGACAATTGAAATCATCCAGTCTGAGAAACAGAAAGAAAAAAGAATGAAGAAAGTAAACAGAGCCTGAGGAACCTGTGGGACACCAAGCATAACAATATATATTGTGGGGGTCCCAAAAGGAGAATTAAACGAAACAGGGCAGAGAGAATGTTCAAATAAATAATAGCTGAAGTTTTCCCAAATTTAACGAAAAACATGAATATACACATCCAAAATGCTCAACGAACTCCAAACAGGATAAACCCAAATAGACCCCTACCACGGTATATTATACTCAAACTGTCATATGCCAAAGATAAAGAGAGAATACTGAAAGCTGCGAGAGAGAAGCAATACGTCACATACAGGGGAGCTTCAATAAAAGATTAAGTGCCAATTACTCACTGGAAACCACGGAAACAACAATGCAGTGGGATGACATCTTTAAGTGCTGAAAGCAAAAACCTGCTACCCAAGAATCCGGCAAAACTGTCTTTCAAAAATGAGGGAGAGATAAACACATTCCCATATAAACAAAAGCTAAGAGAATTCATTGCCACTAGACCAGCCCTACAAGAAAGGCTAAAGAGAGTTCTGCAGGTTGAAAAAAGGGACAATAGAGATAAGAGAGCAAAGCCTCATGAAGAAAAAAAAATCTTTGGTAAAGGTAAAAACATGGTTAAACATAAATGCCAATACTATTCTATTTTTGGTTTGTAACTCCACTTTTTACTTTCTACAAGATCTAAAAGGCAAATGCATAGAACATAATAATAAATCAGTGGTTTTAAACTCACAATGTATAAATATGTAACTTGTAACAAGAAATACATAATGGTGGGGGAATGGAGGGATATGGGAACATAGTTTGTGTATACTACTGGAGTTAAGATGGTATCAGGAAGCGGCTGTGGCTCAATCAGTAGGGCTCCCGTTTACCATATGGGAGGCCCCGGGTTCGATTCCCGGGGTCTCCTGGTGAAGGCAAGCCCGCCCGCGTGGCGTGGTTAGCTGACCCAGAGAGCACAAACAGCAAGGGGGGGATAAATGAATAAATAAATAAAATCTTTAAAAAAAAAAAAAAAAAAAGATGGTATCAAAGCAAACAAGATTGTTATAGATTGAGTATGTTAAATCTAAACCCCATGGTAACTACAAAAAAAATAACGGAAAATCTATAAGCTAATAGAGACAGATTATAGGTTGCCAGGGACAGCGGGCTGGGGGAATGGGGAGTTAATGCCTAATAGGAATAGGGTTTCTATTTGATGAGATGGGAGAGTTTTGATAATGGAAGGTGGTGAGGATACTGCAACACTGTGAATGTAATTAAAACCACTGAATGGTAAAACTGAGTGTAGCTGCGATGGGAGTTTATGTTGAATATATATTCCCACAATAAAAACAAAAAAAGGATAAGCAACTAAATAGACAACGACAATTAAATGCAATAAATGATCCTGGTTGTGATCTGTGCTGGCCTGGTGCTGTGTACAACAGAAAAACACATTCTTAAACTTAATCTATTCCTGTTGGTATGAATGCTTGTAAATAGGACCTTCTGATGAGGTTATTTCAGTTAAGGTACAACCCAACTGAATGAGGATGGGTCTTAATTCAGACATAGGGAAAAAAAGTCACAGAGAGAACAGACAAAAATTGAAAGTCACTAAAACCCAGAATAGAGAGAAAACAGGAAGGGTCACCAAGTACAATGCCATGTGATAGAAAAGCCAAGGACCAAGAATTGCCAGCAGTCAGCCCCAGAATGCCACAATCTTATGGAGAAAGCACTGCCTTGATGACACCTTGATTTTGGACTTCTCCTAGCCTCAAAATCATGAGCCAATAAATTCCCATTGTTTAAGCTAACCCATTGCACAGTGCTTGCTATGGCAGCAAGGAAACTGAAACAGGATCTAACAAAGGAAGAGGAAAGGCTCCAAGGGACATTATGGAATATATGGAAAAATTGGAATATAAACTATAAGCTTTATAACAATGTTAAATTTCTTGAGCTTGATAACTGCATTTAAAGTGATTAATAAATGAATATCCTTGTTCATGTTCAAGGAGCATGATGTATAAATTATATGGTTAAACAGATGGATTGATAGAAGGACAGACAGAATGATATGGGAAATGCAGCAACATGTTACAATTGGTGGATCTGACAGGCAAAAATCAGTAATGTTTTTATCCACTAGTACTGAACAATCTGAGGAGGAAATCAGGGGGAAAATTCCATTTAAAATAGTAACAAAAACACTCAAATACCCAGGAATCAATTTAACCAAAGAAGATTAGGACCTATATGCAAAAAACTACAAAACAATGCTAAAAGAAATAAAGATCTAAAGAAATAGAAAGACATTCCATGTTCATGGATTGGAAGACTAAATATTGTGAGGATGTTAATCCTGCCCAAACTGATTTATAGATTCAATGCAATACCAATCAAAATTCCAACAGCCTACTTTACAGAAATAGTTAAGGCAATTAACAAATCTGGAACGTAAAGTGCACCTGAATATCCAAAAGCATTCTAAAAAAGAAGAGTGACATGGGAGGAATTTCACTCCCTGACCTTGAAACATGTTTCAAAGCTACAGTGGTCAAAACAGCATAGCAGGGAAGCAGATGTGGCTCAAGCAATTGGGCTTCCACCTACCACATGGGAGGTCCTGGGTTTGGTTCCCGGTGCATCTTGGAGAAGGCGAGCTGGCACAGCGAGCAGGCGCAGTGAGCTGACACAACAAGATGATGCAACAAAAGAAACACAAAGAGGACAGACAATGAGAGACACAACAAACCAGGCAGCTGAGGTGGCTCAGGTGATTGAGCGCCTCTCTTTCACATGAGAGGTCTCAGGTTCGGTTCCCGGTGCCGCCTAAAGAGAAGACAAGCACAGAGAACACACAGCAAATGGACACAGAGAGCAGACATCAACCTCAAACAACAAGGGGAGGATAAATAAATAAAATAAATCTTAAAAAAAAAACAATAACAAAAAAAAAAACAGCACAGTACTGGCATAAAGATAGACACATCGATCAGTGGAAAAGGACTGAGAGTCCAGAAATAAACCCTAACCTCTACAGCCAACTGGTTTTTGTTGTTGTTGTTGTTTTACCATAACCTCAAGATTTTATTGTCATAACTAAAGACAAAGCTTAGAACTGGATCACTTGGCTCTTTCTCTTCTTGTCTCCTCCTAGTTCAAAGTGTTTGCATCTCTTAATAGCCAACATCCTCTTAGATCTGCAGTTGGGCTCAATGAATTCAAGTCTCAGCACAATCTTCTTTGTAGTTTTAGCCTTCTTCCGGAAAATTGGTTTAGTATGCCCACCATAGCCACTCCACTTCCTGTCATAATGATGCTTTCCCTGGGCATATAGAGAATCCTTGCCCTTCTTGTACTATGTCACTTTGTGAGGCAGGTGCTTGCCGCACTTCTTATAGGAAGTCTGGTGGGTTTTAGGAACATTCACCTTGTCTGCGTGAGCACTATCAGCACGAAAAGCGCCAAATGTTTTTTGACAAACCTACCAAGTCCATGTTAATGGGGCAAAATAGTCTGTTCAACAAATGGTGCTGGGAGAACTGGATATCTATAACCAAAAGAATGAAAGTGAACCCCTATTTCACTCCGTATACAGGAATCAACTCAAGATAGATCAAAGATCTAAATATAAAGGCCAGGACCATAAAACTACTAGAAGAAAATGTAGGGAAACATCTTAAAAACCTTGTGGTAAGTGGTGGTTTCTTGCACCTTACACCAAAGCATGTGCAACAAAAGAAAACATATATAAATGGGAACTTCTCAAAATTACATACTTTTGCAACTCACAGGACTTTATCAAAAGGGTGAAAAGGCAGCTGACTCAATGGGAGAAAATACTTGGAAATCACATATCTGATAAGGGCTTAATATCCATGATATATAAAGAGATGTTACAACTCAATAACAAAAAAGACAAACAACCCAATTAAAAAAATAAGCAAAAGGCCTGAATAGACATTTGTCCAAAGAAGAAATACAAATGGCAAAAAAACACATAAAGAAAGGTCCAACATCACTCATGATTAGGGAAATGCAAATCAAAACTACAATGGGACATCATTTCACACCTATCAGAATGGCCACTATTAAAAAAACAGAGAACTACAAATGTTGGAGAGGATGTAGAGAGATAGGAACATTTATTCACTGTTGGTGGGAATGCAGAATGGTACAGCCACAGTGGAGGACTGTTTGGCAGTTCCTAAAGAAGTTGAATATAGATTTGCCACCTGACCCTGCAACACCATTACTGGGTATATACCCAGAAGAACTTAGAGCAATGACACAAATAGATATCTGCACACCTATGTTCACAGCGGCATTATTCATGACTGCCAAAAGCTGGAAACAACCCAGATGTCTATCAACCAATGAATGGATAAACAAACTGTGGTGTATTCACACAATGGAATATTATGCAGCTGTAAGAAGAAATTAAGTCATAAAGCATATGACAACATGGATGAAGCTGGAGGACACAATGTTGAGTGAAGCAAGCTAAACACAAAAGGACAAATCCTGTATGCTTGTGCTATTATGAACTTAATATATTGTGTAACATATTATATGATTCCACTTATATAAAACGTAAATATAAAGTCAATTATTTGATTAGTGGTTATGTAGTGCTAGGGAAGGCATGCTAAGGGATGTGGAGTTTTTCTTCTTGGAATAATGAAATGGTTCTAAAACTTTTTGTGATGATGAATGCACAACATTGTGATTATACTAAAAGCCATTGACTATACACGATCATACAGTATGTGAATATATCTTAATAAAACTGCTTAATAAATAATTGTGCGAGAATAGCCAGAAATAGTGGCTATGTCCAGCAGGGGAAACACAGATTGAGAGGTGATCAATTTTGTCAGTTTTTTTGTTTATTGTTATTATTATTGAAATAATGAAAATGCTCTAATAATGATTGAAGTGATGAAGTCACAAATATGTGATTATATCAAATACCACCGATTATACACTTTGGATGAATTGTATGCTTTATTAATATGTATCAATAAAATTGATTTGTTTTTTAAAAAAAACTTGGTGGATCTGGATATCTGGGGTATGTTGAACTTTTCTATATGGGGTTTGTATTATTTTTATAATAGTCTTGTAAGTTTGAAAGTATTTCAAAATAAAAAGTTAAAGAAAAAATTCAGAAATGTAGACCCCAACTTAGTCTTAATGAATCACAATCTCTAAGGATGGGGTCTGGGCCTATTTTTTTGAAGTTCCATAATGGTAAAAATTGAAACCAACCTACATACTCATCAACAGGGAAACAGTTAAAAAATATATGGTAAACTGTGCCATGGGATACCACATACCAGTAAAAAAGAATGGAGTAGATCTGGAAGCACGAATATTAAAGACTGCCAAAACATAAAGTCAAATAAAAAGCAAAGATGCAGGCCACATCTACTGCGAAAATGAAGACCATTCTCAGCAACCAGACTGGTGACAGTCCAGAAAATGTCAACATCACACTGAGGGGACACACAGTTATTGTAAATGGCCCCAGAGGAACCCTGTGGAGAGATGGCGATCACATCAATGTAGAACTCACTCTACTTGGGAAGAAAAAGAAGAAGCTTTCGGTTGACAAATGATGGGGAAATAGAAAGGAACTGGCTACAGTTTGCATTGTCTGTAGTCATGTACAGAACATGATCAAGGGTCTTACAAGGGATTTCCTTTATAAGATGAGGTCTTTGTTTGCTCACTTTCCTATCAACGTCATTATTCAGGAGAATGGGTCTCTGAAAAGTGGATGAAATCCAAAATATCATGGGTGAAAAATACATTTGCAGGGTTCAGATGAAGGCAGGTATTGCTTGTTCATTATCTCAAGTCCAGAAAGATGATTTAATTCTTGGAGGAAATGATACTGAACTTGTATCAAATTCAGCTGCTTTGATTCAACAAGTCCCAACAGTTAAAAGCAAGGATATAAGAAAAATTTTGGATAGTATCTGTGTCTCTGAAAAAGGAACAGTCCAGAGGCTGATGAATAAGATCTAAGAGTTGTGCAGCAGTGGAAACAAGATGCCAAACCTATCTGTGATATCTTAAAGATGCAATAAAATTCATGTTTACCTTGGGGAAAAAAAAAGCAAATATGCAGAATAAAATGTAGAGTATGATATCATTTATATAAGAAACAAAACTTCTAAGAAGGACATAACATCAATTAGCATTCATTTATTTTATAAAGGGAGGGGTGTAGTCTGGATAAAGGCAAAAGGTCACTTTGACCTTTAATTTTATATAACTCTGTATTGTTTAAAATTTTTAAACACCTTCATGTATTACTAATATAAGAAAATTATTTTTCTTAACATTTTATTTTGAAATTATTTCAATCTTACAAGAAAGTTGCAAAAATAATACAAAACCCATATAGAGAATTCCAACATACCCCCTACCCAAACACACATATCCAACTACTTTTAACATTTGCCCTCCCTCCCTTCATGGCTATGTGTCTGACTGTCTAGGTGTGTTTTTATCTGTTTTCTGAACATTTGAGTGTAGGCTGTATGCATTATGCTCCTTTAACAAATAACATTTCCATGCACCTTTCCTAAGAATAAGGATGTTCCCTTATGTAACCACCTTAAGTACAGTTATCTAGTTTAAAAAATATAACATTGATATAAAGCATACAGTCTATATTCCAATTTTTTATATATCCCAATAATATTTCTCTGAGTCTTTTCTCCATTATCATTAGATTCAGTCCAGGATCACATACAGCATTTAACTGTCACTGTCTCTTTAGTCTCTTTTTTTAAAATGTAGAAACATAGACAATATAAACTTTCCTATCTCAACCACTCTCAAGAACACCATTCAATAGGATTAATCACATTCATAATTTTGCACCACCCTCACCACAATCCATTACCAGAACTTCCCCATCATCCTAAACAGAAACCCTATACCGATTATGTATTAACTCACCATTCCCCCTCCCCACCACCCTTGGTAACCTGTACTCTACTTTTTGTCTCTATGAGTTTGCATATTCTAGCTATTTCATATAAGTGGAATCATACACTATCTGGCCCTTAGTGTCTAACTTATTTCACTCAACATGTCTTCAAGGGTCATCCATGCTGTAAAATGTGTCAGAATTACATTCCTTTTCAAGGCTGAGTAATAGTCCATTTTATGTTTATACCACATGTTGTTTTTCCATTCATCTGCTGATGGACACTTGGGTTCCTACTACTTTGTAGCTATTGTGAATAATGCTGCTATGAACAATGGTATACAAATATCTGAATCTCTGCTGACCATTCTTTTGGGTATATACGTAGAAGTGGCCTAGGTCATGTGGTAGTTCTATGCTAAACTGTTTAAGGAACCACTAAATTAAAAGTTTTTAATTTTGATGAAGGCCAATTCATCTATTTTTTTCTTATGATTCTCATGCTTTGGGTGTAAAGACCAAGAATCCACTACCTAATAATAAAATATTTCCCTATGTTTTCTTCTAATAGTTTTATAGTTTTTGCTTTTATATTTAGACCATTGGTTCATTTTTTTTTTTTTTTAGAGTGTTGTACATTTACAGAAAAATCATACATAACGTACAAATTTCCCATATACCTCCCCCCACAGCTTTCCCTATTATTAACATTTTGCATTGGTGTGATATCTTTGTTACAACTGATGAAGGATTATGATTATACTATTAACTAGAGTTCACAGTTTACATTAGGCTTCACACTTTGTGTTGTATAGTTTCACGTTTTTTTTAATTCTAATTCTGGTAACATATATACACACTGATTCATTTTGGGTTAATTTTTGTATATGACATGCATATGGAGATCTAATTTTCTCAACACTATTTGTTGAAGAGACTATTCCTTCCTCATTAAGTAGACTTGGCACTTTTGCCAAAAATCAGCTGGCTAGAGATGTGTGGGTTTATTTCTGAACTCCAATTTTATTCCATTGGTGTATATGTTTGTCCTTGTGCCAGTACCATGCTGTTTTGATTACTGTAACTTTGCAATAAATTTTGAAATTGGGAAGTGTGAGTCCTCCAACTTTGTTCTTCCTCTTCAAGATGGTTTGGCTCTTTGTGGTCCCTTACCCTCATTTCTGAATATGAAGAAGGCTGTCAGAATTTTTATTGTGATTGCATTGAATTCGTAAATTGTTTTGGGTAGTACTGACATCTTAAGGATAGTAAGTCTTCTGATCCATGAGAGCAGAATATCTTTCCATTTATTTAGGTCTTTTAAAATTTTGTTCAGTATATATAGTTTTCCACAAACAAGTTCTTTATATCCTTGGTTAAATTTATTCCTAGTTATTTTGTTTTTTAGTTCCTATTATAAATGGAATTGTTTACTTGATTATCCTTTTGGATTGTTCATTGCTGGGGTATAGAAACACCATTGATTTTGTGTGTTGATCATGTACCCAGCCATTTTGCTGAATTCATTTATTAGCTGTAGTAGCTTTCTTGCAGTCTTTGGGATTTTTCTATCTGTAGGATCATGTCATCTGTGAATAGGGATAATTCCAAAGCAATTTGGATGCCCTTTCTTTCTTTTAAGAAAAGTATTTTAAAAAGCTCCATATGTGATTCTGATGCACACTCCTGATTAAGACCTAATGCATAGATTTTAGGAGGCTGTGGCAGTTTAGTATTGTTTATGAATTCCAAAAATAGATACTGGATTGTGTTTGTAAATTGGTCTGTTCCTCTAGGTGTATTAGATTATATTAGATTCAGAGGTTTCACTTTTACTTTATTAAATCAAGATGAGGGCTTTTATTTGACCACATCATTAGGGTGACTCAGTTTGAGTCACCCCCGCCCCCTTATGGGCTATATAAATGGATGCTCAATCAAAGACAGAGAAGTAAATACACAGAGAAGGAGAACACAAAGTTTAGTTTTGAACGCTGGAGCCCTTGGGAAAGAGCCTGATAGTTTGCAGCTGAAGAGACCAGAGCCCTGAACAGCTGAGAAAGCCCAGAAAGAAACAAGCCCCAGAGAGAGAGACGAGCCTTATGCTAGCCTAGAGCTGAGATTGGAAGAGGGAGGCTGAACCCTCGCAGAGACCTGCAGCCATCTTGTTCCAACATGTGGCAACAGACTTTGGCGAGGGAAGTAACTTACTCTTTTTTTTTTTTTTTTTAAATATTTTTATTTATTTATTCATTTATGCCCCCCTTGCTGCTTGTGCTCACTGGGTCAGCTAACCACGCCGTGCGGGCGGGCTTGCCTTCACCAGGAGGTCCCGGGAATCGAACCAGGGGCCTCCCATATGGTAAACGGGAGCCCTACTGATTGAGCCACAGCCGCTTCCCTAACTTACTCTTTATGGCTGTGATAATTTGGCATTGTTTATGAATTCCAAAAATAGACATTTGATTATGCTTGTAAATTGGTCTGTTACTCTGGGTGTGATTAAGTTATGATTATGGCTTTGACTGAGCCACGTCAGTAGGATAAAACTACATGGCAGAGCAGAGGAGCTAGTTGGAGTTTTAATGTTGGAGTTCTGATGCTGCTTTTTTTAGTTTTCTTTATGCAAGCTATATTTATTTATTTATTTATTATTTATTATTTTTTTGCTACAAGCTAAATTTATTGATATATATTATATTAAACATTAAAAGTGAGAAAATATAACAATATTTATTAATTTATTTTAAAGTGACAGATAAATGTATTATTTGTTAATAATAACACAATTTTATGAAAAAAACTATATTTTCCACAAAAAAAATTTAGTGATAAGAGTAGCATTGTTTTTATATTTTTTCAAGTATCTTTAATGTTTGGCTTAATTGAAGACAGCTGGATTGTCATAGCCTCTTCAATTTCTTGCTATATGTCATTTTATTTGAAGAATTTGAGGAAAAATCTAACATCATACAGATTTTTAGCTGTAAAAGGAAGACTTTGCAGTCACCCTGAAAGGGCAATGGGGACCCCCAGGGGTCCTCAGGCCACTTGTTTGAGAACCACTGTGTTTCCATCTGTTAGGCTGCCGAAAGCAAAATATTAGAAATGTGTTGGCTTTTACAGTGGGGGATTTATTAGTTTATAGTT
Source organism: Tolypeutes matacus (assembly GCA_026826555.1). NCBI lineage: Eukaryota > Metazoa > Chordata > Mammalia > Cingulata > Chlamyphoridae > Tolypeutes > Tolypeutes matacus. The sequence goes on from JAKSZT010054304.1 coordinate 4,455,626, forward strand.
TACAGTTTCGAGGCTGAAAAAAATGTCCAAATCAAGGTATCATCAGGCAATGCTTTCTTTCCCAAAACCATGATGCTGCTTTTTAATGCTGGAGTCCAGGGAAGTAAGCACACAGAGGAGCTTGGTCATGAGGAAAGAGAGATGGCCCCAGGAAAAGAGATGAGCCATATGCCTGATAAATCTACAGCTGGCCTTGTGGAGAGAGGCAAAGCCTAGAGAGCCTCATAGTCTACAGCTGACCTTGTGGAGATAGCAGAGGAGCTGAGCCCAGGGACAAGCAAGCCCTGGAAAGAGAGGAATCCAGGAAGCCTGAACCCTAGCAGACATCTTGCTCCAATACGTGGCCATAGACTTTGGTGAGGGAGGTAATTTGTGCTTTATGGCCTGGTAACTGTAAGCTTCTACCCCAAATAAATACCCTTTATAAAAGCCAACAGATTTCTGGTATTTTGCATCAGCACCCCTTTGGCTGACTAATACAGAAGCTATTAATATATGATGAACAAGTCCTTTCAAATCATCAGAGAAAAGATGATTATTTACTATCTGGTATTTACAATGGTTAAGAACTTGGTCAAGTTGGAAACCAAAAACTAAAATAAATTATTGATGAAACAAAGACTTAAATATAAAATATTTTTTTCTATAGCTTGCAATGAGAAAGTCATTGCTTATGTAATGGAAAAGAATAACAGATTAACATAAAATATTTTCCATATATCACCAAAAGGGGGTTTAATATCCTTAATAGAGAGAGTTCATATAGATCAGTAAAATTAAAAGCAAACACCAAAAATAGATAAATAAATAAATGGGAAAAGAACACAGACTAAAAATTCAGAAATGGAAAACATAGTAAGTATATGAAAAGATGCTACACCTCACAAGTAATCAAAGAAATGCCAATTTTAAAATGAAATATTTTTCAAGTATCGGATTGACAAATATTAAATAAATACATTATTAGGACATAATAATTCCCAGATATGGAGAAAGACTCCCTTCTTAAGCACTTATGATAAAAATCTGAAATATAAATTAATGAAACCTTTCTAGAGAGCAATTTGTATCAATATATTACCCAAACTCTACTTCTAGGATAAATTCTAAGGACATTACAAATAAATACTGGTGTATGTAGTACCTGAAAATATTCTATACAAAGATAAATATAGGATTAATTATATATATTAAAGTATGCATTTAATGGAATACTATACAGACATTAAAAAAGAATGTCTCTGAGCTATATGTATTGGATTACAACATTATTACAACTAGGTAACTATAGCAGATTCCAGAACAACCATTCTTGCATATAAAAATGTATAAATACAAAATGTTTCGCATTTACATAAAGTACAAATTTTGATGGATATGCACTAAATTTGGGAGCAGGTAGAGTGATTTTGGCTTTCTATTTTACAATTGTATGTATTATTGGAATTTTTCCAATAAAAATGTTTTATTTTAATAATTATCAGGGAAAAATGTAATAAAGATATTGTGATGGTTAGGCGAATGTGTCAACTCGGCCAGGTAATTGTGTCCAGGTGTTTGGTCCAGCAAGCACTGGGCTAATTGTAATACAAAAGCATTTATGGACTTCGATCACCAGTGAGTTTACTGCATGGATGGCTGATTACATCTGCATCAATCAGGGAGATTGCATTAGCAATGGGTGATGCTTTTATCCAATCATTTGAATGCCTTATAAGGGGAAGTTATTTCAACATTCAGAGAGAATTTCCCAGCTCGTCGCTGGACAGCCAACTTCTCCCAGAAACTCATCAAGGGTGCTTGCTTCGGCAGCACATATACTAAAATTGGAATGATACAGAGAAGATTAGCATAGAAACTCATCAAGGACCTTTCATTGGACTTTCATCGGAGTCCCTGGTTTGCAGCCTGCCTGCGGAACCTGGACTTATGCATTCCCACGGTTGCGTGAGAGACTCTTATAAAATCTCATATTATTGACAGATATCTCCTGTTGATTCTGTTTCCCGACAGAACCCTGACTAATACAGGTATATATATACCTAGGAAACAAAATATGCTCTGGGGGAAAAATATATATTTTAAAGCAGATGCCCTTTCTATAGAGCAGTCTTTCAGACTTAACGAGTGTGCGTATGTGTGTGGGAGTGTGTCTGTCAGAGAAGATAAGACTTTTTACTGTAGTGTTCACAAACAATACTAAGAAATAGAAGTAAATGAATATAAAGCAAAATTACTAGTGGTAGAAACTGCCACAGTTATTTCTTACCTAGGTTATTTCATTAGCACTCATGTGTTCCTAAGCCTGAGGAATAAAATCTACTACTGTACCTCAAGCAAATCAGGACTCAAATCTGTTGCAGTAATCACATAGAAAAGTCAAAGCCAATTAAGAATAGCTACATACACATATATTCATACACACACATGCCCACGCTCATACAAATACAAACATAAAACACTAACCTATGAAAATATAATTAAGCAGTGATGCTTCCAGCCCTGGGAGAGGTGCCAACTACCTCCTGAGATCCAGTACTGTTAAACCCTGCAAGCCCTCACATTTTATTTAAATAATGACGATACTAAGGCTTAAGGAACTAGGGAATCACCGGCAACAGTGCATGGATTTAAAAAATCCAAATTACTTCTAGAACAGTATCCCACACACTGCGGCACATGTTCTATATAATTCCTAACACATACAATGATATTGAAAATAAAGTGGTTACATATCTAGGATATGGTTGTAGAGTTCGTTACATCGAAACTGTGATGTTAGGAGCAGGAATGTGTGTTGGATTTCACATAGGTGAAGATGCACTGGAAATATTTAATAGAAATATAAAAGAGTTTGAGTTATCAAATGTTGACACAGTCCCACATGTTATATGTTCATTATCTAACAAGATGTCCAAGTCATTCAATATAGTAATTACGAATCGCCCCCTTGGGACAAGAACAGATATTGTCTTTCTGAAGTCTGCGTTGGAAATGGCAAGAACAGCAGTATATTCTTTACACAAATCCTCAACTAGAGAACATGTTCAAAAGAAAGCTGGGGGAGATGTGGCTCAAGTGGTTAAGCACCTGCTTCCCATGTATGAGGTCCTGGGTGTGATCCCCAGTACCTCCTAAAATCCAAACCAAACAAAAAAACCAACTCTCACTGGGGAGTGGATGTAACTCAGTGGTTGAGCACCTGCTTCCCATGTACAAGGTCCTGGGTTCAATTCCCACTACCTCCAAAAAAACCCAAACAAACAAAAAAGTTAACAAAAGAAAGCTGCACAATAGAAAATCAAGATACGTATTACTGTAGAGCTGTGATATGAATGACCTACCAACATCATACAAATTTCATTTTAAAAAAAGGTCAGTAGTTTAGGATGAGGGCTGAGAAGGGGTACTGATGCTTAATGTACGTAGAATTCTTAATTAGCTTGAATTAAAAGTGTGGAAATGGATAGAGGTGATGGTAACACATGATTGTGAGTATAACTAACACAGCTGATTTATAATGATTTATAAATGGGATTGTGGCTGTGAGGGGTAGTCTAGGGATATAAATGCCAATTGAAAGAAAGCTAAAGAATATTCTAGGGAAACGGATGTGGCTCAAGAGGTTCGGCGTCCGTCTACCATATGGAGAGACCAGGGTTCGATCCCCGGTACCTCCCGGTAAAAAAAAAAAAAAAAAAAGGATATTCTAGAAACTGAATAACACAGTGAACCCAGAGGTGGATGAGGATTGTGGTTAATAGTATAAATACAAGAATGTTCTTCTATGAACTAGAACAAATATATATCACTATTACAAAATGGTCAGAATATGGAGATACACAGGGAAAATAAAATTAATGTAACTTGTAGACTATAGTTAACAGCAATATTGCAATATTTTTGCATCAATGTCAAAGAAGGTACTGTGTTAATAATAGGGGATTCTGGAAAAAATATACATATGTTATAGACCATAGTTAGTGATAAAAAGTCTGATGATGTTTTCTCATAATATATAACAAATGTTTCACAACAATTTAATGTGTTTATAGAGGGGTGCTGTATGGTAATTCTGTACATTGTGTATGACTGGTAAGTTCACAACTTCTCCATAAATATATATATATATTAAAATGAAAAAAGTTAAAATAAAAAAGTCAGTGGACACTGAAGTACAAGAAAATTCAGTGTTTTTTCTTAAAACCTCCAAAGATAAAAACAGCTTAAAATCTAATTAAATAAATAAAAATGTGTTTACTGTAAATACGTTAATTTTTAAAATATATAAAAAACAGAAGTATAAGAAAAATAAGAAGTGAAGCATCAAATAGAAAAAGAAAAGATGAGTACTCAGTCAGCCCTATACTGTCCAGAATGTGACAAGTTTAAGAACAGTATTTGAGTAGTCTGAGTTGTACCAATGAAGCTGACTAGTAACTATAAAACCTTTAGATGTTTGGTTTGCCTGGTAACTAATGGTGATATGTACCCAAGAAATCAGAGAAACCAGGGCAAAGTGAAAAAGAGTATTAGGTTTAGATTTATAGGATAAAAATCATGGGACTCTTACATACCCTGAACAAGTTATTTAACCTTCCAGAAGTCCCTTCCAACTCTAAAGTCCTGTGAAGCTAATAATAATAAATTAAGTGGAAATTTTACATGGAAACCATTATGGATACCCAAATTACCTCCTCTAGAAAGCTCTTTTTAATATCTTCTCTAATTCCTCACTTAAGTTAAAATGATCACTCCCTCCTGTTCATCCCTACTGTACTTCATATATATTTCTATTACACCCATCAATGTATTCATTTGTTTATCTTTTTCTTCCTACAAAATTTTGATACTACTGAAGGCAGAGGCAGTATCTTATTTGTTATATACTGATACCTAGAACAGTGCCTGGCACATAGTGGGCACTTAAGAAGTGGGGAGGGAAGGATAGACATGGAGGACACAGGGAGAGGGAGAGAGACAGATAGAAAGGAAGAGGGAGAGGAAGAGAAGGACGTAGGAAGGGAAAAGAAGGAGGGAAGCAGAGAAATTCTGATATGCGTAGGATGGTTCAGGTTATCTCTGGAAAGGTAATAAATAGCGGTTGTTATCTTGTACATTTTACAACCTTCTGTCAAAAGCAGTTCTACAATTATTCAGTCTGCTATGTTAGTTTAGATATCAGTAGCTTACCTTATCATTAAACAAGATTATAGTTGTTAAGACTCTATTTTAAGAGCAAAACATCGGGAAGCGGCTGTGGCTCAATCAGTGGGGCTCCCGTTTACCATATGGGAGGCCCTGGGTTCGGTTCCCGAGGCCTCCTGGTGGGGGCGGGCCCGCCCGCACGGCGTGGTTGGCTGGCCCAGCGAGCACAAGCAGCAAGGGGGGTTAAGTGAATAAATAAATAAAATCTTTAAAAAAAAAAAAAAAAAAAAAGAGCAAAACATCTTTATGTAACTATCTTTGCTTTGAAGCAAGATGCTAGTAAGCAACTTATAAAAACAGAGGGAAAATATTAAACTCTTTTTAGAGGTCCCATAACGCCTAAGCCTTTGACCTGTATATAAAACATCTTCAATATTAAGAAGGTAAAAACATTATTATATAATTGTACTCTATCAAAATTAAATTTCCTTGATTTTGATCATTGTATTGAGGTTATATAAGAGAGTATCCCTGTTCCTAGGAAATATACACTAAAGTAGCTATGAGTAAAGGTGCATGATGCCTACAACATGCTCTCAACTGATTGAGAAAAATACATGAATAAAGTATTAATATATATGATACAAAGAGAAGAGAAAAAGAGAGAGAAAACATGCAAATGAGAGATAAAGTAAATGGAGCAAAATGTTAAGAATTGTGGGGAAGAGGATGTGGCTCAAACGACTAAGTTCCTGCCTACCACATGGGAGGTCCAGTGCCTCCTAAAGAAGACAGCAAGCTGGCGTGATGGGCAGATGTGGCAAGCTGACACAACAAGATGATGCAACAAGAGACACAAGAAGAAAAACATAATGAGAGATACAACAAAGAATGGAGCAGAGGTTCCTGGTGCCTGCTAAAGAAAAAGAGCAAGACAGCGAGTTGACATGATGGGCAGGAGCAACAAGAGACACAAGAAGAAAAACAATGAGAGAGACAACAAAAGCAGGGAACCGAGGTGGCTCAAGCAATTAGGTGCCTCCCTCCCACACTGGAGGTCCCAGGTTCAGTTCCCGGTGCTTCCTAAAGAAACAAGGAAGACAAAAGACACAGCAAGTGCAAACAATGATGAGGCAGGGAGAAATAAATAAATAAAATGAATCTTTGAAGAAATAAAAAAAAGAATTGTGTATACAGACAACAGATACACTAGTACTATTCTTGCATCTTTTCTCAAAGTTTGAAATTATTCAAAATAAAATGTTACCAAAAAAATTAACTGCACACTCCATGCCCTCCCTATCCCCCAACACACATACACACACACACATACAGAGTAACAGATAAAACTATATAAAAGGATACTCACATGGAATTGAACATTCCCATTAAGGCAGTAAAACAAAAGCCAATTGCAAACATGGATTTCATTCGAACCTGCAAGAAAACCAACAAATTGTCAACTCATACTGAAGAAAATTAAAATTAAAGCATACCCCAAAGGTTTTGATTTTATGTCATTTTTTTAAAGGCACTCCTTAACAAAAGCTGTTTGTTGGCTAACCTTCCCTCCACCTCCAATCATTCTTCATCTTGTCATTTTCTGATTAACAGTATTGGGGTGGCCATATGACCCAATTCTGGGCAATTAGCTATAAGTACCAGTACTGAATGGGGCTTTCAAAAAGGATAAACTTGGTTGGCATGCCCTTAGACCTTTTGCCCATTCTTCTTGCCTAGAATGAAGAATGTAATGCCTGGAGATGAAGTAGCCATTGTACAACCATGAAGACAAAAGCCTTAAATTAAGGATGGCAGAGCTGAATGCTTGATGGTATTTCTGAGCTATTACAACAGCCAAGGACTACAAACCTGTGGACTTCTCTTCTTGAAAAAGAAAAAAAAAAAAAACTTTTATCTATTTAAACCATCATTAGTTAGATATTCTGTTACTTGCAACTAATTTCTTTTTAAATTACATACAACATAAATGTATAAATAAACAAAAGATTATAAGGCTGTAAGATTAACAGTTATCTCTGGATGGTTGGTTTCAGGCAATGTTCACCTCTTCTTCCTTCTGTAGTTTCCAAATTTATAATGGTAAATATGTATTAATGTGTCAACAGAAAAGTTATTTTTTAAAATATGCACTCCTAAACTATATTTCAAAATTAATAAGAATTTCAAGACAGAAAAGATAAAGAAGTATAGCAAGGGCTGTAGGTAAGTGAAAAAGAACTGTTATACAGTTTAGACATCCTGTGTTAAATTCACAGAAGTATTAAATGAGTCAAGTCACATAATTAGCCTACCTATGCCTTAGAAAGACATGCTTGACCAAACCCTACTCTTTATAAATAAGTAGGTAATGAAATAATCTTTCCTTACATTTTAAAAGGCCTCTTAAAGAACAAAGAAGACTAGTAAAAGGCGTGCATGATGTTCCAATTCCTATGTTGGTATCACACAGATCAACATTTAGCTAAGGATATAGCATTAAATAAGGAAGAAAAAGAAGATAAAGTACTTTGTTAGAAAACACAAGAAGGAATTTAAGCAAGAAATATGTGAAGGGGACAAATTATAATTCCTGAGAATACTTAAAAAGGCTCTTCGTATTATTAAAATGAAACTTAAGAATAACAGCATATTTTTACTTCCATTTGGTCCAGGAACACCCATGATAATATTTACATCTGACAAAGGCTATAAATTTCTGAAAAGATACGTGCAATGTACTTGATGCAAATTAGAGTCTTTAACTAAAAAACATTATTTCCCATGAGTTACATTTAGGACTCTTACCATTGACAGATCTCTGTTGTTATTCTTCAGTTTCTCTTCTTGCCTCTCTGAAAATAATTAATGAAATGGTTAATATATAGAGTGCTGAGGACAAAACAGATGTTAAATAAACAACCAGTGATTTGGTGATTACAAAAGCACTTCTGGCTCATCTCAATATCATTTTTTTTCTTTTGTATTTTTTTTTTGTTTGTTTTTTGTTTTGTTTTTTCTTGTTCTAATATCATTTAATATGATGAAGTGAATACCTGGAATATGGTACACTTGTACTAAAAGAAACTTCAAATGCAGCAGAGCACCAAAATATTTATTTTTTAAAATATTCAAAATTCAACTGTGAAAAAAATTTGCCTCTAGTATTAATATTAAATATCTTAACTCTATTCATTAAGATATACTTATGGTACATCAACAGGAATTTCCAAATCAAATGTTTCACAAGTGTAAACATAATGATTATACTTAGGTATCTCTTTTCCCCTCTTTTATAGTTTCTCTAAAAGAGCATATAGTCTGAAAATTACAAGACAGTTGATAAGATGAGTAGACTTCAAGTTCTTTCCTATTACAGTTTAATCAATCTAAAAATAAACACAATCTATGGTTAAGTCATAAAATCTAGGAAAATTGGCCTTTATTTCAAGAAAATTGTTATATATACAGAATATACTCAAAGTGCTGAAGAAACCCAATTGTAGATTATTTTTATTCCATAAACACAAGAAACTTCATTTTGTACCTATGAAAGAAACTGAGGCCCAACAAAAGAGGAAAGGGATAGAGGAAGTAAGTTGTCAGAGATCACTCAGGTGTTTTATGGCAGGACTAGAATCCAAGTTTCCTAACTCCCAATGATTTCTATATGTACTATGCTACTGCTTTCTTTGATCATGTATTTTATCATCAGAATTAATACATTCAACAAATATTTACTGACTACTTGTTATGTACCAGGCACTGCTCTGGGCACAGGGGCTAAATACAAAAATCCCATCTTCAAAGGTAGATTATGGTATAAAAATATAATAATATATTTATTCTGTAATAATATAAAAACAGAATTAAATTTTTTTAAATCCATGGAACTATACTATACAGTGCACCCTAAGTTAAAAAATATATAGATAGATAGATGTCTAAAATATACCACTGAGATATATAAACTGGTGTGAGGGCTGGCAAATTCAGGCAGGATAAGGGAAAGAAGGAACAAGAACAGGTCATAGAAGATTAGCCTGCAGACTGGGCTGCAAGTTCCAAATGCTAACTGGTGGGATGAATATAAGATCCATTGCCCTGGGTGTTAATTATAGGGTGGTATATGGGACCTCTATATTTTATGTATGAATTTTCTGTGAAACAACAACTTCTGTAATTTAAAATCTCCAAACTTGTTCCTTCAAATCCATCTTCCAGATAGCTGCCTGTCAGATCTACACAAAGGCAAATCTGGCCAAAATTATGACACTTCCCTGTTTAAAACCCTTCCATAGGGGGACGGATGTGGCTCAAATGGTTGGGCGTCTGTCTCCCATATGGAGGGACCTGGGTTCGATACCCGGGACCTCCCGGTAAAAAAAAAAAAAAAACCCTTCCATAGGTTCTCATCCCTACACGATATCACATTCACCTTCAAGATCAGTATCATTTGCAAGTCCTGTATCTTGTCCCTACTTAATTCTGCAGCTTCACTTCTAACCAGTCACATGAACTTTATGTTCTTGCAACACCAAACAGATTTAAGTTACTCTATATATGATGCTTTCCTCTTGATTTAGTGTCTTTTTGTTCATAAAATCCTTTCTACCTTGATGACCAGATGTCCCAGTTTCCCTGGGACTGTGCCACTTTTAGCTCTGAAAGTCTCATGTCCCAGAAACTCCTCAGTCTGGGACAAACCAAGATGGTTGGTAAAACTATTCCTATCTAAAATGTTTTGTCCTGTCCCTATCCCACCAATTTCCTGGCTAACCAGTACTCAATTTTTAAGCCTCAGCTCAGATGTTTTCTCCTTTCAAAAATCTTGATTCCTGGGAAGCGGCTGTGGCTCAATCAGTGGGGCTCCTGTTTACCATATGGAAGGCCCCGGGTTCGGTTCCCGGGGCCTCCTGGTGAGGGCAGAGCCCGCCCGCACGGCGTGGTTGGCTGACCCAGCGAGCATAAGCAGCGGGGGGGGGGGGGGGGG